>CAWUFW010007649.1:600000-983182 GCA_963921515.1 Calotriton arnoldi | reverse complement strand
GGAGGCCTGGACAAGGTTTCTGTCACAGGGAGGTGTAACCACCTCCCAGACAGGATAGTGTGTATTGGGGCTGGGCGGGAGCACTCTCAGGTGCTTTGAAGTCCTGCACTGGGGGCACATTTGGTGTCCCTGTGCATATGCCAGTTCAATCCGGTTGCAGGGGCTACCTGCCCCTGCTCTGGTGCGAAACTGGACAAAGGGAATGGGTGTAACCACCCTCTTCCCTGACCCTCCCATAGGTGGGTCCCCAGAGTATGTCCAACCCCCTAACTTAGTATAAGTATGGGACCCCAGTCCTTAGGACTTTAGATATCCCTGGACGACTTTCTCTTGTCTCTTTCTGCATCTCTCTTGTCTCTTTGTGCCCCTCTCTTGCCACTTTCTGCACTTCTGTTGCCTCTCACTGCACCCCTCCTGCCTCTTTCTGCACCCCTGTTCCCTCTTTCTGCACCTCTTTTACCTCTTCCTGCACCTCTGTTCCTTCATACTGCAGTTCTCTTTCTTCTTTCTGCAAGCTTTCTTGCTTCTTTCTGCACCTCTCTTGCCTCTTCCTGCAGCCCCCTTGCCTCTTTCTGCACTCCTCTTGCCTCTTTCTACACCTCTCTTGCCTGTCTGCACCTCTCTTGACTCTCGCTGCACCTTTCTTCCTCTTTCTGCACTTCTCTTGTCTCTTTCTGCATCTCTCTTGCCTCTTTCTGCACTTGTCTTGCCTCTTTCTGCACCTCTCTTGCCTCTCTCTGCTTCTCTCTTGCCTCTTTCTGTACCTCTCTTGTTTCTTTCTGTGCCTTTCTTCCTCTTTCTGTACCTCTCTTGCTTCTTTCTGCACCTTTCTTCCTCTTTCTGCACCTCTCTTGCCTCTTTCTGAACCTCTCTGTGCCTCTTTCTGCATCTCTCTTGCCTCTTTCTGTACCTATGTTGTTTCTTTCTGTGCCTTTTTGCTTTATCTGCACCTATCTTGCCTCTTTCTCCACCTTTCTTCCTCTTTCTGCACCTCTCTTGCCTCTTTCTGCACATCTTTTGTCTCTTTCTGTACCTCTCTTGCCTCATTCTGCACCTCACTTGCCTCTTTCTGTACCTTTCTTCCTCTTTCTGCACCTCTCTTGCCTCTTTCTGCACCTCTCTTGCCTCTTTTTACTCCTATCTTGCCTCTTTCTGCACTTCTGTTGCTTCTTTCTGTGCCTCTCTTGCCTCTTTCTACACCTCACTGTCTTCTTTCTGCACCTCTCTTGCTTCTTTCTGCACCCCTGTTGCCTCTTTCTGCACTCATCTTCCCTCTTTCTGCACCTCTCTTGTCTCTTTGTGCACCTCTCTTGTCTCTTTGTGCATCTCTCTTGTCTCTTTGTTCCCCTCTCTTGCCTCTTTCTGCACTTCTGTTGCCTCCTTCTGCACCCCTCTTGCCTCTTTCTGCACCCCTGTTCCCTCTTTCTGCACCTCTCTTGCCTCTTCCTGCACCTCTGTTCCTTCATTCTGCACCTCTCTTGCTTCTTTCTGCACCTTTCTTGCTTTTTTCTACACCTCTCTTGCCTCTTTCTGCATCCCTCTTTCTCCATCCCTCTTCCCTCTTTCTGCACCCCTCTTGCCTCTTTCTACACCTCTCTTGCCTCTTTCTGCACATCTGTTGCTTCTTTCTGCACTTCACTTGCTTTTTTCTGCACCCCTCTTACTACTTTCTGCAACCCTCTTGCCTCTTTCTGCACCTCTTTTGCTTCTTTCTACACTTCTCTTGCTTCTTTCTGCACTTCTCTTGCTTCTTTCTGCAACCCTCTTGCCTCTTTCTGCACTTCTCTTGCCTATGTCTGTACCTCTCTTGCCTTTCTCTGCACCTTTCTTCCTCTTTCTGGACTTCTCTTGTCTCTTTCTGCACTTGTCTTGCCTCTTTCTGCACCTCTCTTGCCTCTTTCTGAACCTCTCTTGACTCTTTCTGCATCTCTCTTGCCTCTTTCTGTACCTCTCTTGTTTCTTTCTGTGTGTTTTTCCTCTTTCTGCACCTCTCTTGCCTCTTTCTGCACCGTTCTTCCTCTATCTGCATTTCTCTTGCCTCTTTCTGCACTTCTTTTGCTTCTTTCTGTACCCCCTCTTGCCTCTTCCTGCAGCCCTCTTGCCTCTTTCTGCACCCCTCTTGCCTCTTTATGCACCTGTCTTTCTTCTTTCTACAGTTCTCTTGCCTCTTTCTACACCTTGTTTGCTTCTTTCTGCACTTCTCTTGCTTCTTTCTGCACTTCTCTTGCTTCTTTCTGTAACCTTCTGCCTCTTTCTGCACCTCTCTTGCCTCTGTCTGCACCTCTCTTGCCTCTCTCTGCACCTTCCTTCCTCTTTCTGCACTTCTCTTGTCTCTTTCTGCACCTCTCTTGACTCTTTCTGCATCTCTCTTGCCTCTTTCTGTACCTCTCTTGTTTCTTTCTGTGTGTTTTTCCTCTTTCTGCACCTCTCTTGCCTCTTTCTGCACCGTTCTTCCTCTATCTGCATTTCTCTTGCCTCTTTCTGCACTTCTTTTGTCTCTTTCTGTACCTCTCTCACCTCTTTTTGCACCTCACTTGCCTCTTTCTACACCTTTCTTCCTCTTTCTGCACCTCTCTTGCCTCTTTCTGCAGTTCTCTTGCCACTTTCTGCACTTCTGTTGCTTCTTTCTACACTTCTCTTGCCTCTTTCTGCACCTCTCTTGCCTCTTTCTGCGCCTCTCTTGCCTCTTTCTGCACCTCACTGTCTTCTTTCTGCACCTCTCTTGCTTCTTTCTGCACCCCTGTTGCCTCTTTCTGCACTCATCCTCTGTCTTTCTGCACCTCTCTTGTCTCTTTGTGCACTCTCTTGTCTCTTTGTGCATCGCTCTTGTCTCTTTGTGCCCCTCTCTTGCCTCTTTCTGCACTTTTGTTGCCTCTTTCAGCATCCCTCTTGCCTCTTTCTGCACCCCAGTTCCCTCTTTCCGCACCCCAGTTCCTTCTTTCTACACCTCTCTTGCCTCTTCCTGCACCTCTGTTCCTTCATTCTGCAGTTCTCTTGCTTCTTTCTGCACCTTTCTTGCTTCTTTCTGCACCCCTTTTGCCTCTTCCTGCAGCCCTCTTGCCTCTTTCTGCACCCCTCTTGCCTCTTTATGCACCTGTCTTTCTTCTTTCTACAGTTCTCTTGCCTCTTTCTGCACATCTTTTGCTTCTTTCTGCACTTTACTTGCTTTTTTCTGCACCTCTCTTACTTCTTTCTGCAACCCTCTTGCCTCTTTCTGCACCTCTTTTGCTTCTTTCTGCACTTCTCTTGCTTCTTTCTGCACTTCTCTTGCTTCTTTCTGCAACCCTCTGCCTCTTTCTGCACCTCTCTTGCCTCTGTCTGCACCTCTCTTGCCTCTCTCTGCACCTTCCTTCCTCTTTCTGCACTTCTCTTGTCTCTTTCTGCACTTCTCTTGTCTCTTTCTGCACCTCTCTTGCCTCTTTCTGAACCTCTCTTGCCTCTTTCTGCATCGCTCTTGCCTCTTTCTGTAACTCTCTTGTTTCTTTCTGTGCCTTTTTCCTATTTCTGTACCTCTCTTGCCTCTTTCTGCACCTTTCTTCCTCTTTCTGCACCTCTCTTGCCTCTTTCTGCACCTCTTTTGTCTCTTTCTGTACCTCTCCTGCCTCTTTCTGCACCTCACTTGCCTCTTTCTGCACCTTTATTCATCTTTCTGCACCTCTCTTGCCTCTTTCTGCACCTATCTTGCCTCTTTTTGCACCTCTCTTGCCTCTTTCTGCAGTTCTCTTGCCTCTTTCTGCACTTCTGTTGCTTCTTTCTACAGTTCTCTTGCCTCTTTCTGCACCTCTCTTGCCTCTTTCTGCACCTCTCTTGCCTCTTTCTGTGCCTCTCTTGCCTCTTTCTACACCTCACTGTCTTCTTTCTGCACCTCTCTTGCTTCTTTCTATACCCCTGTTACCTCTATCTGCACTCATCTTCCCTCTTTCTGCACCTCTCTTGTCTCTTTATTCACCTCTCTTGTCTCTTTGTGCATCTCTCTTGTCTCTTTGTGCCCCTCTCTTGCCACTTTCTGCACTTCTGTTGCCTCTTTCTGCCCCCCTCCTGCCTCTTTCTGCACCCCTGTTCCCTCTTTCTGCACCTCTTTTACCTCTTCCTGCACCTCTGTTCCTTCATTCTGCAGTTCTCTTTCTTCTTTCTGCAAGCTTTCTTGCTTCTTTCTGCACCCCTCTTGCCTCTTCCCGCAGCCCCCTTGCCTCTTTCTGCACTCCTCTTGCCTCTTTCTACACCTCTCTTGCCTGTCTGCACCTCTCTTGACTCTCGCTGCACCTTTCTTCCTCTTTCTGCACTTCTCTTGTCTCTTTCTGCATCTCTCTTGCCTCTTTCTGCACTTGTCTTGCCTCTTTCTGCACCTCTCTTGCCTCTCTCTGCTTCTCTCTTGCCTCTTTCTGTACCTCTCTTGTTTCTTTCTGTGCCTTTTTCCCTCTTTCTGTACCTCTCTTGCTTCTTTCTGCACCTTTCTTCCTCTTTCTGCACCTCTCTTGCCTCTTTCTGAACCTCTTGTGCCTCTTTCTGCATCTCTCTTGCCTCTTTCTGTACATCTGTTGTTTCTTTCTGTGCCTTTTTGCTTTATCTGTACCTCTCTTGCCTCTTTCTGCACCTTTCTTCCTCTTTCAGCACCTCTCTTGCCTCTTTCTGCACATCTTTGGTCTCTTTCTGTACCTCTCTTACCTCATTCTGCACCTCACTTGCCTCTTTCTGTACCTTTCTTCCTCTTTCTGCACCTCTCTTGCCTCTTTCTGCACCTCTCTTGCCTCTTTTTACTCCTCTCTTGCCTCTTTCTGCACTTCTGTTGCTTCTTTCTACACTTCTCTTGCCTCTTTCTGCACCTCTCTTGCCTCTTTCTGTGCCTCTCTTGCCTCTTTCTGCACCTCACTGTCTTCTTTCTGCACCTCTCTTGCTTCTTTCTGCACCCCTGTTGCCTCTTTCTGCACTCATCTTCCCTCTTTCTGCACCTCTCTTGTCTCTTTGTGCACCTCTCTTGTCTCTTTGTTCCCCTCTCTTGCCTCTTTCTGCACTTCTGTTGCCTCCTTCTGCACCCCTCTTGCCTCTTTCTGCACCCCGTTCCCTCTTTCTACACCTCTCTTGCCTCTTCCTGCACCTCTGTTCCTTCATTCTGCACCTCTCTTGCTTCTTTCTGCACCTTTCTTGCTTTTTTCTACACCTCTCTTGCCTCTTTCTGCATCCCTCTTTCTCCATCCCTCTTCCCTCTTTCTGCACCCCTCTTGCCTCTTTCTACACCTCTCTTGCCTCTTTCTGCACATCTGTTACTTCTTTCTGCACTTCACTTGCTTTTATTCGCACCTCTCTTACTTCTGTCTGCAACCCTCTTGCCTCTTTCTGCACCTCTCTTGCCTCTGTCTGCACCTCTCTTGACTCTCGCTGCACCTTTCTTCCTCTTTCTGCACTTCTCTTGTCTCTTTCTGCATCTCTCTTGCCTCTTTCTGCACTTCTCTTGTCTCTTTTTGCACCTCTCTTGCCTCTTTCTGAACCTCTCTTGCCTCTTTCTGTACCTCTCTTGTTTCTTTCTGTGCCTTTTTTCCTCTTTCTGCACCTCTCTTGCCTCTTTCTGCACCTTTCTTCCTCTTTCTGCACCTCTCTTGCCTCTTTCTGCACCTCTTTTGTCTCTTTCTGTACCTCTCTTGCCTCTTTCTGCACCTCACTTGCCTCTTTCTGCACCTTTCTTCCTCTTTCTGCACCTCTCTTGCCTCTTTCTGCACCTCTCTTGCCTCTTTTTGCACCTCTCTTGCCTCTTTCTGCAGTTCGCTTGCCTCTTTCTGCACTTCTGTAGCTTCTTTCTATACTTCTCTTGCCTCTTTCTGCACCTCTCTTGCCTCTTGTTGTGCCTCTCTTGCCTCCTTCTGCACCTCATTGTTTTCTTTCTGCACCTCTCTTGCTTCTTTCTGCACCCCTGTTGCCTCTTTCTGCACTCATCTTCCATCTTTCTGCACCTCTCTTGTCTCTTTGTGCACCTTCTTGTCTCTTTGTGCCCTTCTCTTGCCTCTTTCTGCACATCTGTTACTTCTTTCTGCACTTCACTTGCTTTTATCTGCACCTCTCTTACTTCTTTCTGCAACCCTCTTGCCTCTTTCTGCACCTCTCTTGCCTGTCTGCACCTCTCTTGCCTGTCTGCACCTCTCTTGACTCTCACTGCACCTTTCTTCCTCGTTCTGCACTTCTCTTGTCTCTTTCTGCATCTCTCTTGCCTCTTTCTGCACTTGTCTTGCCTCTTTCTGCACCTCTCTTGCCTCTCTCTGCTTCTCTCTTGCCTCTTTCTGTACCTCTCTTGTTTCTTTCTGTGCCTTTTTCCCTCTTTCTGTACCTCTCTTGCTTCTTTCTGCACCTTTCTTCCTCTTTCTGCACCTCTCTTGCCTCTTTCTGCACCTCTTTTGTCTCTTTCTGTACCTCTCTTGCCTCTTTCTGCACCTCACTTGCCTCTTTCCGCACCTTTCTTCCTCTTTCTGCACCTCTCTTGCCTCTTTCTGCACCTCTCTTGCCTCTTTTTGCACCTCTCTTGCCTCTTTCTGCAGTTCGCTTGCCTCTTTCTGCACTTCTGTTGCTTCTTTCTATACTTCTCTTGCCTCTTTATGCACCTCTCTTGCCTCTTTTTGTGCCTCTCTTGCCTCCTTCTGCACCTCATTGTTTTCTTTCTGCACCTCTCTTGCTTCTTTCTGCACCCCTGTTGCCTCTTTCTGCACTCATCTTCCATCTTTCTGCACCTCTCTTGTCTCTTTGTGCACCTTCTTGTCTCTTTGTGCCCTTCTCTTGCCTCTTTCTGTACTTCTGTTGCCTCTTTCTGCACCCCTCTTGCCTCTTTCTGCACCCGTGTTCCCTCTTTTTACACCTCTCTTGCCTCTTCCTGCACCTCTGTTCCTTCATTCTGCACTTCTCTTGCTTTTTTCTGCACCTTTCTTGCTTCTTTCTGCAGCCCTTTTGCCTCTTTCTGCACCCCCCTTGCCTCTTTCTGTACCTCTCTTGCCTCTTTCTGCACCCTTCTGCCCTCTTTCTGCACCTGTCTTTCCTCTTTCTACAGTTCTCTTGATACTTTCTGCACATCTGTTGCTTCTTTCTGCACTTCACTTGCTTTTTTCTGCACCTCTCTTACTTCTTTCTGCAACCCTCTTGCCTCTTTCTGCACCTCTTTTGCTTTTTTCTGCACTTCACTTGCTTCTTTCTGCACTTCTCCAGCTTCTTTCTGCACCTCTCTTGCCTCTGTCTATACCTCTCTTGCCTCTTTCTGCTCCTCTCTTGCCTCTTTCTGCACTTATCCTGCCTATTTCTGCACTTCTCTTTCCTCTTTCTACACATTTGTTACTCTTTCTGCACCTCTTTTATTTATTTCTGCACTTCTCTTGCTTGTTTCTGTACTTCTCTTGCCTCTTTCTGTGCTCAAATGGGAAGTGCAAGCTGTTAAGTTTAAAGGTCTGTATGCTCTCATGACTGAGGTATATGTCTACTTGTACATGTATTCTCACATGTGTTTTGCATCTGAAGATGGTACCTTAAAAAGCGGGTAGCTTCTCCTATAGGTGGTCAAATCTTCTCAGTTCTGCTCTGTCATTCGGTTGCACAGGCAGACATGTCTTATATATATAGGTGTTATAGAGCCCTCAAATATACCATTGAATACCCATGTGTCCTGTATTATGAGCAGAAAGAAATACATACACCTTTTTGTACACAAATTTACAGAGTATGCTGCTTGAAACACAGGTATTCAAGTATTTGTATGTTTATTTTTATGTATCATGTCACTAGGTAAAAGCAGAGACACAAGCATGCATACCTTCACAAACTTGGTCCGACATACAACAGTGATATGGTAGTATTGCTGTTTTACATTTGCTAGGCCTAACATTCTGAGCAGTCGATGAATAGTGAACCTTCAAAAGAAAAGTGAGATTTAAGACATCTTGGGAGAAGGACTAGTGATTAGGCTACTTTGTATGAGTTTGTAGAAAGGTACAGTCGAAATAGCCCTCTTGCCACTTTCTGCACCTCTCTTGCCTCTTTCTGTACCTCTCTTGACTCTTTTTGCACCTTTATTCCTCTTTCTACACCTCTCTTGCCTCTTTCTGCACCTCTCTTGCCTCTTTCTACATCTCTTTTGTCTGTTTCTGCACCTCTCTTGCCTCCTTCTGCACTCCTCTTGCCTCTTTCTGCATTACTTTTGCTTCTTTCTGCACTTCTATTGCCTCTTTCTGCAACCCTCTTTCCTCTTTCTGCACCTCTGTTGCTTCTTTCTGCACATCTCTTGCCTCTTTCTGTACCTCTCTTGCCTCTTTCTACAACTCACTTGCCTCTCACTGCACCTTTCTTCCTCTTTCTGCACTTCTCTTGTCTCTTTCTGCACCTCTCTTTCCTCTTTCTGCACTAGTCTTGCCTCTTTCTGCACTTTTCTTGCCTCATTCTGAACCTCTCTTGCCTCTTTCTGCATCTCTCTTGCATCTTACTGTATCTCTCTTGTTTCTTTCTGTGCCCTTTTCCTATTTCTGTACCTCTCTTGCCTCTTTATGTACCTTTCTTCCTCTTTCTGCACCTCTCTTGCCTCTTTCTGCACCTCTTTTGTCTCTTTCTGTACCTCTCTTGCCTCTTTCTGCACCTCACTTGCCTCTTTCTGCACCTTTCTTCCTCTGTCTGAATCTCTCTTGTCTCTTTCTGCACCCCTTTTCCCTCTTTCTGCACCTGTCTTTCCTCTTTCTAAATTTCTCTTGCCTCTTTCTGCACATCAATTGCTTCTTTCTGCACTTCTCTTGTTTCTTTCTGCACCTTCCTTCCTCTTTCTGGACTTCTGTTGCCTCTTTCTGCATTTTTCTTGCTTCTTTCTGCACCTTTCTTCCTCTTTCTGCACCTCTCTTGCATCTTTCTGCACTTCTCTTGCTTCTTTCTGTGCCTTTCTTCCCTTTTTCTGTACATGTCCTACCTATGTAGGCATAGTTAGAAATTAGCATTTAAAAAATCTTAGAAATTCACTGAAAAAAACACAGGTTTCAGGGACATTATAGTTAGGAATTAACATTTAAAAAACCTTAGATATTGACTGAAAAAAACACAGGTTTCAGGGATGTTATAGTTAGGCTGACATTTCAGTCGTACAAAACCAGAGAAATTCAGATGTTATAGTTAGCTGAGCTAACTATAACTCGCGCCCCCGCAATGCACTGTTGATAACGTCACATATTACATCACTCATGACATGGTCGGTGACATCGCTGATGACATCACTGATGAAATTTCAAATGACATCACTGATGACATCATCCACTTAATCTCTGATGCACCTCCTCACACCCTAATATAACCTTTCATACACCCACTCTAAAATACAGACTAACATTTTCATAACCATAGACACACCAATACCAGTTAGTACATACCCACTCACTGATTCATAGGTCTACACACACACATCCACTCACTCACCCATACAGTCAGTCATACATGCAGTCACTCATCAATACAGCCACTGATATATGCACTCATATACCCATAAAGATACTCACACATGGCCACTCACCCATAGAGTTACTCACACACCTAGTCAGTCACCCAAAGAGTCAATCACACTGCCATTTACTCACCCATACAGTTATATTCACACCGCCTCACTTATTCACACAGATACTAACACATACTTACTCTCTTATACAATCACTGACACAAACACACACTCATCCATACAGCCACTCTCACAATCACTCACTCTCACATACAGTCACTTATATACTCCAAAACTCACATATACTGCCTTTTGCATATGTACTTACTCACACATATACCACTGAGATATCCATTCACTCACGAACACAGCCATAAGCACACTCACTCACCCATACAGCCCCTTGCAGACACACTCATGAACCCATGCACCCAGTGAATCACCCATTCACACATTCATGCAGGGAGTCACCCACCCCCACCCACCCACACAGACACTCAGGCACCCATACATGTACTCAGATAGCCAATCATTAACCCATATAGACACTCATGTAGCTACTCATCAACCCATGCAGCCACTTGCACACCAACTGACAGACTGATACAGACATTCACACAGATTAGTCATTCACCCATGCATTCACTAAGACACATTTAATCACTCACTTATACAGTCGGTCACTTACCCACTAAATCATCCATTCAGACACTCATACACCTACTCATTCTTCAATACACCTTTGCGTATCTATATATAACATTCCAACAGCGACCAGGTAGACGAGCTGAGGCGTGTCCCCTCTCTTGATCTACCACCAATCAAAAAATGGAAGCGAACAGCCTTGCAGCTCCAAGCCATAACCCTCGAGCATGGGCTTAGGGCAGCCAATGGACATACCAAATCCGACAAGATGGGGGCCAACACCTTCAACAGAACTGTGAATATGAGCCGAATCGATTATATACTGATAGATGTGAGAATGTGGCCTGAGGTTTTGGATATGGTAGTCGGGACGACCACTGACAGCGACCATAACCCTCTCGAGCTCGCCATGACAACATCCTGGATTAAGAACAGTAGCTTCTCTGGCACAAAGCTTTCAACTAAGTGGATATGCCCTACAAATGACAACAGGCATCACAAATGGACAAGAGAAGCATTTGATACCATCAAGTTCGAAGTTATAAAGCAAACACTTCTAGACAGCACTAGCAAGCTCCATAACATATTCGAGCAGCAGGAGGAGCTTGCAATGATTACGGATATCCATACATCTCTTTTTGAACAGCTAGCCTCCCATTTCAGACTGCCAAGATCTTCTCACCGCAAGACGCCATCTGCCAACCCTCAATCCTCCTGGTTCAACCAAAAGTGTAAGAATCTACGGTCAGAATTGACAGCTGCAATTAAAGTAAACAAGGTAGCAGATATAAGAGTGGCAAGGAGATCCTATAAGACAGCCCAGGCAGAGGCAAAAAAGGAGTGGGCTGAGAACCGTTGGCTTCAGATCCGTGATGCCTGTCAAAGGAAAGACTCTCAACAGTTCTTTTTGCTAGTCACTACGGGAGACGCTGAAAGCTCCTCCAATGACTACATCGGTACCCAGTCCAACAATGATCTATTCTCCTCAGCTGACATAACACAAAGCATAAATTCTATAGTCAGGAACAAAGTCTCGGGTCCTGATGGTGTACCCAGTGACGTCTTTTTCATCGACATTCTCAACTGGTCCAAATACATCAGGACACTAGCGAATGGAATTGCTGCTGGGGCCCCAATACCTTTGTCGTGGAAGGGAGCTGAGGTTATTCCAGTCTTTAAGAAGGGTGGTCATTCACTACTCTCCAATTATAGGCCGATCGGCCTGATTGATGGTGCACAGAAGGTCTTCTCCCCTGCTCTTCTTATTAAGATCACTGCATGGATGGAGGAGAATAAAATACTATCCCCCTTCCATGCCGGGTTCAGGAGGAAAATCAGCACCATCGATCAGGCCTTTTGATTTACTCTATTGGCCTGGAAGACAGTGACAATTGAACAGGGCAGTCTTTACACTGCCTTTATTGACCTAAAGTCGGCCTTCAACCTCTTTCCTAGGTCCAAACTATGGCACGCCTTGTACAAACTGGGGCTTCCAACTGACATCCTGGCGCTTCTAGTCCACCTGCATGAGGATAATTATGCAAGGGTTCGCTAGGGGGATCAAGGGCAACTGACAGACTCAATCAAAGTAATTAGAGGGGTACGGCAGGGTTGTGTCTTGGCCCCCACCCTGTTCTCGCTCTTTATCAATGGAGTGGTGAAACATCTAGCAGAAGTCCATGCTGACGCCCCCACAATGGGGAGTATAAAAATAACAACTTTACTGTTCGCGGACGATACGCTACTGGTCTTCAAGACCCCCAGTGGCTTCCAACTGCTACTTGATTGCTTCTTGGCCTTCTGTGGAATGAGTGGTGTAGGAGAGTAGGATCTGCTTCACATGGGTACCCCCACTTTTTGCTGATGCTTCACTGTTTTTCGACATTAGTCTGGCTGGGGCCCTGCTAATCAGAACCCCAGCCTAGCTGCTTCCTCTCTAAAATGGTTTCCATGTGCCTTAGGCACATCACTGATTGGGATCTGGAGTGCCCTTATAAGTCCCTAGTATATGGTATACTATGTACCAAGGGCATAGGTACCTCAGAGGCCTGCCAGGGGCTGCAGCATATATTATGCCACCCCTGGAAGGCCATCCAAACTGACACCACAGGTCTGCTACTGCAGCCTGGGTAAGGTGGTGCATGCACCCCTTACTGTGATATAGGTTACCTATATCACTAAATACATACACACATA
This sequence comes from Calotriton arnoldi, assembly GCA_963921515.1. Taxonomy (NCBI): domain Eukaryota; kingdom Metazoa; phylum Chordata; class Amphibia; order Caudata; family Salamandridae; genus Calotriton; species Calotriton arnoldi. Next base: position 970,908 of record CAWUFW010007649.1, on the reverse strand, counting down.
TAAACCTATAAGTCACTCCTAAGGCAGAGTGCATGGTTCCTATGTGAGAGGGTGCCCTGCATGAGCAGGGCCCCTCTGCAGCGTTCGGAGACCATCTCTGATGCTGTTTGTAGTGCAGCCTGACCATATACTCTTAAACGTATTATATCCTCGCGGTAAAATGCTAACTTTGGAATGGCTGCACCTAAACATGTCGTGTTTGGTGTCAAACATCTTGGAATACTACCCCCCGCCAATCCTGGTGGCGGGGGTAGCATTCCACCCTTCTAGAGGGAAAGACATGTTAACTCTGACTAGTCCGGTAACTTCTTTCCAGAGCCCTGGCATCACAAAATGGATGCTGCTGCCACAGACACGAGTCTGGCCTCCTGCTGCTGGACGAAACTCCGGCAGGGGAGGCCTGGACAATAGGTTTCCTGTCCCAGGGAGGTGTGACCACCTCCCCAGACAGGATAATGTGTATTGGGGCTGGGCGGGAGCACTTTCGGGTGCTTTGAAGTCCTGCACTGGGGGCACATTTGGTGTCCCTGTGCATACCCCAGTTCAAACCGGATCAGGGGCTTGCAGCCCCTGCTTTGGCATGAACTGGACAAAGGGAAAGGAGTGTAGCCACCCCTCTGCCCTGACCCACCCATAGGTGGGGCCACAGAGTAGTCCAACCCCTATCTTTAGTATAAAGGTAGGAACCCAGTCCTTAGGACTTTAGATTATCCCTGGACGAAACTCTGAAACTGAATCCTGGACCTTTGACGCTCTACTACAAGATTAGAGGACTGAAGAATCTCCCTTGGGGTCAAGGAGTGACTCCCCTGCTTGGCAGGCACCAAAGAAGCATCTGTCCGGTTCGCATTTCTGAAGCTCCCGTCGGACGCCGAAGTCATCGCATCACCAGAGGTAGATTCTCAGACTTCCCCAAGGCTACCCTGAGTCCCCAGCAAAGCTGAGGCCCGTGGCTATCGTGGGTGACTTGAGACCGTGACCCCTGGACACCAAGCACATTTGCAAGTGCATCCTCTTCTGGGTCTCCCAAGAAGTCGTGCTTTGGGCTCCAAGTAGCCCTAGCCTCCAGCACCAACTGCACCGAAGATCACTGGCCCCCACTCTACGAGTGTCCTGTAAGCCAGATCCACGTGCGGCGTCACGAGGCTCCTTTGCGGTTGCTAGCCCGTTGGCTAGTAGCCCTTAACGAAGGCCAATCCTTTTCTTACTTGGCATCCTGGTTGCTCCAGGCCTGCCCTCACTTACCCTTGCTGGGTGAGTTCTACAGACCTTGCTGGTCTGCACCATCGATGATCTACATCTTCACCAAGACTTGCCGTTGCCAAGGCTTGTTGGGTCCAATCCGGTCGCCGACACCTCAGCACTCGACAGACATTGTGTACCAGCCCGAATCCTGCTCCTGGTTGCCAACAACACCTCCTGGACCTCGTGGCTGAAGAGTCAAGATGACCGTCAATGCACCTGAAGCACTCGACATCGGTGGGCATCTGTCCATCGCCTTCCTGGTCACTGGCTAGTGACCCAGACTCTGTCCCCTCTGCTTTCAGGTTCTTCAGAACTCCGATCCACCCTTGGATCCACCCGGACACTTTTCTCTTGGCCGCCAGCAGCACTTTGCAGCAGATCGCCATTCGAATCGACGACGAAACCCAACCCCGAAAGGCACCTATGCACCCGGCTTCCCTGGGTGAGGTAACACGAGTACTCCGGTGCTCCCATGGGTAGAGACTCTTCATAGTCCTAGATCTCAAAGGGTTTTGTCCTAGTCCTCTTTTAAGTGTCCCTTTTCTCTAAATTTCCCGATCCCGACTTTCTCCATAGAAGTCAACGGCGTATCGCGGTTGTGTATTTACACTGCACGCGTCTCCCGTAGGTCCCCTGTGTCACTACCTTGGGTGGTTCCTTGTGGTCCAAGCACTTCTAGAGGCTCTAGGCCTAGTGTCTAGTTCAGTCGTGGTTCGCATACCACTTTATTGGTATATGGTTTGGTACGCCCCTAGGGCCCAAACGTGTATTTGTGCTATTACTGTGAATTAATAACTTATAACTTATGTACTTCGAACTCTAGCCTCATAAAGAGACTAGAGGGGTGTGTTTAGCAATAAATACATATATTTTGAATATATACCTGGTGTGGTGCTCTTTCATTTGGTCACTCAAGAGATTATAGACTGGTAAAACAAGCTGCTTTACATTCCTTCAAGACTTAGCCTGAAGGCTGCTCTCCATAGCTACCACTAGGATAGCTTTCAATAAGGTTGTCTTTAACCTATCTCCAATAAGGGGTTGTTTGGACTGGTGCAAGGTGCCCACTATAATTAGTGGACAGCATATGCCAGGCCAACTTCTCACAAGTGGATTGGAGGTTAACACCTCGAAAACTAAGCTCATGCTGTTGAACCCCCAAAAATCGTACAGAGGCAAACTGCTGCCTGGGGGACTCCTCTGGAGAGGGTGACCACTTTTTAATATTTGGGTGTGACCCTCTCGTAGAAAATGGCCTGGAAACATCATATCTCGAAGCGAATCCTTCAGCAGAGAAAAATCTCTGGGGCACTGATTAAGGAACACAGGGCCTCTCAAACCAGGCCGATCGCAGCCCCGCTTCAGATATACGATCAGAAGGTGGTAGGCTCTGCTCTGTATGGGGCTGAAATTTGGGGGTGTGACAATCTAGAGGGCCTTCTCCGTACTGAAAATACGTTTTTAAGATCGCTCTGCTCTCTCCCCTAGAGTACCCCGCTTCTCCCACTAAGGTGAGATATGGACAGAATCTCTATAGTGGACAAAGCGAGGCTTCGCCCCCTTCTTTTCTGGCTGCGCTTAAAACAAACACCTGAGCTCATCCACTATGCAGTTGCTTCTGAAGAAGTCCTCAAACTTGATCATTTTAAAAAAATTGGGGGGTTTACCAAAATCCAGACACTGCTTTCCGCCATAGGCCTGAGGAATCTGTGGGATGTGTCCGACCCCAGCTTACTGCCTAGCAGAGAATTTGTTAAGACTCATTATTGGAATTGGGTGGCAGAGACAACCGTTACCAATATATCAGGAGGCCGCCTCACATTAGAATTCATGGAGTTCAAGTTGCTAGGTGTTTATGAGCAATATATGGAGGTCATTACTAGCCAGCATGACAGAAAGTTATACATTCAATTCAGATTTGGTTCCCTCCCTCTGAATTCGTTGGCAGCGGGGACCCTCCGCCGCATCACACTACTATCCATGTTGCCGCAGGATTGCCAAGATGATCAAGCACATTTTCTTTGCCTGTCCATTATATAAATCCCCGAGACTTATATGGCTAGCCCCTGTCTGTAGGCTGATGGGAACCCGATGCCATCAAGAAGCACTACGTATTCTAAAATCTGACACAAGGCCACTAGTAGTTTGCGCAGTGGCCAAATTCTTGGGGAAAATGTGGTTTATTAGGAGGTATGCACTATAGAATAGCTAAAGCACACCTCCAGACTTTTTACTGTTTTTTCTTAGTTATTTTATAGCCACATTTTATGCCCCTTGTGCCAATATTGTCCTGAATAGTGTCCCCGCTATTGTGAACATGCAAATGGGCCATCTGTCTAACACTTTAGGGGTCCCATCCCATTTGTACCATGGTTTTATTAATATATCGCCTTTTTTAATTGCTGTTATTACTCGTTGGTATTAGCTGTTAAATTTTGGTGGAGCTATTAGACCGAAAAATGGACGCTGTGCTCACAACGTACTATTGTCATGCACGCAACATTGTATTTTTGCACCATACGCACTTGCACTTTTATGTAATCCTACAGGGGTTTTAACCTATGAGAGCTCCCTTTCCAGTTTATTCTCCGCATTTTAATTGTAATTTTAATTGTCTACACGAAGCTGGTACTTCTTGATCTGTCAGTTAATTTCGTTCATATAATGAACTACGGCAACGCATGTATCATCGAATTTCTTGTATTGTATACACTTGCACATTTATGGTCGTAATGACCGAATAAAGTTTTCTGACTGACTGACTGACAAAAGGATGAGATAGCAGCAAAGGCCAAATTTCTTCTTATCATCGAAAAAGTACTCCAAAATAAAGATTTGGATGCAAGATTGAGGCAAAATACCATCCACATACTGGGAGCGCCTGACTCCGAGAACACAAGCAAAATAGAGGAATATGTGGAGAAGATGCTGATGGCTCTTTTTGGCTCAGAAGCCTTCTCAGCGCTGCTTGTGCTGAGAGAGTGCACAGATCACTTGCCAACAGACCACCATCCTGAGCACCAGCTAGGCCAATTATTGCCCAACTACTCAATGTTTCAGACTGCAACACTGGCCTTCATATGGCCAGAGAGAAACGGACACTGATCTTTCAGGGAAACATGACTTCCTTCTACCCAGACTTCACCTTTGCCGTACAGGAGGCAATTTGAAGTTCACCGCCTCAAACAGAACCTCCAGCAGGCCAACATACACTACTTGCTGCTGCGTGTCTTCCACCGGGGGAAACAATAGATATTTCAAACCCCACAACAGGCCATCGACTTTCTGCAGAAACTTTCTTGGGATGAGACACAAGGGGCTTGCTCGTCTAGTGAATCTAGGGCCTCATCTCCCCTCAGTGATGGAGACTGGGATGAGAATGAGGTGGAACTAACGCAGCTGCGTTATTGGGCAGCATCAACACCCTGCCCACCTGACATCTAGCATGATAAACCTTCCTGCCCGTGGAGCCGAACCTGTGATGCCCAATGCCCCCACGATAGGCCCTTTCCTGGCCAATTGTCCAGGGAAGGGCTGGACAATTGGCCTCAACAGCATCAAAGGGTGTCTCCACAGAGGGCCCTATTGCCGCAGCATAGAAGGTGCACACGATCATGAAGAGGTAGAACTTTGGCCCAGGAGTGGGTGGCCCTTTCAAACTCTGAGGTGGAAAAGGAAGATATTGTTGAGGATCAAGCGACTGTAGTGCTCCAGGACAGGGAGAGACGGTAATCCCCAGTTACGATTCATAGTTGATCCCGCCATGATACATCCTTTGTTTATTGCTGTGTGTGAGGAGGAAAGTCTTATGTGGGGGGGAAGCCTGAGTGATTCTAAGTCAGTGTTTTATTTGTTGATCAGAGGCCAACCCAGAATCCCGGGCTGAAGCAGGCCTCCTAGGCATTTGCTGACTGACTGTTGAGTTTTCTCCCCTTCACAGACTACCTGGTTTAGTTTGTGGGAGTGAAGTGGGGGCACATGTAGTGTGTACAGGTGTAGGGTGTGGTGGGCAACAGACCTTTTCCAAGTTGGGAACGTGGGTACTTTAAAACTGGGGGAGGGAAACGTGGGTGGGGGAGTGACAGGGGGATGCCTTTGTTTTGTTCGGATTGTTTGTGTTTGGTTTGTTGAGTCACACCTCTGCCTGATGTCGCCCCAACAAGTGCTTAGAGAGATGCCCCAGGTGAGGCGCCGCTGCCTCCAGAGGGGCAAGTACAAGGTGTTGGCACATGCGAGGTTCATGAGGGGCTCCCGTGGAGTGGCAATACTGGCCAGGAAGGGTCCGCCCTTCGAGATAGAACGCCAGTGGGTCAACTCAGAGGGTAGTTATGTGACGGTGTAAGGGGTGTGGGGCTGGAAATTGCTCCTTATCTTCAATTTGTATGTCCCACAGCAACATCAGGAACATGTGTTGGATGCTCTGGACTCCATCCTGTTGAACTCAACCTGCGATCTGCACATTCTGGGGGGAGACATTAATGCTGTTATGGACTGTGATTGTGGATAGGCATACCGCCTGCCCGTGCCGAGCAGGGAGCCCGACCAGGCTGGGGAGCTGTGCCAATGCCCTGGGGTTAGGCGATGTGTGACACTACCTACACCCTACTGAAATCACCCTTCCTATCTGGAGTCCACGTAATATTGACACTCCTAGATTATATATTCCTTCCACTCCCTGAGAGGGTGTAGGTAAGAGAGGAGCAATACTTGGCCTGTGGGATAACGGACCAGCTTGGAGCCCAGCCGTGTGACGGGAAGCGAAGCTGACGCCTGGATGCATGGGCCCTGTGGGACATGGACATTGCTGATGCCCTAGAGGTGGATACTCACCTGTATTTCAAAGAGAACGAAAGATCGGTGGCCTCACCAGCTACCCTATGGGAGGCATATAAGACAGTGCTCGGGTGCAAGGCGCAGAACGCGACTGCCCAAAGGAAGAGGAAGCGTGAGGAGCAGATGCTCCTACTGGAGCAATGGGTCCTCCAACTGGAGCCAGTCTGGGCAGCTGGGGGTGGACAGGAAACCTATTTGGCACTGGAGGTCATGAAGCAGGAATATCATTGACTGGTGACTCAGGCAGTGTGACAACACTATCTGGGGTTTCAGAGGAAACTGTATGATACGGGAGACAAGGTGGGCCAACTCTTGGCCTGGTTGGGAAGAAGAGAGGAGGCTTTGGGTGGCCGATGTGGACGGCGGGGGAAGACCTAGCACAGACAGATATATGGATAGCGCAGGCTTTCGCACACTACTTTCAGGCATTGTATGCCCACACCAGGACCTGTCGGAGGAGAATATTTAGGTTTTCCTTTGGGAGGTTCCAGTCCCTGTTTTGGAGGAGCTAGACTATGCAGACCTAGAGGTGGCCTTCATAGTGGAAGTGGTGGGAGTAGTGATACAAGCAATGTTACCTGGGAAAACAGCAGGGGCAAACGGATTTCCGGAGGAACTCTGTAAATGCTTAAGCTCATTCCTTAATCCGCACCTCCTCAAATTGTTTGAGGCGGCGCATGACAAAGGGACCCTGCCAGCAGATCTCAACCATGCAATAATAGTAGTGAGCTCTAAGGAGGGGAGACCGGAAAACTCCTGTTCCTCATAATGGTCTATATCTTTGCTGAATTACATAGAGTAAGATCTTATCCAAAATTCCAGCCACCCGCGTCTTGAGTGTGATTACAGGCCTAGTCCACCCAGACCAGACGGCTTTTGTGCCGAGATGTGCTACATGACTAAATCTGAGGCACTTGCAACAGTGGTTGGATAAGCTCAAAGCCGACAGCGAACCCCGGGCGATACTGTCCCTAGATGCAGAGTAAGCGTTTGACACCATTGATTGGCGGTACTTGCTGGAAGTGTGAAGCAGTTTTGTTTCGGGCCTCGGTCTTGTCGCTGGGTGGCAGTCCTGTATTAGGAGCCCACTGAGGCAGTCCGGGTGAATGGGGTCATGCCTTCCCTCTTGGGTGCATCAAGACTCAGTGGTGCCTGCTGTCGCCCCTATTGTTCATGCTCTGTTCTGGAGCCATTGGTGTGCTGGGTGCATGTAGGGCTAGCATTGTGGGATTTCCTAGGTGACGGATGGACCAGAAAAGGTGCCCCTTTATGCCGGTGACATGTTGGTGTATGAATCTGACCCCAGCTGGTCGCTCCCAGTGGTATTATCAGTGTTTTGGGTCTTTGAATCTTATTCGGGGTACTGCCTTAACTGGGATAAGTCTGTTCTGTATCAAATGGAAGAATGGGAGGGTCAGCGCCCCCCATCGGGTGCCCACAGGCAGACTAGGACGGGCTTTAGATACTTGGACATAGAGATCACTCTAGAAAGGGAGTGGTTTTTGGACCTCAATTTGGGATGAGTGATGGAGGGCTTTCCGGGTGATGTGGAGCTGTGGCGAGTACTCGCCTTGACTCTCAAGGGTCGGGCAGCATTGTAAAAGATGATTACCCTGCCCAAGCTCCTTTACGTGCTACAAAACACTCCTTTTCCAGTTCCAGAATACTATTTCCTCTGCCTTTATCGTATGCTTAAGACCCTCCTTTGGAATGCAGGTACCCCCAAAGTGGCGCTACAGACGCTAAGCTGTTTGGTCTACAATGGGGTACAGACGCTCCCAGATATCAGAGTGTATCACAGGGCAGAGCAACTACAGGCCATTAATGCATGGGGCACTGCCCACAGGACAAACAAATTTACGGAGTAGAAAGGGGGGACCTGGAAGCCAAGACCTACTTCCACTACTTCTATGGGAAGTGGAACCTGCAGCTCTACTTGGGCCCACCCGGGCAAAGTTGGGGGCATGGGATGAGGCAGTGCAAGATTTGGGATGGTAGGGGATGTGCACGCTGGCTACCTCTTTGTGTAGAGACACGACTTTACCAGAGGTGGGGAGGCTCGTGGGATTCCACCGATGGGAGAAGACTGTGATCGAGACAGTGGGTGAGACGTTTGAGATGCTGCATCAGTAATATGTTATGGCCTCCACGCAGCACTACTGCTGCCTGCATCTCTCCATTGGCTTGAGAGCGGAAGGGATACTAGGAGAGGGGCTCCCGTAGAGCAGCCCCCTGGAATCCTGTAAGGGGAGATCAAGGAGAAGGAGTTGTCCCAGCTATATCGAGTTGTCCTGAATCACACCCCGAATGTGCTTGGGAGGCTCCAGACATGATGGGAGACAGACGTGGGGTCCCTAGAGGACATTGACTGGGAGGCAGCATTGATGCACCCCAGAGAAGTAACCATACCCGCTAGACTGCTATTAATCCAATTCAATATCCTCCATAGGACCTACTATAATTGTTCCCACCTCCACAAGATGGGGAGAGCAGAAAGCCCGATGTGCCAGTGATGTGCCATTGTGGTGGGCACCTTTATGCACACAGTGGGGGATTGCCCAGGGGTGAGTTCCTACTGGGATACGGTCATTTGAGAGTTGGAACAGGTGCTGCCAGTTGAAATTAAATGAAATGAAAAGGAAACTTATAAAGCACGAACATTCACCCGAGGGTGTCAAGGCGCTAGCTAATCAAACAGAATTAACTGGACAGTTCATGGCCACGTCAGAGGTTAAACAGCCAAGTCTTCAAGGCCTTCCTGAAGGCCAACAGGTGCGTTTCTTGTTTTAACCTTAAAGGAAGGGAATTCCAAAGCCTGGTCGTGCCGACCAAAAAACTTCTTCCACCCCAGGCGCATTTTTTAAACCTCTGAATTATTAGGTTATGGGAGTGGGATGAACGAAGATTGCGGGCAGGTATATAAGGCTGTAAATTATGTTTAAAGAAACCCGGCCCTGTATCATGCGTGGCCTTAAAAGCGATACAAAGAGCCTTAAACTCAATCCGCCTCCTCACTGGCAGCCAGTGTAGTTCCTTAAGCACTGGTGATACAGATTTGTGTCTTGGAATGTTCAGCAAGAGACGCGCTGCCGCGTTTTGCACAATCTGTAATTTGGATAGGCACTTCTTCCGAAGGTTGATGAATAGGCCATTACAGTAGTCGGCTCTAGATAACACCAGAGTCACAAAGTTGGTCTCCCAAAGATGCCTCGGTTAGTGCTTCTGGGGATACCCAATCATGTGGACCACCTTCAGAGGCAGTTGCTGTTCGGTTCATTGTGGTTTGTAGTGGCCAAAGAGACATAGCTAGATTGTGGGGTCGGGTCAGGTCCCCACGAGAGAGGAGTGAAGAGTGGGGCTACCAGATGTGTGGAGACAGAACAGGTGGTGTATGAAAGCAGAGGCTGTCCCCGAAAGTTTAATAAGGTGTGGAGGCACTGGCATTCCTACCATGGTTTGCTGGAGGATGGTATAGAGGAACTGGTTGGGGAACACACATCATGAGATGACAATTGGGAAGATGTGGGCTGAATGGGAGGAGATGTGAGGAGGCTCAGGGTTCGGGATGTGTGCAGGTTTATTGTTATTGTATTGTTTTGTTGACACAATATCAATAAAAATATTTTACAAGAAAAAACTCAACTAATGTGATTATCCTGGACCGGGAAACAGCCACAGATGAAATGGGAAACCCTCACACTGTCATTCCATAAAGGGAGTTTTGAGCCTCCAGACGTAGAATTTTATTACCTATGCACACAGGCTCAACTAGCATTCTACTGGCACCGACCTACCCCTTTTCACCCACAATTGGCAGTGGAAACAGATTACATGTCACCAGTTCCATTACACTCCCTCATAGGAACCCCTCTCTCCATCAACCACAGACATTACAGTGCAGTTGAATGCACTATTAAAGCATGGGACAAACTAAACGGAGTAACTGGGGTAGGGTTTCTTTACCCCCCATCTGTTGCTATATTATCGCTCACTGGTGCCACATATACAGGAGAGATTAGTGCAATCACACTTATAGGAAAGGGGTCTGAGACATTGGGAGGACCCGTACAAACAAGGAACGCCCTGGGTGCTCCTCCAGAGGTGTTCACATATCATTGTATTAGTAGCAGCTACAAGAGTGGATCCCAGAATTCCCTGAAGAACACCCGACCTTCAGTCCATTGGATAAACCTGCTTGAGGCCTTGTCCATTAGGCAACGGATCACCATACTTTACCGCAAAGCTCAAGATGAGGCTATAGCCCCGCTCCTAGTGGCGAGGAAGGACTGGGAAGAGGAATTAGGCTGGGAAATTCCCAATGCAGTTTGGAAATTTGGCTGTATGTAAAGTGGGCAGGCGCCATCCAGTAGTAAATTTCATATCACACACTATAAATACCTGCTGCGAGCCTACTACACCCCCAAGACACTACACCAATATGACCTAAGGCAGGATGATCGTTGTCTAAGATGTGGGGGACTGAGTGTGGGATTTCTTTTCCAATCACACAAGTAGAGAGGGGAGTTGAGCCACCGCAAGTCCTCCCTGAGGAATGCAAACAAAACACAATAAGGTGCAGTAGCTATACAGGGAATTAGTCGTCCCTCAGTGTCTGTATGTCATTAGTTTTCCTATTTGGACTTGCAGAGATTCTGATTCGGGAGAGAGTATTGGGAAAGATCAATCTTTTGGAACAGAAAGCCTCACCCACAATATGTGGCATGCTTCATCATAGGCAACCTCTCCCCACACTGGTAGGAGGATACCACCAGGGCGGGCACGACCTCCAGCCAAAGGGAATGGAGGGAATTTCTAGATAAAGTACTTCCTGGGCAGTGTGGGATAGAGAAAAGTTAAAAGTACCTAGAGGTAACCAGGTTATCACCTCTAATAATGGTAACCTCTGGTGCGTCTAAAATCAGTTATGTGACAGAATGTGCGCGTAATGGCTCAATCCATCACCCTTGTGCCAACATGTTTCTGCCCATTACCATTGCCTATATAGGTCACGAGCATTCATTAGAGCCATGGATCCCTAAAAATCTGGCCTAGTCACCATTAAGATCGAATTATGATTAATTAAGACCAGAGTTGCTTCATACCTGGTCTATGAGTCAATAAACCCTAACTTTATGGCATACCCAACATCCTGTCTGGGAAGGGATGACGTCCTCTGTAGTCACACATTCATCAAGCTGCCCAACATGCCTTGAGCCTTAGCGTTATCCTCTCCCAGCCACAGGTACGTAGATTTCTCCAACTATCTTAGACATGTCCTGCAGTGTATAAATACTGGGAGGAGGTCTTTGCTGCCATATTTGCAAATACTGAATGTGAGCTCAATGTAAACCCATATGTGGGCCTACTAATTTATATAAAAGAAGTGGAAGATTTGAAGTGCTAAGACTGCTGCTAGTGAAACAACTGGTGGCCTACAGATGGGGCAATGGACGAGCCTCCAAGTTCAAGCAATGGATTGCAGACCTAGTGTATTGCAAAGAGCAACTAGAAGTATGTGCGGATATGCTGCCCCCTGTTTCCAGGCATAGGGAGATATGACAACCCTTAAAAACGTACCTCTTACAACAAGCTGACAATACGGGTATGGCAGACAGTCAAACCTGATGGAGGTGTTGGATAACATGCAGTGACGTCGCCTGGCTGGTGTAACAAGAGCCCCCTGGGTGATGGGGCCTGGTAAATCGTACCCTGAACACCGGCCGCCACTCCAGCATGCAAATGATCTGTATGTATCACATAACTGTGACACCTCCTACACATAGCACTACTAGGCTGCCTGCCATCCCACATCGCTCCTGCTGCATTATATGCTGTATTTTGTAGCTGATATGCTTGACACAATGTACCAATAATGCTCCGTTTCACATTCTTCCTCTCAAGTTTCTGTACTTTTGGCTGTATTTTCTGCACAACTTGTAGTGTATGAAAATCTAAGTACATTATAAATAAGAATCCCAGTTTTCCATTTATATGGATTTTTACACATAAATACAGACGGAAAACAATTTGTTTCTCTGTCTGTATTTATGTATAGAAATGGAAAAATACTGAAAATCGTTCCTCCTGACTATGTAGCTTAATTATGAGCAGGGAGCACGCAAACGAAGTATCAGAGGAATTATCTGTATGTGTGGGGACCACTGTAAGGCTAGTTAACAGCAGTAATTAAAGCTTGAATGTTCCTAATGGGGTCTATCTGCATGTATTTTCCCTCAGCTGGCACCCAGTTCATGAATGGTCATGGCCTGCAGTGGAGTGAGGCTGTGTGACAAGCTGGGTTTTGAGTGGCCTCAGAGAATCTAGTTTTGAAAGGAAAGATGTATTTTAAATTGTTGTCATTAAATTGGCATGGACACTTTGGGATGCTTGCTGCTTCAGCCCCTCTGGCCTTTCTGCTGCCTCTGAATGTCATCTACAAAGGTTTGCAAGAAGTAGGTGTGGGCTAGTCCAAACTTACATTAATGCACATTGATTCAGGTAGGTCGGAAGGACTGGGGCAACAAATATCACAGCTCTCAACCATTCACAGCAGTATGGATGATGAGCGCAAGGTCTGCCGAAATGTATTATTTACAAGTGACAATCACATAATTCTTATTTTAGGGAAAAACAAAAAGGATGCTGATTTTACATGCACTTGAGGGTTTTGATGCCAGTGATGTCATTCCATATAAAATAATGCACTCATTTTGGTTCGAGCCTGAGCCAGCGTGCAAGCGCTGCTCTGGCGATGATCTGTTGTAGTTCAGTACAGGAGAGAAGCCCCGCCCACTCCCCCGCCCATATTTTTCATTGGTTTGTGTCTTTGTCCTTCGTAAATGCTGGCTTCTGATTTCTTAATAGGCTTCTTAGTCCCTCCTTAGTACTGCCTTGTCTTCATTTCTAACCTCCCATGTCTACTGGCCCCTTTACTTTGGTTGTTACATGGTACGCCTTCTTGTAAGCACTATTTTCTTCATTGAGTTTCTCTTATCGCAGGCACGACGTGCTTCATTTACATTCAGCGCGCCATGCGCCACTTTTTTCAATTAAATGCTCATGTGCTGTTTCTTGCATCCCCAGTGGACGCTCACGGCTTCAGCTTTGCTGTCACACACGGCATCGTTGTTTCTTGCTAATCCAATGCGGTCCCAGTGTGCTGTCTGTTCTGTCCACGTCCCCCCTCCCCATTGTTTTCTTTTGCTCCCCAAACGTTTGTTTACACAATAATATTGGGTATGCTTTGGGTGAGTGTTGGGAGGGCGGCCCTGCACAACCTTTGCCTCTCTTCGGGCAGGAGGAGGGCGCGGCGCAGGTGAGCAGCCGCAGGAACTTCTGGTGGAAGTTTGCCGGAATAACCGCAGCAGCACCCCGCTCCTCCTGACCTACGGGACCGCTGTGGGGCTCCTCTCTGCCATGCAATGCCCCGAGATGTGCGATGATGGCTCGGGAACTCAGCCAGGAGGAGGTGCTGGACTTCCTGTGCCGGGGTGGGGGGGGGCGGCTACCAATGCAGTGCTGCACGGCCACTTCAAGCACTTCCTGCGGGACGCCCGTCCCTCCGCCCAGGACGCGTTCTCCTCTCGGCGCGGATTTAGCCGTCCTGTTCTCGCTCAGGTCTGAGCAAGGGACTCGGTGGGGTCCCACCTTTGGCCCTTTTGCTTCCCGTCGGGGCTCAGAGGCGATATTGAGCTCACGGCAGCCTGCGGCGCCCTTCCCTGCCAGGACCTCCCGCGCCGTCCATTCAAGCCAACAAGTTTTGCGAGAGAATGTTATGAGTTCAATGCACTGAGTGGAGCCGCATGGAGGAGCGGGGCTCCGCGCTGCAGGTAAGAGGGAGGGGAGGCTCCACTCTCACCAAGGGCTGGGATGGAGGGCCCAGGACGAGAGCTCGCAGGCAGGACCGGCAGCAACTTACAGGCCAGGGGGACAGGATCTGTGCCAGGAAGAATTCCTTGACACACGTCCCGTGCCCTGCCGCTCTCCCCTAACCCTGGCAGAACGGGCAGCCAGCTGCATACCGGAGGCTTCAGGGGCACGGCTGACCCCAGGAGCGGTCCACTACCCGGGCAGAGTACCATTAACACGTGTGGGGGCTGTTAACGCCTCTTAGCACCTGATCCTGCTTTATTTCTTCCCCCCTTTGCAGTGGATCGGCTCCCCTTGCGGGTCACACGGATTGTACACCTACAAGGCTTTTCAGTACCGCTTGGAGGGCAGAGACAGGATCCTGTGCCTTGGCGACTTCTTTCATGTGTGATGCCAGCCCGGGGGGCACCCGGTCTGCATAGCGGAACTGCAGCTGCTGTGGGAGGAGAGGACCAGCGGGCAGCTCCAATCCAGCTCCAAGTTGTACTTCCTACCCGAGGACACTCCAAAGGGCCGGAGCAGCGAGCACGGCCAGGTAAGGGGCGTTATTAAAGGGTAGAGCCCGCTGGCAACAAGGGTTTCAGTGCCGGAGTTGTGGACGATGACTGTGCTTTTGGGCTGCAAGAAGCACAAGGCATGTTATTATAGTTCTGTGATTATTGGTAGACGAACCTGAATAGCATCTGCTTCTTTTATGAACGTTTTTCTTTTATACAGGGCGCTGAGACTCACTGATTTCATACACATTGGGTGTACTAGAGCTGCGTTTGTCATGTGTCATGGATTATGGTGTTATTAATTAGAACATTCCTCTATATTTATATATGTATGTGTGTGTGTGTGTGTACATAAAAACTGTATTTTTAAGTGTCTCAGTGTGATCAACGGTGAAAATTGTGAAATGGACTCCAGAATAGAAGCAGTAGGCAGCCCAGGTGTGGGGCAGTAGGGAACCCTGTAACAAGGAACGAGGGACATGGCTAAATGCTTATAAGGTCCAAAAGGCGAGAACGATTGCATTGCAAATGCTTGTTATAAAATATTATAATGCACGGTCAGTCTGGCTGGGTTTCAAGTCTGTCTCCTGAAGACCAAACTCTGATATTAGCAGAACAAGCTCAGTCCAAGGACATGTCCTATGCAGAGTTCACTCTCCCAGATGATCACTTATCTTGAACAATGGAAGAGAAATTTAAGTATTTGCTGTTAAGGTCTTTATTTAGCCGATAGATTCAGAGTAAATCAAGTATGGCGGACTTGGCTTTTCATCCTTGACTAGGTAGATGCAACAAGTACCATTGACATAATAGAAACATCTATTATTTACACTGTTATGGATTTGCACAATTACTTCAACCACTTTAAAAAGGGTTTTTCTTTGCTAAGGTGTGTTTACAAGGAACGTCTGGTGATTCCGTTCAGCGCTGATATGTATGCCCTACAGAATGTGTAACTTTTTTGCAATCTAAAAAACTGACATCATAAATGTTGTTGAAGAACAGTTCAACAAATACACAATGTGCAATATTCCAAACAGAAAGGTCAGTGATGTGACAAACTGCTTTCTCAGAAATAGAAATGGCTAACATTGTATAATTTTGCTTGAATCTCCAGACTGTACCAGCATCATCTACAAATGCATATTTTCAGTTGCCTTCATTCCATGAACAAATCAGAGAGAGCCTCCATGCCTGACCTGCAAAGTCCCTTGAAATGCATGTATAGCAATTTAAAGTTTTTGAGCAGGCGCCCCCGCGCCTAGGGGAGGGGCGCCCTCAGTCGTGCCACGGAGCCGAGCCTCCTCTTCCGGGGGGCTGGTTGAAGGAGGGAAATCATTGTCTCCAACCCGTAAATAAAACCGAAACTGTGCGTGAAGTGATATAAGGCGGCGTCCCAGGGATCTCGTCCTCTTTGTCTCCTTGGATCCCTGGGAAGCCGCAGGAGCGTCGTAAGTTGTAGTATCCGGCTGGATAAATTCTAGTGTTTTCCCGATGATGTACATACACTGTACACCCACCCACCACAGGCGTCACCGGTCAGGTGACCCTGACAATAAAAGGGGCCGAGCGCACGTGCTCTGGGCCAGTTATCCACCCCAACCATATGTGTCCGTGTAATCATTTTACGAGTATGTGGGCCTAGCGCCCGCCAACTCTACATTGGCGACGAGGGGGCTGTGCCCGTACGTGCAGCAGCCCGAAAAGATTGGTGAATGGGGGAGAGTGCTGCCCGTGTTGAGGGCACCCCCCTGCGCAGAGGCGCGCCGCCCGCCTAAAGGCCTGCGGGGCATGTGAAGAGCCCCGGGCCTGAACGCAGTGAAGAAGGTGATCGGGAGCCCACCCCGCACCGACGTGAAGACCCGCGGGGGAGTGCGAGGTGCCCCGGGGTGAAGGTGAGGAGGTCGGGAGCCCACCCCGCTCCTGCAGTGCCTGCACTTGACTGCACCCCCCTGCGACCGAGCGCCAGACGCGCCTAGCTGTCAGCGGGCGTGAGAAGAGCCCCGGGGGTGTAAGAAGCCGAACGGGAGCCCACCCCACATCGGACAAGCCTGCTGCCCGTGTATCTGGCGATGTAAGGCCCGGGGAGGGCAGAAGACAAGGCGGGCGGGGCCGGACTGCTGAGACGCCGGCCGCCGCCGCAGACTGCTGTGAGGCCGAGGGACGCCCGATGAGTGGGTAGAAGGTGAGCAACGGCGGGGCGTGGAAAGGGAGCCCTGGCCTGCATCTGCCACCATCCTGCTAAAGCCACAACGGAAGCGGGAGCCCACCCCGCATCAAGGAAAATACACTGTGCCAGCCCCGGCAGCCCTCAGGGAGCCGTACAGCTGAGGAAGCGGGCTGCCGGGGAGTGAAAGGGGATCCTGAAGCGTGTGTCATGGGCAGCCGTCGGGAGCGGTGTCCCGCCCGCGGGCTAATGAATGACCTGCATGGTGTGAGGTCCCGGCGCAGCCTGTAGGCAACAGAGACTGCCGGTGTCCCAGTGCAAGATTGAATTAGAAGAGGATAAGAGAAGGCATGCTGTTCCCTCCGCGGCAGCCAAGCAAAGCATGCCGCCCCCCCCCAGAGTGAGAAGGCAAAGAGTCAGAGTGGCGGAGTGTCCATCGCGCAGCCCGTGAGACAAGAGGCTGCTGAGGAGCGGCGCAGTGACAAGTGACTGCGTGCGGCCGGCGCCGCTGAAATAAATAAACACTTACCGCGCACAGAGACCCTGCTGCGCCAGCCTGAAGCTCGTGTCCCGCACAGCCTAGCAGAAGGGCACGGCAGGAGGGGCCCGAGAGTGAAGGGGCAGTAAGGTGAGGCCCGCAGCGTCAGCAAAGCTGCTGAGGCCTAAGGTGCAGTCAAAGAAAGGAGGAAAGCACCTACCGTGCTGCGAGTGCCCGTAACGTGTGGGGGAAGTGTCTAGGAGCAGCTGGGATCCTGGCACAGGAGTCCCTGTGGAGCACGTTAAGGCAGAGCCATCTCCGTACACGGGGCCACGCAGCAGTACAGATCGGCAGGGACTGGGACATGTAAATGCAGCAGCACTGCCATCTGGTGGCCGGTTGCGGGATCGCGCGCAACATGCAGCCCACGAGGAACAGGAACACTGTCAGTAGCAAAGAAGGAAAACGGCTGCAAACCTCCATCAAGGGATGACTGCAGGAAAGGTGCCCTAATGACAAGGAGGTGCACCAAATAAATAAATAAGGAGTGCAAGAAAGTGAGATGGAAGGTGACTGTGTCAGAGCCGCACCCCCAAGACTTTGCAAGTGAACCCAGTCAGCAAGTGAGAAGTACACAGAGCTGAGGAGGAAAGGCTGCAAGGGCTGAGAACGCGGTGATACCTGGTGGCCACAGGTTATCGCTGCAGCAGCAGGAACAGAGGAAAGAGCCCCACCAAAAAACAAGGGTGATTCAGGGTGATTCAGGAACCCAGCACCAGGCAAGTGCGCAGCAGCACAGGAACAGCGGCTACAGCTCCACGAATGAAAGACTGAAGATAATGCGCAGCAAGTGCGTCCAATGAAGCAAATGAAGGGCGCAGTCAGAAGCGCACCGAAGCAATGCGACTGCGGAGAGAAGGAGAAGAAGTGGTTGCGCAGACCACCAGAAGCACGAAGACCCGCAAGGAGGAAGAAGCCGACCAGCCAGATGGTCGCACGGAGGAAGAAGCCGACCAGCCAGATGGTCGCAAGAAGGAAGAAGCCGACCAGCCAGATGGTCGCAAGGAGGAAGACGCCGACCAGCCAGATGGTCGCAAGGAAGACGCCGACCAGCCAGATGGTCGCAAGGAAGAAGCCGACCAGCCAGATGGTCACAAGGAGGAAGAAGCCGACCAGCCAGATGGTCGCAAGGAAGAAGCCGACCAGCCAGTTGGTCGCAAGAAGGAAGTAGCCGACCTGCCAGAGGGTCGCAAAGAGGAAGAAGCTGACCTACCAGATGGTCGCAAGGATGACACCGACCTACGAGATGTCAGAGAGCGAAGTGACCTGCGAAGAGGTCAGAGAGAAGGAAGAGATCTGACACGAGGTCCGTGAGGAGAACGACCGAGGAGATGTCCATGAAGAGGACCCCAGGAGAGGTCCGCGAAGAGGACCAGAAAGAGACGGACGAGAAGTCTAACAACATTAACTAGAAGTCAGAAGTAATCGTACGAAAGAAGGTCGCGACGACAGGTCCAGTCACAGACGTGGTGAAGATAGTGTCCTAGGTTTGGACAAGACCAGGGGGAAACGTGTGGAGTGCACGCTACACGGAGAAGCCTGGTTAGAGCAGACCAGCAGGAGAGAAGACCAAACCGCGTCGCGAAGGAAAGAAAGAGAAGACAGATTTTGAGTGGCAAGATGCCATGGCGAAGGAAGAAAGAAGATGAGAAGAGTAAAGAGGTGTGTGCGACAGGTCAACACACACACCAGAAGGGGAACACCCGAAGAGGAAAGTGAAAAGGTGCATGAACATCCGAACACAGTACCTGGAGAACATCAGCATCACTGGGAGTACACATCTACTTGCGAATCCCAAGATCACCCAGGGACGACAGAGGCGAGCAGGCCGGTCCATTGGTAACAAACACCTCTGGGATGGAACGGACACAGGACCGTGGATATCCAAGGGGCAGAGGCCTCTGGGACACCGGTGGCAGCGGGTCCCGACACGGGAGATGGACTATTGAAGCTCGGTCTGGAAATCCCGGGAGGACAAAGGTAGCACGCAAAGGAGCAAGTGCCAACAACACCCTTTTCAGGTGGAGCTTGGGACACGGAGAAAGGACCCGTAGCGATTCCTCCAACGTGGTTGGAGCGACAAGGCGGGAGTCCACCGGTCCAGTGGAAGCCTGGCAGCAAAGGGCCTCCGGAACGTCCGGTGAGAGGGGACACCCACGAGAGAGGGGCATCCGTGAGAGGGACGTCCTGCAACTGCATATCCCATTGGAGATAGTGAATCACCAGATGGAGAACATACTTCACCCAGGACTGTACAGTGGAAAACAACACAGAACTGATCCACCATCATCTGCACTTTCACTGTATGTGGAACAGGAAGAGAGAGACTGTAGAGCGCACTTCCACGCTGTGAGTCCGAGGAAGACTACATCCACAGGGCACCCCGCCATCGTGCCAAGGAGAACTAGTGGCCCCCAGCTGCAAGGATACCTTCGTTGGCGGATGACCAGCAGCGAAAGAGACTACGTGGAAGTCGTTATTATTGTTATGTTTGTTTTCAAAGTATATTCTCTCCCACAGGTCTGGACTTCATTTGTTTTGACCTTTATTAAAGTTTGGGAGGGATGTAGTATCCGGCTGGATACATTCTAGTGTTTCCCCGATGATGTACATACACTGTACACCCACCCACCACAGGCGTCACCGGTCAGGTGACCCTGACAATAAAAGGGGCCGAGCGCACGTGCTCTGGGCCAGTTATCCACCCCAACCATATGTGTCCGTGTAATCATTTTACGAGTATGTGGGCCTAGCGCCCGCCAACTCTACATAAGTGACTGTGGCGGCGTGGCACAGTGGGTTCCAGGAGGCCTGGCGTAGCGTTTGTTAGCAGCGAGCAATTAGCTCACCTATCTAATCGTAGTACCCAAAGGCAAGCTCATGGGTTCGATTCCTCATACCAGCCTGCTTTTGTGGTTTATGTACAAATAATAATAATGATAATTTTGTGCGTATTCGGTTTCATAAGGGCCATCAATTGTCATTGTATTTATGTGCGGCAATGCGTGGCTGGGGCAGCGGCAGAATGCAGAGTTAAGTGCAGGTAGCCGCGTTGTGGGGAGCGAGCCCGTAGGGGTGAGGGCGTGGCTCCATCGCGCAATAACCACTCCACGCTGTTAATTAGCGTAAAAGGCCATTTATTAGGACTGGGTTAACAACCAAATTTAAACCCAACATCAATAAACCATTAACAATCCCCAACCTCATGTCTTTCATCCATCCATCCACTCCCACACTCCAGTTACTCACTCCCAATTCACCCAGCGACCTCTTCACTTATACCATTCGCTTCCTCACTTCTCTTTCAACCTCCTCCAGCATCTCCAGCCATCGCACTCCTGCCTGCCGCACCCCCATCCTGCACCTGTATCCCCCTCCCGGAAGGGTGAGTATGCCCGTCATGGACTCCCCCCTCCCAAATACAGTTCACACCCCGCTTCAACCCGTCCTAAACTGGCACGCTTATTCAAAACCAATCCCCTTTCCCACTCCTAAAACCAGTAGGGTGGGAGGGTGGTCAAAACTTTTCCCTAACCCTTCCCTGACGGCGCTGGGGAGAGGAAGAGGAAGAACTTCTTCTCCTGCCCCCTTTTGATACCTTGCGCCTAACCCCACCCCCCAAGCCCACCCCTATCCTACCTAAACACCCTGTCCTATTGTCTCGCGCGAACACCCCAGGGGAAGACTGGTCTGCTGACCTCACTTCCCCTGGGGGCCGCAGTGTGGAGCGTCTGCCACGTACCAAACCGAGGCTACTGTACGATTTACAGCACGTGCAGGCCTGCCAAGTATCACGCACCAGGCGTGACTCTAACGCATTTCAGTGTGGTGTTCCGCATCACCGCACTGAAATGCATTGTCACGCATTTTAATGCCGGCCCGTCTCTCTGCTGTACCAGCGCTGAAGTATTGGCCACGCCAGGCTGCTAGCGTGTGCGCCTGTGACCTGCGCCGGCTCTGCTGCTCCCCGCACGGCTGAGTCACTCCGACTACAGCCCAGGCCTGACGTCACCAGGCCGAGGTAGTAGTCGCTGTGCCAATACCAAGATAGTGACACCTGCCCGGTTGGGTCTGCCCTCAGTGGTTGTGGGATGATTGATTACTGGCTGTTGCGCACACAAATGAGAGCTGCAGTGTCAGCGCGCGACCGCGATGTGCGCAGCTTCCGGCAGGCGCTTGAGGGTATGTGGTTCATGTGTGCGCTAGTGCGTTACAATGTAACAACACCCGAAACAGCGGCCGGCATAACAGTGACGTCACTTTCAGTGACCAATGGGTACGGAGAATACTTTAATAGGGCGGTGCCGCAAAAAGGGCGGCATTTCAAGATTAGCTGCAGTGTGCATGCTGCCTGCAATACCGGGGGCAGTACATCCCGCGGGCGAGCCGGGCCCTCTCAGGCTCACCCGACCCTCATCACCACAGTGACCGGCTAACTTAGACTCGCCATGGAGAGCCTGGTGCCTGACAGCCTGTAGCAGAGGGAGCTGCTCGCCGCTGTCTTTCGGCTGGTGCTTAACTTAATCCTCCCGCGGCGCGGATCAACTGTGGGTGAATACATGGTGTCGTCTGTCACATAGATTTGAGCTGGGCTCAGAGAGGTGAGCGCTGGCATGTTTTTTACTTTATTGTTTCAGCATCGCAATAAGCCCAGATCAAAACTTGCGATTAATCAAGCTCTCTGTCGGGCTTCCCACACTCCCACAGGCTTTCCTTGTGTCAGTGTGCTCTTCAAATGTTAAAGGGAACAACGTGATCCGGATCATTATCCGAACGGGGCACTGGCTGCAGCCCCCACACACAGATCTGGTGGTGCCTCGCCTTCCTTTTTAAATGCTGGCAAGGTACAGACAGTTATTGCTATGTACTAGTAGAGCAATAATTCCAGGCGGAAACGGGCAGTTTGGTTCTTTTTCCCACTGCGTCGCAATTACCGAAGGGCCTCCTGGCAGTCAGTGGAGCCCCACCCCCAAACATAATTTCGGTCCCAGGCAGCCGTTCTGACTCAGAGAGCAGATCGTTGTCCTGTGAGGCCAGTCTGCAGCAAAACCAGCAGAGCGTTTTGGGCTACTGGCAAGAAATTGAAGCTCTCAATGATTGTCAAACGATTGCTGAAGAATAACTAACACTGTAAAGGCAATCTATGACACCAACGCAGCACCTGGTTACATTTCACACATTTTACTCTATATTGCATTCCCGAAGACTATTTCCTTTTAATAACTGTTATGTTTCTATAGATTTTAACAACACTCAGACATGATGTGCTTTTTGACAATTTCCGAGGGATTTTGGAAGAGAAAGAATGAAAGTGTATAAAGAGTGAGAACCTGCAGAGGACAGTATAAATGGAAAAACGTGATGGATTCAAGCCCTCTGAAGACTGTGTTGTATATCTGGCTATAGTAATAGAAAACTCACAGGCACGCAAATAATAATAGTCATTGCTTTGATTTACTAACGAGGAAGTGCCACTCTAAGTGTCACACATTCGGTAGTAGAATGCCACTCATTCACACAATGAAAACATATAAATATCACACATAAGCAATTATAAAAATTTGGCAGCTATGTAAAGTTGTATTTAAGAATCCTGTGTGGCCCGTTGCAAAATGTTAGAATAAGAACAGAAGGCTGGTATTTTTCTTGGGGGTGGGAGAGATGCAGAAGGGTTAGGGTTGTGAGGGTAGTTTCAATAACAAGCTGACCCATGCTATATAATGTGCTTGTTAGGCTAGCGTGCGGTCATGAACAGATCATCTGAGCAGCAGCAGTGCCTGCCAGCCTGCAGTCACACAGTGTGTCTCTGGTCAGTGCCCTTCCATTTCTGGTGCCGTGCAGCAGTTCTAAGATCTTTTTAGAGTTTCTTGTTGCTCAAATGGGTAGAATCTCTGATATTTATATGTGCCTCCCATCTTCATTGCTTGATTTTTGCCTGAGAGATAGTGTCACTCATAGGCGTTGAAATGTCACTCATAATTACACTGGAATTATGAAAATGTCACACATAGCAATCTGAAACCTTGGCAGCTATGCACGTTCTAAGTATAGCATAAAGTAGACTGCTGCCACAAACACCCATGGGGAACTAAAACGCGTTCTATTTTCATGTGAGCGTGTGTCTTGGTTTTGATGACGTTCAATTAAACAATATGAACTGGTTAAATGCAAAACTGAACAGGGTTTTTAACATGGTGTCTGGAACGTCGTCTTCTCCGGGGTTCGTGCCTCGGGTGGGCAGATCCGCTTGGGTGGTGCGGTGGTGATCACGGTGCTCAGGGGACGCTCCCATTCAGGCTGCACGATAAATATGGCGGTGGGGGGCCGCGGCGGGCTGGTGTACAGCGGTCAGGCTGCCATGCTGTGCAGGGGCCTGCCCGTCTTGGCTAGGGGCGTGGCTTCAACTATCAGCATATGTTTAAGCGGTTGTAGGGCACAGAAAGCGAGATATGCGCTTTTAGCAGGAGTAGGCAATGTATTGCAGGGGTACACGTTACGGTGGTTAATATTGGATACTAATGGCAGTCTGCTCCATGGTAAATCAGAAGCAATGCCAGTAGCGCAGTGGTTCAAGCCGGTGATTGCAGGAGTCGACAGTCATGGGTTCAATTCTTGCCATTGCTTAGGCGGGTGGGTTTTAAAAAAAAACACCATGGTGTTTTAGATGGTATTTAGCCCCTAAAATTAGTTTTATATTTATAAAAAAAAAAAAAAGGGGGGGTTAGGCAAAATGTAAAATTTTCGTTTTTAGGTTCATTAAGGAATAATTCTCGATTGCAGCAGAGAGGAGCTGGATCACTTTCCCTTCCTCACTGTTCCAGATTGATAGCCTGCAGGCCAATAAAACATTTAATTTCAAATAGCAAGGCCAATAATACATTTTACGTGTTGGTCTCGAGGGTTGGGCTCCAAATGCTGGTGTCTTCTCTACCGCTCGGATTAAAACGTGATCTAAACTTCAGGGGCCTGTAAGGAGGAATACACCATATGTGCCTGTAATAAGGTACACACCAGATGTTCCGATAGGAGGTATGCACCAGACGTGCCTGTGCCCAAAGGTATCTTGTCCTGGTCCTTTCGTGCTAGGTGCCAGTAACTATAGAAGTTTCAGAGACGTGTTGGTTATTTTATGGATTTTCTGAGGCGTTCCCAACTGAGGTTTTGCATTTGGCAGGATTCAATAAGAGGGATCCAGGTGTACAGAAGTAACAGGAAGCACAATTATGATGCCTATAGTGCAGTGGTTAAGACCGGCGGCTCTAGAAGCTGCGCTGAGGGGTTCTATTCCTGCCATATTTAAATGAGAGGGGTAATGGTATATAAAAAAAAAATGCACATTTTAGCGCAATGCATATACATTAATATTTTCTTTTATTCTTATTTATATTTATCTTATTCTTACCACTTTGGCTTTCATGTGTCTTAACTGGGTGTATAACGCGGCATAGTTAAAAAAGGACAAGTTATTTACTTGCACTCTCTTCTTTGCACAAATGCGCCTCGCTTTCAAAACACATTGAATAAAGCAACCGCTGATATTTCCACTAGGCAGGGCTTCAGTGCAGGTATACTGGCGAAATTCTTTGGCAATTTTTGCGGCTTTCAGTTGAGAGGCATTCAAGGCTATCAGCAAGCGGTGCCCAGGAATTAGTGTCAATAGTGCAGCAGGGGCACCGGGCCCTAAGGGGTGAAGGAACCACGGCACTCCCATAGGGGATTCTTGCTACATACTCTAAGGAAGGGAAGGGTGGGGGGGCAGGTTACAGGCTTGCTCCATATCACCCTCTCCCAGGCCATAGCTTAAATTGCTCCATAAATAGCAATATATTCTCTTTATGACAATATCTCAGTCTTATTAATTACTATACTATCACTTGGCTCATTATTTAATTCCTTTTAAAATTAAGATTAGGTGGCGTTACAGCCAGACTTGCCGACTTAATAAAGACCTAATGCATGCAGATGGATGCATAACGTCTCGGCGGGCATAAGAGGCTGGAACTTAGTCGGGAAATATTTTGCAATAAGTAACTTTCAAGGTTACACGGAATTTACAATAGGTGGCATTACAGCCAAACATGCCGAGTTAGAATAGGGGAGTACAAGGTTCAAGTCTCAGTGCTGGATCCGCACATCATGTCTGAGGCTTAACGTATATATTGTATTCAGGCAATCATAAAGGCAAACCTCCTCAGTCGCGAGGAAATAAATGCTTCTGAGTTTGTGTATTAAAGATGGAAGCGCACCACAGATTGATGGCTTGTTTTTTCTCTTCCCTTACATGATCGTGGGAGGCGCATAGCGCGGACATGGCAGCAACATGTTTTCATGACAGCGACTAGCAGCAACTTCTAGAGCGCCACCATATCGGTACCGGCAGACATGGGAGGGAGTCCGTGTCCCGTGTGGTAACTGGTTGTATGGTATATGCAAATGGGCTCAAGGTACATATAGCCAGCGTCGCGGTGGAGTAGCATAGCCTAAATGCAATACAAAGCCTCCCTCACAACTCTTAAAAAGCCTATCAGGGGTCGGTTTGGTGGTTGGTCCGGTTGGGTCATCATGTAGAGAGGGGTGGTGGAGTACCATTACAGCTACATATTACGTAGACACACAATGCTGGGGGAGCAGATCCAGCAAAGTTTTTGCTTTCAGATTTAGTATAACTTGCAGGGCTGAGCGCCATGCCAGTAATAACACCAGATGTTGGTCACTGGCGTTTGCTAAATGTTCGGTCACATTACTCCTACCAGTACCAATAATGGTTAATTTTCTCCAGAGTGAGTTGGGTCAGTTTAGTACCAGCCTCCATACCTATGCTTGCAGCTAAACACATGGTTGGGGTGTTAGCACAAAGGCTCGTTCATGGGGTTCTCATGGTTCTTCTAATTAGTCTATAGAGCTACAGGGCCAGTGCGCAATCCTTCTCAAGGCAATTGTCTCCAGACAACCGCCTTTCTCCCAAAGTTGGGACAATCAGCCAGTGACCATGTTGAACAGAATATATTCCTTCCGTCAAGGGCGGTTAAGACAACTTTCAGTGCCACCCTACTAGCGATAGTAGCGGTACGCAAGCGCAGAAGCAGGACCAACCAAATACGAAAGCATAAGACATGGTTGCTGTACCGCATTGGGGCCTGCTGGCACAATGTGCGCAGCTGAGTGGGCCGGAATAAATGAATCAATATATTCTTCAGTTACCTCTTGCCTTCAACAAGGGCAACACCATTTTCCTTATTATTAGGCACTCACTTTAATAACAATTGATAAGCGCTTAATAACAATTGATAAGCGCTTGGGTTAAATACAAGCAATAAGCGTAGCGTGTTAGGGTCTGCTGGCATAATGTGCGCAGTGAGTGGGCCGGAATAAATAAATAAATAAATAAATTCTACAGCTTGCCTTCAACAAGGGCAACACATTTTTTTCTTATTGTTTGGCATTCACTTTAAATAACAATTGATAAGCACTTGGGTTAAATAGAAGCAATAAGCGTACAGGACTGAATAAGTGTCTCCAATTCAATAAAACACACTAGTCGTTCTAGGCTCAACCACGCGCCCTGGATTGCAAGTAATAAATTGTTCGCTGGAGCGCGTTGGTGCCGGCTCAAAAGGGTTCATGCTACCCATAGACATCAGTGGCCTAGCTACGGTATATTTACATTAGCCTCTTATTGGGAAGGAAGCTCATATCTTCAAACACCCATATAAAGGCGGGGGTAAATAATAAAAAAAATAAAAAAAATAAAAATCTGCTTTACGCAGCGGCACAATCATAATGGGTGTTAAGGAGGCCCTTCAGTGGTAACTCAAAGGAACAACAAGTTCGCCAGTGAACTCTGCGCTCTGTGGTGCATATTCTGGCGGTAGAAATAGGGGGCTTTCCAAAAATGTCGTTAATATACTAAACTTTCCCCTTGGATTTGCCGAAGTAACAGGTACCCAGACAGGGGCGAGGTGCTAGGCGGTGTCAAGGTGGAGGTGCTGGTAAATGGAATGGGGTGCTGTGCCCTTGGTTAAAGCATTGGCTATGGGTAAGGTAAAAGGGGCCTGCTGGCACTTTTACATTCTGGCATTTTCTGCTGTGGTGTTCCTGGCACAATTTCAGAGCAGTGCTTTTTCGTGAGGCCACTTATAGAGGTGGTGATAAGGTACCATAGGGCTAGGCTTCTAACCGGGTGCGGGGTGATCACGCATCATGCAGTATATTATCATAAGTGAATCTACCCTTTATACCCTCATGGGTTCATCTTGCCATGGGTCTTAGCTCTGTTGAGGCAAGCACCAACCCCCACATAGGGAGCCACAGCAGTCAGTAGGGGGGAGCTGTATATCAAACGAAATTGTGGATCCTAAAAGGTTTCAGTAAGGTACGGTACTGGAAATGTAGAGGAGGTCATTCGGTTGCTCACTTGTGTCCGGTTCTGGGTCGTTTCCTCCGGGGTGGAGGTTTTTAAGGATCATTCCTGCCCCAGGTAATTGGTCACTTCACGTTAAGATGATTATGGATAATGCTGCTGCATGCTGCGGCTTAATAACCAACCGTTGGGAATAAAATTGATGGATAAAGGGTTCTCAATACCGCCATAAAACAGGCAGGCACTTTCAGAGGGGATAATTTGGGGGGCTTTGGTAGCCTCCAGGTCAGCACACCATTTCCTGAGCTTTGCTGGCAAAGCAATTGTCGCCGGTGCCGCAATTGGCACAATTCGGTACAACTGGCTACAGCCAGAAAGAGGGAGTCGTTCCATTTGGATGGGGTGCATCTGGTCCCACAAACGGCAGCAGATCGTTATCCAGACTATACTGGGCTATTGTGGAGCACAGTCAGCGTCAGGGGGGGGAGGGCGAGTGCGCCAGGGAGCTTCTCACCCTGTGGCAGAACGCTGACAGATAACAGCAAAGGGGCATGCACAGTAATGGAGGATCAGCGACTGGATGGACCCCAGGAGGGGGTAGGATGGAAGTGTGCAGAGGGTAGGCGGGGTGGGGACTGACCTGCCGGTGGTCCTGGACTCTACTGCCCTAACCTGCAACATATGGACTGAGTAGAATCTTGGGGAGGTTGCCTGTGGTCAGGTACCCCAGTGGGCCGGTGCGCTATGCGGTGCCCTGGATTTCAAGTAATGAACTGTTTGCTGTAGCGCGTTGGGGCCTGCCGGCACAATGTGCGCAGCTGAGTGGGTCGGCCGAGTCGGCCAAATTGACATGTGGATGTCGCTAAAAGTCTGAAGCTGTGAATAATGATATATCCAAGTAGAATGCTTTACTCTCCTAATATACAACTGTTTGCTGTAGCGCATTGGGGCCTGCTGGCACAATGTGCGTAGCTGCGTGGGTTGGCCGAGTCGGCCAAATTCTAATTCTAGTGTAAGGCCAAGCTGAAGTTCAAATGTAATGTCATTGCTAATTTCCCTACTGCCTTGACAGGTTGAGGTCGCTAAAGTCTGATGCTGTGAAATAATGATTTATATCCAAAGAGAATACTTTTACTCTTGTAATGGTTTGTGGTGAGTCACCTGATTTGATGTGAATAAAAGTCTACGCCTTGGACAACATAACCTGATTCCGAAGGTTCTTGGGCCCAGTGGGGGCAGAAAAGGGGTCAGAAGTGGAGGAGGAGTGAGTGTTATGTTGTGCGCGTACTATAGATGGGTATGGTGTTTCTTCTTTTTAGGCCCGTATAAAAATATTTAACTCTCTAATAATTAAGTGCAAGTGTCAATTGTCAGTTAAAATAAATGTGGAAAAACACCACCAGCCCCCCCACCCCACCCCCCACACACACACACACACTTTTTAGAGAAAGATTGATTCATGAAAGCTGAGACCCGGCCGCAGCCTCAGAGGCGGTGTCATATCACATGGCCTGTGTGAGTGAATCATTACTCTCTCTGCCCCATGTAAATCCAGTGGGTTCCCCCCACCTCCCAACTGTGTAATAAATGCAACTGTGCCCACTCACCTTTACAGATGGGCATTCTAGGTTGAGAAAAAAACCTTTCGCCATTTTATACTGTTAAACTACAGGTCTTGAAGCGAGTCGGAGAGTCGGAGAGTCGGGGAAAGTGGTGAAGGAGGACTCATTCCCGCTGCAGGTATACGATGATTAATGTCTGAGAAGTGTTGCACATTTAGATAGGCGCGATATGGTAGTTCTGTAGTATAATACTGCACGATGTACGCAACGTCAGAAAAGTCTGGCAGTTGGTTCCGAGAGCGAGACCCCCACCACCCTCCCCTCCCAAGCACCCCACGAGATCGACGAGCTGGGACTGGGAGCACATCTCTCAGTACTCTGGGAGGGGCGGTGACGGTCGCCCCATCCCACTGAGGAAATATTGTCCCAGTCGTTCTGGGGAGCAATTTAGCATTACCTCTTTGACCGAAGCACAGCTAAAGACCTTACGCCCCCTTAATTCACCGGGCCTAATAGGGCATGACCACTCCTTCGCGGAACACACAGGCGTCAATGCCGGATACTGCCTCAACGTGTCAACAGAAAATCGCTACCAGGCCTATCTATCTGCTCATTTTCCCTTCAGTTCTAGCAAAGGGGGTTCAGTCCTAGTTCCAGCTTTACTCCGGCAGGTGCCGGACTCTCAAATACGTTGGTTTGTGGCATGCTCCTTGAAACGTTGAATTCTTGCCGCTAACCACTTGTGCGCATCACTCTTTCTACGCTTAATATTTGTACTTATTCAAAGTCAAAAGTCTAAACGTTTTTTTCCTTGATTACAATCATGCAAGAATAAGTAAATTACAATTAAAAGTATGGCTAAATAAACTGAACCCACTTAATGTGAAAGAAAAACCCACATTTAAAACAGCCGGAAGGACATGGTGACAGAACTATGCAAAATCCTGTCTGCCCTCAAAACCAGAACGTAAAATCGCGTTAAACAATCAACTATAGAATTACGACTTACCTTTCTAGTGTTGTTAACGTTTGCACTTAGCCCTTTTTGACCAGTTCCAAGGAGACAATCGCTGGCACGCGGAAAAAGCTAGCAACGCTTCTGAAGGGCAGTAAGGCCTACCCCGGATTCATGCAGAGCCACAGTAGGGCGTGTTACCTCCTTTTGTGCAATGAGAAGCACAATCCTGACTATATGGTCAATTCTAACTCCCATTACCCCCCCCCCCAAAAAAAAAAAGAACCAGCGTGGTCCTGCACAGTCCCCTTCAGTAGCTCAATTCCCAGTCTGAACCAGTGAGCCCTGCCCACTGCGTTCACACCAAGTTCAAACCATTCAAGCCCCATGCACAGGGGCGTCGTGAACCCCCCACCCCCGCTTTAGCAGCTACAGCTGGAGTGGAGTTCTTGATGGGCCTCTTCTGTTTGCAGCTGGACAGACAAAGGCTCATAATTAACACGAAAAGGTGGGTGGGTAAGTGAGTGAAAGGGTGGATGGGGAGATAGCTGGATGAATCAGTGAAAGGATGGATGTAAGGATGGATGAGTGAAAGAATGCATGGATAGGTGGGTGGCTGAAAGGGTGGATGAATGAGTGAAAGAATGGATGGCTGAGTGAATGGGTAGATGGATGAGTGGATCGATGGAAAAATGGGTGGATGGTTGAGTGAAAAGGTGTATGGATCGATGGATGAGTGCAAGCGTGAATGGATGGGTGAATGGGAGGATGGGAGAATGGATGGATGAATGGGTAGATGCTTAAGTGAATGGATGGATGGTTGAGTGAAATGGTGGATGGGTGGATGGATGAGTGCAAGTGTGAAGGGATGGATGGATGAGTGAATGGGAGGGTGGGAGGATGGATGAGTGAAATGTGATGGATGCATGAACAAGAGGATGGATGGATAGTTGAATGGATGGATGGAGGGATGGATAGATGGATGAATGGGTTTGATGGATAGGTTTGGAGATGGATGGATAGGTTTGGACAGGTGCGTTGTGAACCCCCTGCTTTAGTAGCTACAGCGGGGGTGCAGTTCTTGATGGGCCTTTTCTGTCTGCGACTCACAAACAATGGCACATAATTGATGTGAAAGGATCAGTGGGTGGGTCAGTGAGTAAAAGGATGGATGGATGTGTGAATGAAAGGTGGATGGATGGATGGGTGAGAGAAAGGGTGGATGGATAGATGGAAGGATAAATGAGAGAAAGGATGGGTGTCAGGATGGATGAGTGAAAGGATAGGTGGATGAGTGAAAGGGATGGCAGATGGATTGGTGAGTGAAAATGATGGCTGATGGAATGATGAGTGAAAGGATGAATGGATGGTTGGATGGGCAAAAGGGTGAGTGGATGGATGGATGAGTGAGTGAAAGGATAGATAGATGAGTGAAAAGGGAGGATGGATGGATGGATGGAGTGAAAGGGTTGGGTGGATAGACAGGTGTAATGATGGATGGATTGATGGATGGATGAGTGAAAGGGTGGATGGAGGGATGGATGACTGAAAGTGGATGGATGGATAGGTCTAGAAATGGATGGGTGGTCTTTCACCATTCTGTTGAATGATGAAAGTCTGTATGATGGATGAAAGAATGAATGAATGACAGAATGTAAGGTGAAATGGTGGATATCAGTGCGTGGATGGAAGGATGAAAGGATGAACGGATAAATGCTTGATGGAAGATAAAAGAGAGCTCTTCTGGGGAGAGTCGCAATTACTTGCTTCGCTTGCTTGGTGCCATAAGAGATTTTGTTCAATGTGTGGGGTATTTTAATTTTCTGGCTACTCCCTTGCCCATGTATATCCACCAGAACCACATAGTTGACACTTGCCGTCTTTTTACTGACTTGACCAGTATTTTAATGTCCCAGCTGGCAGAAAAATAAAGAAATCACCTAAAGCCGATTCTTTTCCTCTTATCAGCTTAAAACAGAAGCATAAGAAAGGACTTTAAACTTTCGTTCTAGAGCTGTCTTAATGATATGTGACTGATAATTGAACAAAGGCATGCAGTCTTAAACGTAAATACTACCTACCACCTTTTATAGAAAGTCCCGTTCATCATTTCTCACCTGCGCCAAGAGTCAACCTAGTCCTCGCCCCCAACTCCCACCCCTCCCTCCCCGATAAACCCGAAGCAGAGCTGGGGAGCTCGTGATTAGTAATCTTCCGCTGGAGACAATACACCCCATGCATTTGCTGCAGTCCGGGACCGGCAAAACGTGTTGTTAAAGGTAGTTTCAGAATTCTTTCGAAAGATTGTCAACATTCATCCCCGACACTTAAACACACACAGAAAGCACGATCTTCAGACAATGCAGCTTACAAAAAAAGGGTGTTCTCCTGCCCAATGTACTATTGTCTTTAGAAAATGTCACGAAATCTTACAGAGAAATTCCTGCCTTCATTTTTTACGCGTTCAGAGTAGAATGATCTTGCTTTGAGTGGAAAATGCCACACTGCGCGCAGAAAACGTTATCAAGGTGAAGATAACCCCTTGCTCAATAGTTTGTCGAAAACAACTCCAACGCAGTATTTAGCGTCCTTGGAAAGTCTCGGTCATCGACCTCTTACTATTCAGAGCTGAAAGGCGCTGATAAGATCATACAGGGAGTACTTTAGAACCGTGCTCATCCACGTTACCCGTCGTACAGCGCCTTCTATGAAGCATCACGGCGCTTTAAAGCCAGATAGGATAAACATTGATCAGCGCGCCCTACCGGCTTATAATTATTTGTAGGATACTCAATATAAAGCTCCCGCTATTTTCAGACCTTTAAGCAATTCACGTACGACCGGTCATTGTACAGCACCTTCTGGCAAACCTCACAGAGCTTGACAGGCATGTTGCACATTACAGTTACCTCATATTTACAGTCTTTACGGATATTTTTTTGTTTTGTTTAAAGCTAATATTTGCCCAGAGGTCGATTTGAAGAGCTAGTCCACTTACAGAGATTATGGGGGATATGTATAATGAAGGGGCGGAGCGTGTCGTTAGCCTCCTGGGCTTAACAACACCTGCGCCACTTCGGAAACGCAAGGCTGCACCATATTTACAAGAATGTGGTGCAGCCCAGGGGCGTAACACAGGCCCCCGCAGCCCCCGTGGTGCGGGGGGGGCCCCAAGCTCCAGGGGTCCCCCTCAGCACAGCACTTTGGCTGGAGAACTCCTGATAGAGTCCGGAGGGGGCCCCTTCAAGTACCTTGCAGGGGGCCCCCCTCAATTTTCGTTACGCCACTGGTGCAGCCTTGCGTTTCCCCCTGCGATGGCGCTAAGTTTAACAACTTAGCGCCAACGCAGGCACCCTTGCACCAGAGTGCAAGGGTGTCTGTGTGCAGGGGAGGATTGGTTATGTGTAGGAAGGTGTCCCTTCCTGCACATAAACAATCCTAAAATGCCATTTTCTAACTTTCATGTGTGCTGCTTCATGCAGCACACATGAAAGTTACAAAATGGCATTTCTTAAAAAGGTTTGTTTATGTACAGGAAGGGACACCTTCCTGAACATAAACAATCCTAAGCATTTTGCTTTTTCCATGTGTGCTGCATAAGGCAGCACACATAGAAAAAGCAAAATGAGGAGAAATAATGCATTTCTCCTCGTTTCGCCAACTTAAGACCAGGATTTTCCTGGTCTTAATTTTGGTGCTGCCTCCTATGTACGCCACCCTTGTACATAGGGGGCAGCGTTGTAGGAAGGTGGAATCTGACTATATGGTTGCCCCCACTTTTTTCCTGGTGTTTTGCTGGTTTATGACTTAGTTGGACTGGGACCCTGCTATTCAGGGCCCCAGCCTCTCTGTTCTCTCTAAACGACATGGAGTGCACTCTAGGTGCACTAGTGATTGGATACTGAGGTGCCTTATGAGTCCCTAGTATATGGTACCTTAGGTGCCAAGGGCATAGGTACTTCACAGGCCTACCAGGGGCTGCAGCATGTATTATGCCACCCCTGGGAAGCAGTCTAAATCTGACACCACAGGCCTGCTACTGCAGCCTGGGTGAGGTGGTGCTAGCACCCCTCACTGAGATATAGGTTTCCTATAACTCTCCTGCACACACATATAAACCTATCAGTCACCCCTAAGGCAGGCCCTATCAATCCTGAGGGCAGGGTGCTTGGCTTCTATGTGAGGGGGTGCCTCTGCCTGAGCAGGGCCCCTCTGCAGCTCTCAGAGTCTATTCTCTGGGGCTGTTTGTGGATGCGGTTAAACCATATACTATTAAGTGCATTATATCCTCGCGGTAAATGCTAACTTTGGAATGGCTGCATCAAAACATGTCGTGTTTGGTGTCAAACATCTTGGAATACTACCCCCCCGCCAATCTTGGCAGCGGGGGTAGCATTCCACCCTTCTAGAGGAGAAGACATGTACCTGCTGTGGAAACGCGGTAGAATCCTAAAGAGCCCTGGCATCACAAAATGGATGCCACCAGTCACAGACACTGGGCTGCCCTCCTGCTGATGACCGAAACTCGCAGTGGAGGAAGCCCAACAATAGGCATCCTGTCACAGGGAGGTGTAACCACCTCCCAGACAGGGTTTAGTGTATTGGGGCTGGGTGGGTGCACTCTTAGAGTGCTTTGAAGTCCTGCACTGGGGGAGCAGAAGGCTCCTCTGTGCATATGCCAGTTCAAACCAGCTCAGGGGCTACCTGCCCCTGCTCTGGCGCGAAACTGGACAAAGGGAAGTGGGTGTAGCCACCCCTCCCTTGACCCTCCCATAGGTGGGGTCATAGAGCTAGTCCATCCCCTCTTTTAGTATAAGAGGGGGAACCTCTGCCATTGCAAAGCAGATAACCCCTGAACGACGCTCTACAGAAGAATCCTGGCCCTTCGACGTTCCACTACCTTTGGAAGACAGAAGAATCTCCCTTGGAGTCAAGGAGTGACTCCCCTGCTTGGCAGGCACCAAAAACGACAACGACGGTCGCAAACTACGCCGCTCCCGCTAGAGTCCGAAGTCCCTGTAGCCCAAGAAGTAGATTTCCTGACTTCTCCAAGGCCATCGTGAGTCCCCAGCAAAGCTGAGGCAAGTGGACCCCACGAGTGACGAGGAACCGCGACCCCTGGGTACCGTGCACTATTGTCGAGTGCAACCCCTTCACAACGTTCTATAAACTTGTGCTTTGGACCACGTGTGGTCCCGACCTCCAGCAGGAATCCCTCCGAAGATCAGAGGCCTACACCGTCCCGAGTGACCGTGGGCCCCTGTTGAGTGATTCCGCCCGAGGTGTCTTCACGATCCCTTGCCAGCTGGCTCGTGGGTTCCCAGAAGACTTCTTAAAGAAACCAAAGGGCTCCCCTGGTTGCTCCAGGCCTGCCCTGACTTACCTTCACTGGGTGAGTCCCTCAGACCTTGCTGGTCTGTGCCATCGACTTTTCTTCATCTCCCCGAGACTTGCTGTTGCCAAGGCTTGTTGGCTCCAATCGAGTTGCCGACACCGCAGTAAGCTGCAGACTTTGTGGGACACACAGAATCCAGCTCCTGGTCATCGTCGACGCCTCCTGGACCTCGTGGCTGAAGAGTCAAGGCACCCGCAACCGACCTGAATCAACCGACGACGGTGGGCATCCATCTTCCTTGCCCCGAGTCACTGCCAAGTGACTTTGAACACTGTCCCCTCTGCTTTCAGGTCATCCTTCTTCAGAATCCAGGCTTGGATTCCACCGGACACTTCTTCAGCTCCCGCAAGCAGCAAGTCTTCTTTGTTCGCCATTGAAAACGACGCCGCGACCCGACACCAAAGGACACCTATGCACCCGGCTTCCCTGGGTGAGGTAACTCCAGCACTACGGTGCTCCTGTGGGTGTGGGCCCTAGAACTACTTACCCTGTAAGTGACTTGCTTGTAGGTTCTCCCGAAGTCTCCTAGAACTCTTAATTTCCAACCGCGACTTGCCCCATTGAAGTTAACGGCGATCCGCGCCTGTGTATCCACACTGCACGCGTCCCCCGTGGGTCCTTTACTTACCTGCCTTGGGTGGTTTCGTGAGGCCCCAGCACTTCTGAAGGCCCTAGGCCTTGTCTCCCTGCAAGTCGTTGTTGCTAAGTCCCTTTTTAGTATATGGTCTGGTACGCCCCTAGGGCCCCAGCCATATTTTGTGCTTAACTTATTGTGAAACGTTGATTTGTGCATATGTTTGTCTTCTAATCTCATAAAGAGATTAGTAGAGAGTTATTTAGAAATAATACATATATATTTGATATATATACCTGTGTGGTGTCTTTTCATTTGGTGATTCAAGAGATTATATGGTAAAACAAGCTGCATTACATTCCTTCAAGACTTAGCCTGAAGGCTGCTCTCCACAGCTACCACTAGGATAGCTTTCTTTAAAAGGTTGTCTTAAACCTATCTACCATAAGAGTCGATTTGCCCTGGTGCAAGGTGTCCACTTTAATTAGTGAACAGCATATACCAGGCCAACTTCTCACAAGCGTCAAATACAATGGGTGTTGTGGTGGAACGCCCACCCCAACACCCACTGCACGCCCCTTTCACGCTAAACATAGCGGGAAAGGGTGCCTTATGTACAAGGCAGCGTTAAGCCACGTTAAGTGGCTTAATGCTGCCTTGTACATAAGGCAAGGCCCCTATCGCCACGGGAACTTCACAAAAAGTGACGTTCCCTTGGCGATAGGGGCTTGTACATATGCACCTATGTTTCTTTAGAAGGCTGTCAGGTTTAGTTGCCCCTCAGGTCTGTGCGTAGAGTGTTCCAGAGCTGTGTACCATGACCGGACCCTCCCCCCTTGAGTCCGTCGGTGAAGCTCGTTTTCGTGGTCATGTTTGCTCAGCTGGGGCTCATTGTTTGAGTGTGCAATGCGATTTAAATTTCAGAAGGTAGTTTGTTCCGATGCCCGTTCTCGATTTGAAGATTGAGCAGAAAAGTCTGACATGAAGTCTTCCGCGCTTGATAACCAGTGAAACGCTCTAGTAGCTAGGGTGACATGCAGCAATGTCTTTAGGTTCAAAGCATGGCTGTTTTGTTTCTATAATCACTGCTTTTGATTGTATTTTTGAGTGCTCAAGCAAGGACTGAGTTTCAGTTATCTAATCTTGATTCCAGCAGGACTTAGAGCACTGATTACTAACATCAGCAACTGAAAGTTTGCATTTCATTACAAGACCTTAGGCTACCATTATGCAGTAACCTTTATAGCTCCCCAACATACAGCCCTTTAAAGAACATTACTACATCATAAACCATAGAATGTTCAAAACATATAAGCATTCAGTGCACATAGTCTTCATCCTCTTTTATTAGCTGCTCCTTAACAGATAAGCACATTCAGTTTGTATTCTTGTGTTTTGATTTTAGTGCTTTGCTCTAGGTTTTGGGCTGTCTTTTAACCTTTCCAATTTATGAATGGGTTGTTCTTTTCAGAAATGAGCTTTTTTATTTTAAAGATTTAGATTAGAAATTATTTTATGGAGTTAGTAATGTTATTTCTGCTGATTTTTTCCTGATATTACCTCCCATTTGGTATGAATTTGGGCACATTTGAGTGTTTTTGTTTGTTTTGGTAGGTATTCTTTGCGGGGTGTGCTCTGGAAGGACAGACCTGCTTGCTCTCTTCGGATCGGGTGAGCAGGCTGAGGCACGCCACTGCCTACCGACCGCATTCATTTGGCCTGCTCTGCTTTTGAGCCGCGCCCAACTTGGATGCGGCTTAGAGCAAAAATTAATTTGGGCAGGTGCACAGATTTTATTCAGTTTCCTGAAACAAAGCAGTTGCCCTAGTAATGCTGCCATGAGGTCTGCACTTGAAATGCGTTGCTGAGCAACCGGAGAGGCTCATGCTGAGACGCGATCTCTGGCATTTCATGTTGCCTTAGAGACGCGTTATTAGGCTCTTTCTGAAACAGAGTCCTTTCACTGTTTTTGCAACATTTTCCATTCGCGAGGCACATGAGGCACGCTGCCTAGCAACCAGCCTTTTCTCCATAGACGGCTGTTGTACAACGATTGTTTTTGTTACTGTAGGAAAGTAGTATCTGCTTCTTATGGTTACCCCCACTTTTTGCTGATGTCTCACTGTTTTTGGACTAGTCTGACTGGGATCCTGCTATCCAGGACCCCAGTCTATCTGCTTTCTCCCTTAAATTGCTATGTATGTACTTTAGGTACACTCCAGATTGGATACTGGGGTACCCTTATCAGTCCCTAGTATATGGTACACCAAGTACCCAGGGCATAGGTACCCCAGAGGCCTCCCATGGGCTGAAGCATGTATTATGCCACCCATGAGAGGCCATTCAAAATGACACAACAGGTCTGCTACAGCAGCCTGTGTAAGCGTGCTTGCACCACTTACTTAGATATAGGTTCACTATATCTATCTAAATCCCTACACTTAAAAACCTATCAGTCACCCCTATGGCAGGCCTTATCAATCCTAAAGGCAGGGTGCTGGGTTTTACGTGAGATGGTGCCCCTGCATGAGCAGAGCCCCTCTGCAGCCTTCGGAGACCATTCTCCGGGGTTGTCAGTGATGCAGCCAGACATATAGGTTAAGTTGCATTATAACCTCGCGGTAAATGCTAACTTTAAAACGACTGCTAAGAAACATGTTGTGTTTGGTGTCAAACACCTTGGAATCATACCTCCATACCAGTAACTGGTGTGGGAGGTATGATTCCACCCTTCTGAAACCACTACTGTGGGTCACCGGTCTACCCGGTACCAGCTTTCTCGACCCGGGCAGCACAAAATGGATGCTGCCAGCCACAGACACGATTCGGCTCTTCTGCTGCTGAGCCAAGCTCGAGCAGAGGAAGGCATGACAATAGGCATCCTGTCACAGGGAGGTGTGACCACCTCCCAGACAGGGTTTAGTGTATTGGGGTGGGTGCACTCTGAGAGAGACAGAAAGTCTGCACTGGGGGCACATTTGGTGTCCCTGTGCATAGTCCAGCTCAAACCAGTTCTGGGAGCCATTGGCTCCTGCTCTGGCGTGAAACTGGACAAAGGACATGAGTGTAACCACCCCTCTGTCCTGCCCCTTCCCTAGGAGGCTCCCCAGAATCTGTCCAACCCTTTCCCGAGGGTATAAAGTGGGTTACCTGGCTACAGGACTTTGGATTTTACCTGGACAAGTTTCTGCTAAGAAGAAACCAAGTACTTCGACTGTCTGCACAATGCTGGACGACTGAAGAATCTCCCTTGGAGTAAAGGAGTTACTCCCCTGCACTAGCAGGCACCTAAGCGCATCTGACTGGCTTGCATCTCCTGAGCTCCTGAGGACTCCAAAGATTTCAGCAACACAGGAGGTGGGTTTCTGAAGGTCCCTGAGGTCGATCTGCCCTCTCAGTGATTCTGAGACAAGTATCCCTTGTGGGGACCTCGTGACCCGAACCACTGTGCACTACGTACATTTGCAAGTGCATATGCTTGTTGGCAACCCCTGAGCTTGTGCATTGGACTCCGAGTAGTCCTGACCTTGAGCAGTAATTGCACCAAAGAGATCCAGCCTCCTCATACTGAGTGCTCCGTGAGCTGGTGCTTTGCAGACTTGCTTGAGGTCTCCTCGCGATCCCTGGTCCGTTGGCCTGTGGAACCTGGCGAGGGTCACCTTGTTTTTTCTTGGGCTTCCCTGGTTGCTCTAGGCGTGCCCTGTCTCCCCATTGCTTGGAGAGTCCCCTGAACCTTGCTGGTCCACACCGTAACCTGTTTGTCCTTCCTGCGTGGGTTGCATTTGCCAAGGCTTGTTGGTGCTCCAGCCAGACATCGACCCCTCAGCACTCAACATCCTTTGTGGGACAGCTCACCTCCAGATCCTGGTTGTCCTCGACATCTCCTGGTCCCTGTGGCTGCAGAGTCAAGCATCCCTTCTTCGCACCTGAAAGCACCCATCGGTGGGCATTCCACTACCGAGCCCCTGGTCACCTGAAGTGACCCAGACTCTGTCCCCTCTGCTTACAGGTTCCTCTCACGTAGAATCCAGGATTGGATTCCACCGGACACTCTCCGCCTTCCCGACAGCATCACTTCCTCGCTACCCTCCATTGAAAACGACGAAGGTTTCCGACACCACTTGACCCCTATGCACCCGGCTCCTCTGGGATAGGTAACACAGGTACCTCGGTACTCACTGGTGGATTGGCTCTAGAACTCCTATGTTCCAAAGGGTTTGCTTGAAGTCCTCATAGAAGTGTCCTTAAACTATAACTTTTCAACCGCGACTTTCCCATAGAGTTGTACGGAGCACACAGTCGTGTTTCCTCACTGCACCCATCCTCCGTGGGCTCCCTGTGTCACTGCCTTGGGTGGTTCCTCGGGGTCCCAGCGATTCTACGTGCTCTAGTCCCTGTGTCTAGTCAAGTCGTGATTGTTATACCATTTTTTTAGTATATGGTTCGTCTCCCCCTGGAGCCCGCTGTGTATTGTGCTACTTACGAATGTTCTATTGATTCAGTATTGTGTGCTTTGTGTTCTAATCTCGTGTAGAGATTAGTAGAGAGTGTTATATTAATAAATACCTATTTTTATATAACTACTGTGTGGTTCTCCTTTCATTTAGTCATTCAGGAGGTGATATTCTGGTAAAACAAGCTGCTTTACATTCCTTCAAGACTAAGCCTGAAGGCTGCTCTCCACAGCTACCACTAGGATAGCTTTCTAAAGGTTATCTTTGACCTCATACATCATAAGGGTTGTGTGGGCTGGTACAGGGTGCCCACTTTAATTAGTGGACAGCATATACCAGGCCAACTTCTCACAGTTACAACAAAGGTTTTTCTAGTATTTAAAATAAGGCTAAATATAAACCAATACCAGAGTTTGGTTATACAAGAGCTCCATCTAGCGGCAAGATTGATTTAAAGACACAAGGTTTCTTTTAGCTAATAAGCTCATCAGCAAATTGGTTTGTTTCCTTACTGAAGCTAATGATGGAAAGGCCAAATACTCAGATTCAGCCTACGGGTGAGTTGGCGGAGTCCCTTAAGAAATTTGTAGAGGAGGAACGTAGGTCCTCAGTTAAAGAGGCGGTAGACGCCACACTAACAAAGAGGAAGAAGGACGCCCCTCAGAGGAAAATTATTTTTCTTTCTATGAGGGGGACTCCCCTTCTACCTCTGAACCCAGAAAGAGGGGAAAGGTTTCTCAAAAAAAGAATCACTTGGAGAAGGTGCAAGATCTCGCCTGCAACATTGGTAGCCTAAGCGCTACAATAGAGTGTGGTGCTCTCAGCAGCACAAAAGGAAAAGGCCATCTTTACGGGGCAGAAGGAAAGGCTGTCCATTGCGGCATTAAAAGAAAGAATGACCTTCATGGCACAAAAGAAATGCAGGAAAATTTTAATTCTTCAGAGGAGAATATGGATGATGAGGATATGGTATGGGATGAATATATATTTGACCCACAGGAGAGCTATGATACTTTAGGCTTGGATGATGATATTGACCAAGCCTCCATGTCTATTGAGATAAGATATCCTCTTGGTTGTGAGATGTTTAATCCAACAGCGATTAAACACCCACGCAGTGGGGAGTGGTGGCCAATGGGCCACATTTCAAAATATAAAACATTTTGGGTCAGGAAATACTTTAGATAAGGAAACTCACAATTTACTCTCGGCAATGTGTCCTAGACCCTCTACCGAAAATAAGGTTTGTAGTACCCTTAACCTGGACCTGGATATTATTACATTTTTATTCAAATCTGGAAAGGACCCGAGAAAAGGGACTGAGAAATACTTTAAACAAAGTCAAGATAAATTGGTTGATGTTTTGGGACTTCTCACCTGCATTTTGGATATGTCAGAGGAAGCCAAATGTAAAGATGGCAGAGTTAATTAGGAACTCTTGAGAGGGGCACAACGCGCCATCTGTTTACTAGGCACTGCTAACGTGAATCTTATCACAGAGAGATGCAAAGCAGTAATTTTGAAAATGAATCCAAAATTTGCGGATTTGTCAGCAAGAGAGGACGTTGGAGACTCGAAAGGCCTTTTGTTCGGTGAAAGGTTCTTCAAATCATTAGGCAAATATGTTCTGACGTTCTCTTCCTTTAGTAAGGCCCAAAATAATATGTGCAGAGAGTTTGCATCAAGAGGTATTTTCAGATGGGCTGGCAGGGGGATACTGGCTGCCAGTCGGGTCTCATTTAGTTCCCAAAATTTCTAGAATCTACTGTACTTATGGAAGAGGCTATGGAAGGGGCTACCGCTCCAGCCAAAAATTCTATCCCAGAGAGGGAGAAACTGAAGGTCTCGTGGAGGGAGATCAAGACCACAGGTTCCCAAGGTGAGTTGTCTTGGTTCTTCCCTATTAAAGGTCGGGGGAAGGTTAAATTTTTTGTGCACAATTGAGGAGATTTCTGGGTTTTGAAAACAGTTACTGGTTTCAAGATAGACTTTGTGGAAGAGCCAGTACAGGTAAGACAACCAAAGGAATTAAAGTTAGACACAGAAAATATGGGTTTAATAGACACAGAAGTAGCACAATTAATGGAGAAAGGGGCTTTGGTTTGTGTTCAGAACTTGGAAAAAACAGAAGGTTTTATGAGTACTGTTTTTTTGGTAAAGCTAAAGGACAAGGGTTGGCGTCCAGTAATACATTTAAGGGACTTCGGGGGATATTCACAAGGACTTATCTCCGAGTTATCGCCAACTTAACGCAACAAAAGTGGTGACAGAATTAACACCCATTCACAAGCGGTTGCAAACTGCAGACAACGCAAGTATTCCCGCGATAACCGCCTCAACATTTACCCCCACTGGTGACAACACCAACTAACCCTAATGAGATGCAGAGTAGGCGTTCCCGTGCAAAACCACACCAAAATACCACTACACCACTTTCACAACGAACTGCCAGATCTGCGATGCGAGTCAAAACCACGCGATAAGCCGCGGTAGCAGCAGCTATTTAACACCTGCCTCCTGCTGGTGTAAAGCCGGACGACTACCTGCAGTAGGCAATGGAGCCCAGCACACAGCCACACCTGAGGAACAAACTACGCCAAGGAGCTACTCATCATGCAGCTCGGAGCCCCACAGGGCCACAACACCCACCGCCACCACCCCCAGGACTGCCTCCACCCCCAGGAACCGGACCGCCCCCCCCGGACCACCACAGAGGCAGCGCAGAGTAAGACAGCGGACCTACCGAAAACGCACCAGTCTCACAGACCTAACGCCCGAGGAAGTCATTGCCCACTACAGGCTCAAAAGGACAACCATCATCCGCATCATGACCCACATCGGCCCCAGGTTGATAGTCCCAACCCAGCGGAGAACCAATATCCCTCCGCAGACAAAGCTGCAGGCTGTGCTGCACTTGTTGGCATCAGGTACCTTCCAACCAACAACTGCCAGAGTCGGAGGAGTCTCACAGCCAGCCCTATCAAAGTTCATCACACCTGTCCTGGATGCCATCATCAGCTTCATACCCCTGTGTAGGAGAGTAGGATCTGCCTCTTATGGTTACCCCCACTTTTTGCTGGTGTATCACTGTTTTTCGACTTTAGTCTGGCTGGGGCCCATCTATTCAGGACCCCAGCCTAGCTGCTTCCTCTCTAAATTGATTCCATGTACTTTAGGTACATCCCAGATTGGATTCTGGGGTGCCCTTATAAGTCCCTAGTATATGGTATACTATGTACCAAGGGCATAGACACCCCAGAGGCCTACCAGGGGCTGAAGCATGTATTATGCCACCCCTGGAAGGCCCTCCAAAATGACACCACAGGTCTGCTACTGCAGCCTGGGTAAGGTGGTGCATGCACCCCTTGCTGTGGTATAGGCTACCTATATCACTACCATTGCACACACATATAAACCTATAAGTCACTCCTATGGCAGGCCTTAACAATCCTGAAGGCAGAGTGCTTGGTTTCTATGTGAGAGGGTGCCCCTGCATGAGCAGAGCCCCTCTGCAGCGTTCGGAGTCAATCCTCTGGTGCTGTTTGTGGTGCAGCCTGACCATATACTCTTAAGTGCATTATAACCGCGCGTTAAATGCTAACTTTGGGATGGCTGCACGGAAACATGTCGTGTTTGGTGTCAAACATCTTGGAATACTACCCCCCGCCAGTTCTGGCAGCGGGGGTAGCATTCCACCCTTCTAGAGGGAGAGACATGTA
This sequence comes from Calotriton arnoldi, assembly GCA_963921515.1. Taxonomy (NCBI): domain Eukaryota; kingdom Metazoa; phylum Chordata; class Amphibia; order Caudata; family Salamandridae; genus Calotriton; species Calotriton arnoldi. Next base: position 926,740 of record CAWUFW010007649.1, on the reverse strand, counting down.
CACACCGGCATACCCGGTATTAACTTTACAGAGCCCTGGCATCACAAAATGGATGCCGCTGCCACAGACACGGGTCTGGCCTCTTGCTGCTGACAGAAACTCCGGCAGGGGAGGCCTGGACAATAGGTTTCCTGTTGAAGGGAGGTGTAACCACCTCCCCAGACAGGATAGTGTGTATTGGGGCTGGGCGGGAGCACTCTCTGGTGCTTTGTAGTCCTGTACTGGGGGCACATTTGGTGTCCCTGTGCATAGTCCAGTTCAAACTGGTTGCAGGGGCTACCTGCCCCTGCTCTGGTGCGAAACTGGACAAAGGGAATGGGTGTAACCACCCCTCTTCCCTGACCCTCCCATAGGTGGGTCCCCAGGGTATGTCCAACCCCCTAACTTGGTATAAGTATGGGACCCCAATCCTTAGGACTTTAGATTACCCTGGACGTAACTCTGAAGCCGAATCCTGGACCTTTGACGCTCTACTTCAAGATTAGAGGACTAAAGAATCTCCCTTGGGGTCAAGGAGTGACTCCCCTGCTTTGCAGGCACCTAAGAAGCAATTGTCCGGTCTGCATCGCTGAAGCTCCTGCCAGACGCCGAAGTCTTTGCAACACCAGAGGTAAATTTACAGACTTCCCCGAGGCTGCCCTGAGACCCCAGCAAAGCTGAGGCACGTAGCTGTCGTGGGTAACGTGGAACCGTGACCCCTAGACACCAAGAACTTTTGTAAGTGCATCCTCTTCCTGGTCTTCCATGAAGTTGTGCTTTAGGCTTCGAGTAGCCCCTGCCTCCAGCACCGACTGCACCGAAGATCATTGGCCTCCACTCCACGAGTGTCCTGTGAGCCAGCTCCAAGTGCGTCCACTCGAGGCTCCTTTGCGGTCGCTAGTCCGTTGGCTAGTAGGCCCTCCCGAAGGCAACTCTTCTTCTGCTTGGGCATTCCTGATTGCTCCAGACGTACCCTGACTTACCCTTGCTGGGTGAGTCCCCCAGACCTTGCTGGTCTGCATCAACGTCCTTTCTTTGTTTCCACGTGACTTGCCGTTGCCAAGGCTTGTTAGGTCCAATCCAGTCGCCGACTCCACAGCAATCGACAAACGTTGTGGGACAGCTTAAATCCAGCTCCTGGTTGTCGTCGACACCTCCTGGATCTCGTGGCTGAAGAGTCAAGATGACCATCAACCTACCTGAAGCACCCGACATCGGTGGGCATCTGCTCATAGCCTTCCTGGTCACTGGCTAGTGACCCAGACTCTGTCCCCTCTGCTTTCAGGTCCTTCAGATCTTCGATCCACTCTTCGATCCACCCGGACACTTTCGACTTGGTCGCCAGGAGCCTGCTGCAGCAGATCGCCATTGAAAACGACGGCGAAACCCGACGCCAAAAGACACCTATGCACCCGGCTTCACTGGGTGAGGTAACTCGAGTACTCCGGTGCTCCCGTGGGTATTGACTCTAGAACTGCCTAGTTCTAAAGGGGTTTGCTCCAAGTCCTCCTCTAAGTGTCCTTTCCTTTTAAAAATCCAAGCGCAACTTTCCCCATAGAAGTCAACGGTGGCTCGCGGCTGTGTTCTCACACTGCACGCATCCACCGTGGGTCCCCTGTGTCACTACCTTGTGGTTCCTTGGGGTCCAAGCACTTCTACAGGCTCTAGGCCTTGTGTCTAACTCAGTCGTGGTTCTTATACCACTTTTTTGGGATATGGTTTGGTACGCCCCTAGGGCTCAAATGTGTATTTGTGCTATTACTGTTGATATTTGACTTGTAACTTATGTACTTTGAACTCTAGCCTCATAAAGAGACTAGAGGGTTTTGTTTAAGACTAAATACATATATTTTATATATATACCTGGTGTGGTCCTCTTTCATTTGGTCACTCAAGAGATTATAGACTGGTAAAACAAGCTGCTTTACATTCCATCAAGACTTAGCCTGAAGGCTGCTCTCCATAGCTACCACTAGGATAGCTTTCAATAAAGGTTGTCTTTAACCTATCTCCATAAGGGGTTGTTTGGACTGGTGCAAGGTGCCCACTAGAACTAGTGGACAGCATATGCCAGGCCAACTTCTCACATTGGTGTGCAGCGGTGGGATTCCAGCTTGCTATTGTTTTACCAGATAATCTCAATTGAATTGATCAACTGAAAACCACTAAGGGTATCCAAGGTACATATAAATTCAAGCTTAGAAATACAGTAAGTTCTACTGAACTTAGAGTTGTGTGTCAAGGGCTTAGCACACCCTTTCTACAACTCAAGGGAGTTTAGTAGGCCACACTAGAGTAGGTAGTGCATACACCACACCTCACTAGTAATTTCTTCACTGCCAGGAACCCCATCCAAATATGACAACCTCCCATTCTTGGAATTGAGAGAGTTGTGCAAGATTAGGAAGCTGAAGACAGGCAAAAGTGCCAACACCCAACGTCTCATGGAGATGCTTCTGCTAGATTACCTCAGAAGACCTATAGGGTCTGCAAGGGTAGGCAGAGAGGGTGGGGCAGAAGATGAGGAAGGGACCAGGGGTGAAAATACCCAGGACCTGACCTCTGAAACTGGCCAGGAAGGTGACAATGACCTTGCCCTGGAAAATGCAGCTCCTCCTGCAGATGAGGAGGAGGATGAGAATGACCACCCCTTTGTCCCACCAGGAAGAGTTGTGAGTGTGCCCAGAAGGTCCAGATCTCCTTCTCAGGAGTCTAACCATTCTGACACCTCAGTAGGGACCTCTGTTTCTTCTCATAGGAGGGAATCCTCTAATGAGAGGAAAAAGAGACTGCTCCAGTATGAAGAAGCTCAGCTTAGGATCAGAAGAGAGCAGTTGGCTATAGACAGGGAGTCCCTAGAGTTTCATAGACAAAGAAGAAAGTTGGGGGACTAGAGTCCTATGGTGGCAGCAACTTCCCTAGTGGTAGGGAAAGGTCTTATGACCATAGAAACCTGAGGAAGATTGTCCCTCCCTACCAGAGTGGGGATGACATCCACACATGGATTACTGCACTAGAGAGGGCCTGTAAAGTACAGAGGGTCCCTCAGGAGCAGTGGGCAGCAATCTTGTGGCTCTCATTTGCAGACAAAGGTAGAGACAAGCTCCTCACTGTAAGAGAAGAGGATGCTGATGATTATCAAGCCCTGAAGAGTGCCCTAATAGATGGGTTTGGCCTAACCACTGAGCAATACAGGTTACAGTTCAGAGATACCCAAAAGGCACAGACACAGGACTGGGTGGACTTTGTAGATTGTGCTACCAAGGCTCTGGAAGGCTGGTTACTGGGCAGTAAGGTGTGTGACTTCAAAGGATTTTATAATTTAATCATGAGGGAGCAGATTCTTAATAACTGTCAGAATCAGTTGCTACATCAGTACCTGGTTGACTCTGATCTGACCTCTCCCCAAGAATTGGGAAAGAAGGCAGACAAATGGGTAAGAACCAGGGTGAAGTAGAAAGTACAGAACCAAGGTGGTGACCAGAAGAAGCAAGATTCCAAAAACTCTGATAAGGGTGGGGAGAAGGGTAAAGACCAGAAGTCTTCACAAGGCCCCCAAAAATCTTCTTCAGGTGGGGATTCCCAATCTAATAAAGGAAAAGGCCAAAAGAAACCATGGTGCAAAGTCTGTAAGCAAAAGACTCACTGGACCAGTGATTGCACCAAGTCCAAAGACTCCACTCCAGCCACCATTGCTCCTAAGGCAACTGTTCCCCCTAGTCCAGCTACAAGTGGTAGTGGAAACACTCAGAATAAGGGTTTAGTAGGGTTGACCCTGGGTACTGAGATGGACTCTGGCCTAGTCAGAGTGCCAACTCAGGCTGTCCTGGTCTGTGATGGGGGCATGGATATGTCCCCCTTTGTGAGTCCCACTAATTTGGGCAAATACAGACAGCAGCCTTTAATTAATGGAAGGGAGGCTTTGGCATTCAGGGACACAGGAGCAAGTGTCACCATGGTGACACAAGATCTTGTGGATCCTGGGCAGATTATACTTGGTGAAATGTACCAAGTGACCAATGCTAGCAATGTCAGAACAGACCATTATCTGGCAGTTGTTAACTTCTCCTGGGGAGGGGTAACTGGCCTTAAAAAGGTTGTGGTGAGTGCAGACCTACCAGTTGAATGCTTGCTTGGCAATGATCTTGAAACCTCAGCTTGGGCAGAGGTGGAGCTCAGGAAACATGCAGAAATGCTAGGGATCCCTGCACATGTCTTTGCTGTGACCAGGTCACAGGCAAAAATGTCAAAAGCTGAACAGGCCCTGGATTCTGGAATAATGGACCAGGTGCCTCTCAAGAAAAGGAGCAGTAGGGTTAAGGCAGTGCCTTCCCCCTTGGCTCAGGAGGAAGATCAGACTTTTGAGGAAGCTGATCTCAGGTCTGAAGAAGGAACTGTCCCAGAGGAGCTTGAACCTGATCAGGTTGAGTTCTTGGGGACAGGGGGCCCTTCCAGGGCAGATCTGAGCCAGGAGCAGATGAACTGCCCCTCTCTTGAACCCCTCAGACAGCAGGCTGCTGCTGAGGCTGCTGGGAATGCTAGTGGCACCCATAAGATATATTGGGATGATGGACTCCTGTACTCAGAGAGTAGAGACCCCAAGCCTGGAGCAGCCAGGAGGTTGGTTATACCTCTGAAGTTCAGGGGCTTCCTATTGACACTAGCCCATGATATTCCCTTAGCAGGTCACCTGGGCCAGAACAAGACTTGGGACAGAATTGTCCCTCACTTTCACTGGCCCCACATGTCTGAGGACACCAAGGAGTTTTGTCGCTCCTGTGTAACCTGCCAAGCCAGTGGGAAGGCAGGCAGCACCACAAAGGCCCCCCTGATACCACTACCTGTTGTGGGAGTTCCCTTTGAGAGGGTGGGGATTGACATAGTTGGTCCCATGGATCCCCAAACAGCCTCTGGGCACAGGTTTATCCTGGTGGTGGTGGACCATGCCACCAGGTACCCAGAACCCATTCCCCTTAGGACCACTACAGCTCCTGTGGTGGCAAGGGCCCTCCTGGGAATTTTCTCAAGAGTGGGCTTTCCTAAGGAGGTAGTATCTGACAGAGAGGCAAACTTTATGTCCAGTTACTTGACTGCAATGTGGAAGGAGTGTGGAGTGACTTATAAGTTCACCACACCCTATCACCCACAATGCAATGGTTTAGTTGAGAGATTCAACAAAACCTTGAAGGGCATGATTAAAGGGCTCCCAGAAAAGCTTAGGCGAAGATGGGACATACTCTTGCCCTGCCTTTTATTTGCATACAGGGAGGTGCCTCAGAAGGGGGTTGGCTACAGCCCTTTTGAACTTTTGTTTGGCCATCCTGTTAGGGGTCCATTGTGTCTGGTGAAGGAAGGTTGGGAGTTACCTCTTAAACCCCCTAAACAGGACATAGTGGACTATGTACTTGGTCTCCGCTCCCGGATGGCTGAGTATATGAAAAAGGCAACCAAAAACCTTGAGGCTAGCCAGGAATTACAGAAAGTCTGGCATGACCAAAAGGCTGTGCTGACTTTTTACCAGCCAGGACAGAAAGTGTGGGTGCTGGAGCCAGTGGCCCCAGCAGCCCTCCAAGACAAGTGGAGTGGCCCCCATACAATTGTTGAACAGAAGGGAGAGGTTACCTATCTGGTAGACCTGGGAACTCCCAGGAGCCCCCATAGGGTGCTCCAAGTCAACAGGCTGAAGGCATATGTGGACAGGGCTGACATGGGCTTGCTCATGTCAACTGATGAGGGCCAGGAGGAGGAGAGTGACCCTCTCCCTGACCTGCTCTCTTAGAACCCTGATGATGGGTCAGTGGATGGTGTAGACTTGGCAGGCAGCCTCACTGCCCAGCAGCAAACTGATTGTAGACAGGTGCTCAATCAGTTCAGACACATGTTCTCTCTGACTCCAAGTCAGACCACCTGGTGCACTCATGAAGTGAACACTGGGGACAGTCTGCCTGTTAAAAGTAAGATTTACAGGCAACCTGACCAGGTCAGGGACTGTATCCGGACAGAAGTCCAGAAAATGTTGGAACTGGGTGTCATTGAACCTTCAGATAGCCCTTGGGTAGTCCAGTGGTCCTGGTGGCAAAACCTCACACAAAAGATGGAAAGAGAGAGATGAGGTTTTGTGTGGACTACAGAGGACTCAATGCAGTCACTAGGACTGATGCCCATCCAATCCCAAGGGCAGATGAACTAATAGACACTTTGGCCTCAGCCAAGTTCTAAGCAGATTTGACCTAACAGCTGGCTACTGGCAGATCAGACTAGCTGATGATGCAAAGTCAAAAACTGCATTTTCTACCCCTGGTGGGCTTTACCAATTTGTGGTGATGCCCTTTGGTTTGAAAAATGCACCTGCCACTTTTCAGAGGTTGGTGAACACAGTCCTTACAGGTCTGGAAGCCTATAGTGCAGCATATCTAGTTGATATTGCTGTCTTTAGCTCCACCTGGGAGGATCACCTGGTCCACCTCAGAAATGTTTTGGAGGCCCTGCAGAAGGCAGGCCTAACTATCAAGGCCACAAAGTGCCAGATAGGGCAGAGTCAGGTTGTGTACCTGGGCCACCTTGTGGGTGGAGGCCAGGTTCAACCATTGCAGAGCAAGATCCAGACCATCATGGACTGGGCTGCTCCAACTACCCAGACTCCGGTGAGAGCTTTTTTAGGCCTGACTGGGTACTACAGAAGATTTGTCAAGGGGTATGGATCAATAGTGACACCTCTGAATGACTTAACCTCTAAGAAAATGCCCAAAAGGTTCAGTGGACAGTTAGCTGTCAAAAGGCATTTGATGACCTGAAGCAGGCCATGTGCACTGCTCCCATTCTGCAAAGTCCTGATTACTCCAAAAGTTCACTGTGCAAACAGATGCATCGGAGTTGTGGGTAGGGGCTGTACTGTCACAGTTGAATGATGAAAGTCAGGATCAGCCAGTAGCTTTTATTAGCAGAAGCCTGACCCCCAGAGAGAAACGTTGGTCAGCCATAGAGAGGGAGGCCTTTGCTGTGGTTTGGGCTCTGAAGAAGCTGAGGCCATACTTGTTTGGCACTCACTTCTTTCTTCAAACAGACCACAAGCCCCTCCTATGGCTAAAACAGATGAAGGGTGAAAACCCCAAACTTTTGAGGTGGTCCATTTCCCTACAGGGGATGGACTATACAGTGGAACATAGACCTGGGAGTAACCATGCCAATGCAGATGGACTCTCCAGATATTTCCACTTAGAACATGAAGACTTAACTGGTCAAGGTTAGTTTAATGTCCCTGCGTTTGGGGGGGTTGTGTAGGAGAGTAGGATCTGCCTCTTATGGTTACCCCCACTTTTTGCTGGTGTATCACTGTTTTTCGACTTTAGTCTGGCTGGGGCCCTGCTATTCAGGACCCCAGCCTAGCTGCTTCCTCTCTAAATTGATTCCATGTACTTTAGGTACATCCCAGATTGGATTCTGGGGTGCCCTTATAAGTCCCTTTTATATGGTATACTATGTACCAAGGGCATAGACACCCCAGAGGCCTACCAGGGGCTGAAGCATGTATTATGCCACCCCTGGAAGGCCCTCCAAAATGACACCACAGTTCTGCTACTGCAGCCTGGGTAAGGTGGTGCATGCACCCCTTGCTGTGGTATAGGCTACCTATATCACTACCATTGCACACACATATAAACCTATAAGTCACTCCTATGGCAGGCCTTAACAATCCTGAAGGCAGAGTGCTTGGTTTCTATGTGAGAGGGTGCCCCTGCATGAGCAGAGCCCCTCTGCAGCGTTCGGGGTCAATCCTCTGGTGCTGTTTGTGGTGCAGCCTGACCATATACTCTTAAGTGCATTATAACCTCGCGTTAAATGCTAACTTTGGGATGGCTGCACGGAAACATGTCGTGTTTGGTGTCAAACATCTTGGAATACTACCCCCCGCCAGTTCCACCCTTCTAGAGGGAGAGACATGTACACACCGGCATACCCGGTATTAACTTTACAGAGCCCTGATATCACAAAATGGATGCCGCTGCCACAGACACGGGTCTGGCCTCCTGCTGCTGACAGAAACTCCGGCAGGGGAGGCCTGGACAATAGGTTTCCTGTCGAAGGGAGGTGTAACCACCTCCCCAGACAGTATAGTGTGTATTGGGGCTGGGCGGGAGCACTCTCTGGTGCTTTGAAGTCCTGCACTGGGGGCACATTTGATGTCCCTGTGCATAGTCCAGTTCAAACTGGTTGCAGGGGCTACCTGCCCCTGCTCTGGTGCAAAACTGGACAAAGGGAATGGGTGAAACCACCCCTCTTCCCTGACCCTCCCATAGGTGGGTCCCCAGAGTATGTCCAACCCCCTAACTTGGTATAAGTATGGGACCCCAGTCCTTAGGACTTCAGATTACCCTGGACGAAACTCTGAAGCCGAATGCTGGACCTTCGACGCTCTACTTCAAGATTAGAGTACTGAAGAATCTCCCTTGGGGTCCAGGAGTGACTCCCCTGCTTTGCAGGCACCTAAGAAGCAATTGTCTGGTCTGCATCGCTGAAGCTCCCGCCAGACGCCGAAGTCTTTGCAACACCAAAGGTGGATTTCCAGACTTTCCTGAGGCTTCCCTGAGACCCCAGCGAAGCTGAGGCACATAGCTGTCGTTGGGTAATGTGGAACTGTGACCCCTGGACACTGAGAACTTTTGTAAGTGCATCCTCTTCCTGGTCTTCCACGAAGTTGTGCTTTGGGCTGCGAGTAGCCCCTACCTCCAGCACCGACTGTACCGAAGATCACTGGCCTCCACTCCACGAGTGTCCTGTGAGCCAGCTCCAAGTGCGTCCACTTGAGGCTCCTTCGCGGTCGCTAGTCCATTGGCTAGTAGGCCCTTCCGAAGGCAACTCTTCTTCTGCTTGGGCTTTCCTGGTTGCTCTAGAGGTGCCCTGACTTACCCTCACTGGGTGAGTCCCCCAGACATTGCTGGTCTGCATCAATGTCCTTTCTTGGTTTCCACGTGACTTGCCGTTGCCAAGGTTTGTTGGGTTCAATCCGGTCACTGACACCGCAGCAATCGACAAACGTTGTGGGACAGCTCGAATCCAGCTCCTGGTTGTCGTCGACACATCCTGGATCTCGTGGCTGAAGAGTCAAGACGACTGTCAACCTACCTGAAGCACCCGACATCGGTGGGCATCTGCTCATCGCCTTCCTGGTCACTGGCTAGTGATCCAGACTCTGTCCCCTCTGCTTTCAGGTCCTTCAGATCTTCGATCCACTCTTCGATCCACCCGTACACTTTCGACTTGGTCGCCAGCAGCCTGCTGCAGCAGATCGCCATTGAAAACGACGACGAAACCCGACGCCAAAAGACACCTATGCACCCGGCTTCACTGGGTGAGGTAACACGAGTACTCCGGTGCTCCCGTGGGTATTGACTCTAGAACTGCCTAGTTCTAAAGGGGTTTGCTCCAAGTCCTCCTCTAAGTGTCCTTTCCTTTTAAAAATCCAACCACGACTTTCCCCATAGAAGTCAACGGTGGCTCGCGGCTGTGTTCTCACACTGCACGCGTCCCCCGTGGGTCCCCTGTGTCACTACCTTGGGTGGTTCCTTGGGGTCCAATCACTTCTACAGGCTCTGGGCCTTGTGTCTAGCTCAGTCGTGGTTCTTATACCACTTTTTTGGTATATGGTTTGAGTACGCCCTAGGGCTCAAACGTGTATTTGTGCTATTACTGTTGATATTTGACTTGTAACTTATGTACTTCGAACTCTAGCCTCATAAAGAGACTAGAGGGGTGTGTTTAAGACTAAATACATATATTTTATATATATACCTGGTGTGATCCTCTTTCATTTGGTCAATCAAGATATTATAGACTGGTAAAACAAGCTGCTTTACATTCCTTCAAGACTTAGCCTGAAGGCTGCTCTCCATAGCTACCACTAGGATAGCTTTCAATAAAGGTTGTCTTTAACCTATCTCCATAAGGGGTTGTTTGGACTGGTGCAAGGTGCCCACTAGAACTAGTGGACAGCATATGCCAGGCCAACTTCTCACACCCAGTACCTTCACTTCCCCCACACTGCGCAGGAACAGCTGGAGACAAAGCAAGGCTTCTGTGCCTTTGCTAGCTTCCCACACGTGTTGGGGGCCATTGACTGCACACATGTCCCAATTGTGCCCCCTGCGAATACTGCACACCACTACTGCAACAGAAAGCACACGCATTCCATCAATGTGCAGGCAATAGTGGACCACCGGGGAATGTTCACCAATGTCGTCGCAAACTACCCCGGTAGTGTGCACGATTCCTACATCTTCCGACAGTCCATCATCAAACAGCGCTTCCAGGATGGCATCTATTGAACTGGACTGCTCGTTGGTAAGTGCCAAATCAACACACCACACACCTCAAAGCCACCATCACACAACGCACAACTGTGGGAATGCACACGTGACCAAACCACATAAAACATGTCAATCAACATGCCCACCTACCAGACACGACAACACAACTCCATGGTGATCATGGGCCTCCCCTGTACACAATACAGCTATATCATGGCACCACAGCCACACAACAGCTGAACGTGTGGAGATGCGGAATGCAGCCATGTGCGAAGCATGCAAGTGACCCGTGAATGGAAATGTACACAACGACAAGTGAGGAGTGGATGTGCTGGACAGACATGGGTAGGCAAACCACAGATATGTCCATGCAGACATCAACTGCTGGTGACTGGAGAGTAGTGAACAGTGGACGCAACCATGTCACCCAAGGCCGTGGGTCAGATCGCGGAAATGTCACTCGCTGCGTCCCCCCCTGTGTGCGTGAGTGTAGTGGGTTGGCCCGGAGTACGCCAGGCCTGCGCAGGGGTGTGTACAAAAACCCTGTGGCACAGAGCTTGGTTCTCTCCTGGAAAGGCCAACGTCACTGCCAGGGCGGTGCCTCGCAGTCCTCCATGAGGCCGATGCTGTGAGCAGCGGGGCATGCGAGCCTGTGCGCCTGCTGCACCCCAGAACGCTGATACCCAGACCAGGCCTGCCCACCCCAGCGCTCCAAGGCCGCGCTGCTCACCTGCCGACACCGTCGTGTGTCAAAGAGGGCCCACCACGTGCCGGTGCTAGCTCCAAGACCCATGCCCGTGACCTTGGTGGCCTCCTCAGGCCATTGCTGTCCTCCGTGACACAGGCCCCCAGGGGTCCACATTCGTTGACATACTCCACCGCTGCAGCCGCGCTACACTGCAGTCCAGCATGTCTCCCATATCTTGAACTGAGTCATCAGTAATCAATGGCCGGGTCCATGCGAGTTTACGCAGGGGGAGGACTGAGATTGAGATGCGTCACAGTCCGGTGGAAACACGGTTGACAGTCACGGAGGAGGTCAAGCAGTAGCAAAGACTGACCTGGTGCCACTAACCCTGTGCGCCGTGAGTGACCGTCAGCCTCCGGTGGAACATCGTTGGTTTCTGAGTCTTTGGCCTGGGGGTTGTCATCAGCAACGGGCAGGTACAGACTTGGTGTCTGGCATGCGTCTGTGGCATTCATATGCGCCATGTTGCCGGACACAGCTGGCATGTGCCCTCTGCATCATGCCCTGGGGATGCACCTCCCATTCTCCCCCGAGACACTCAGCGGAAGGCACCTCTGAGACATTCGAGACCCTGCTCTGCCCTCATGACCCTACCCCAGTCTCCCGCAGGTCAGCGTCCCGTGGCGGTACGCTCGTGTCAGCCGCTGTGCATCCGGGGCCACTAACTCTGTGCAACTCAAGTCATGCTCCCTTGCTGTTCGTACATTGCAGTCCTGAGTGCCTGATGACTGTTGAAGTTGTTGCCAGCACCAGCTACTCCCTGAGGGCTGGCTTACACACACCCTCACACAGCCAGCACAGGCGTCACTGGATTAGTGGGTCTGCCATCACATCATGCCGAACCAAATATTGACTCTTTTCTCTCTACACTGTCCCAGGTGATCAAGGATATGCAGTCTGCCCTTGGATGATGACACCCCTCCGAGACCCGAACACACCCGCCCAGAGGCAGTACAATGCGGCCCACATACGCACCAGGGGCATCGTTGACGCACATTTGGCGTGTTGAAGTCACATTTCAGGTGCCTGGACGGCACAGGTGGAAAGCTCCTGTACAGCCCGACATCGTGTGCAAGATGATCGTTGCATGTTGTGTGTTGCACAACATCTGTGTACGCACCAATGCCCCATGGATCCCAGTTCCAGAAGTACCGGACGATGATGGGGACGATGGGGCAGGTGGCCCAGATCCCACTGCAGCTGCTGCAGGGATGGCCCGTAGGAACACCATCATTGCCAATTTCTTCTCATGAGAACGTCACATTGTGGCCGTCCCTGGCAATCATGGGACAGTACTACATGTCCACAGGCACAGCATGTGTGAATAAAACATATTTGCAGGTTACAGGTTGTACTTGTACATTGTCATGTCCCAGTTTCCTGCTGTGCCAGATGTGATGCTCCATGTTGTGCACATTTGCGGCACCAGTTGTGTCCTGTGTTCTGTTGTGTAGGTGTTGCTGTTTGTACCGGGATGTTGTCAATGTCGAGGTGCACTTATTCTTATGTGCGTATGCTGCACGGTGGGTGATTCGCTCCAACGGCTCTGATTTGTCTGCCACTGATCCCTTTCATGCGGTGTGGCTGTCAGTTCTGTGCTTCCAGGGTGCTGAGAAGTTGCAGACTTAGGTAACTTGTGCTCTTTGTCGAGTTGTGACTCTTGGGCATGGTTTGTCCACAGATGTGTCGTTGACGTCAGGGGTTGTTTGTGCAGGTAGTTGTGTCCGAGTATGACCTGCTCCTTTTCGGGTGTTGTCCGCACTCAGCCACCTCAGTGTCGGGCCGTGTACATTGCCATGATGATAGGACTGCAGCCAAGCTACTCGTCATGTGGTGTCTCTTGCATTGTCAGTGTGGCTGACGTATATGCATGTTTGCTGTGTTTCGCACGTGGGCATGTGTTGGTTGTGTGAATGTTGATGTGTTGGGTGGGTGCCCTTTGGGCACATGGTGTTCGTGGGACTACTTGGTGTTTGTGTGTGTGCTGAGGTGTTCCCGTGGGATCAGGGACATGATCCAGAGTCATTGTGGGTGTGCAGTGTGCCCTGCTTAATTGTGCATGTGTGCCATTGTGCCCATCTCCCCCCGTCCCCCCACTCCCAGGTCGCTATGCACCATGTTGATGTGATGTCGGATCATGTTGGGCAGTGTCCAGATCACCAACTCATGTCACCGTCTCCCGACTGGTGACTGTGGCCACCATCTTCTCCATGTCATTCAGCTCCTGGTGTTCTGCTGGCCCCCCGGGGTGCGTTGCTGCTTTCGTGTTGGCAGCGATTTCCTGCTTGGTTTTGACATTCACATCAGTCCAGCGCCTCTTGTGCTCTTCCATTGTCCTCCTCTGCCATGAGACGGCATTGACATGGTCCGAGGTGGTGTGCCATCTTTGCCTCTTTGTTGCCAATGACACGTTGGAGGTGACGTACAGTTGGTGGTGGTGTTCGCTCTCATCCGTGGCGATGTTCAGGTTTTCCTGTAGACTGTACCCCGTCTTCCTCTTCCTCTTCTCATTGCCCTTCCACGAGCCCTGTATTCCTGGGTGTTCCTCCGTGGGGAATGTGGGGTTCATGTTGTCCTCTGCAGTCGGTCAGGGTGCATCCGTGGTACTCCGCAGTTGGTTTCGTTTTTAGTGGCATTTTCCATATGCTGTTCTTGTGCTTTTTCCCGCATTACGCGTGGGTATTGCTGGCCTCTCGCTGGTTGTCACTGTTTTCTTATCGCGTTTGGGCCCATCGCGTCTTTTTACGCGTTGGTGTTTGTGTTTTTATCTCCGTCGCGGTGGTTGTATCGCGGACATTGGCCGCGTTTCGGGGACTATCGCATGGTACCGCCGTGTTGTGAATTTCACGTTAACACAGGGTTATTTTCCTGCGATAGGCTGCGATGTGTGAAGTTGCGTTAACATTTTTTGGTGATGTTTAGCACACGTTCTTGTGAATATACCCCTTCAATTTTTATCTGATTAACAGGCATTTCAAGATGGATGGGATACATCTTTTAAGGGACATTATGCAATCAAAAGATTGGTTAGTAAAACTAGATCTCAAGGACGCATATTTCACTATTCCAATGGACAGAGACAGAAATATCTCCACTTTAGCTGGAGGGGTATCCTGTACTAGTTCTTATGCCTTCCTTTTGGTCTGTCTTCGGCTCCTTGGTGTTTCACCAAGGTGAAATGTCGAGTGGTAGCCTTCCTGAGGGAAAGAGGCAACAGTTAATAATCTATTTGAGCTATATTTTGCTCATGTCCCAGGACAGAGTGGAGCTTCTAAAACACTTGAGGTCGACTATAGTAACACTGGAGAGCCTTGGTTTCATAGTCAATGAATTTGGAATTTCTAGGCTTCCAGATAGATGCTATGTTGTCACAACTTATTTTACCACAAAAAAGTTAAAAAAGTAAAGAAAGAGATAGAGTTGCTTTTGTCAAAGGAGGAATTCCTTTTGAAAAATCTTGGAAGAGTGTTGGGACTTTTGCCTTCTTCGCTTCAATCAATTTCTCCAGGTCCTTTGCATTACAGAGCCCTACAGAGGTTAAAGGCATGGGGTTTAAGAAGAGGTCTATGGTATGGGGACACTCTTTCTCTTTCTTTAGAGGCTTGGGAGGATCTGGAGAGGTTGTCAAGGAATTTGGAGGCATTGAACAGCAAGGCTGTTTTTTGAAATGTGCCAGATCAAACTCTGGAATCCGATGCCAGCAATCTAGGTTGGGGAGCACAACTGAACAGTTTAGAAACAGGCGGGAGGTGGTCGGAGTAGGAGAAATTACTCCATAAAAATTACTTAGAGATGTTAGGAGCACTCAATGCCTTAATGAGTTTCAAGAAATTGTTAATGAACACTGTTACTATACTGCAGTTAGACAACTTCACAGCTGTAACTTATATAAACAGTTTGGGTGGCCCGAAGTCAAAAGTTTTGCAAGACAAATTTGGTATTTCTGTTGGAACCACAAGATTGTGTTGAGAGCAAACTGTATCCCAGGCATACAGAATGTGAGAGCAGATTGGAATTCCAGATGCCTCAAAGATTACAGCGATTGAAAATTAGATCCAGTAGTATTCCATCAGATTCAGAGTATTCGGGGTCCCATTCAGGTCGATTTGTTTGCAAGCAGATTAACCTTTCAGGTTCCCAATTACTACAGCTAGAGACCAGATCCAGAAGCTTTAGCAGTGGATGCCTTTCTGCAAGACTGGGGAACAATGGGAGGTTATTCCTTTCTATCTTTCTCCATGATGGAAAGAGTTTAAATGAAAGTGAGAGTGAAAGGTTGCAGTGTGATCCTAGTAATTCCTTTTTGGAGATTTCAGGTATGGTTTCCCTGGGTGACGGAGCTAACAGTAGCTATTCCCCGGCTAATCCCAGTGTCTTTAGGTCTTCTGAGGAATCCAGAAGGAGAAGAGCACCCTTTAGTTTTAGAAGAGAAAATGAGCCTTCTTGTCTGGAAGATTTCAGGTGTTCAGGCAGATCTTCAAGCCTTTCGGGAGAAGCTACAGATCTATTGGATGAATTTTGGGCCCCAGGAACTCGGAAAAGATATAGGGTTTTATGGAAGAAGTGGTGTGCTTGGTGTATGGACAGGGGTTTCAATCAAGTGGAAGCTCTTGTCCCCGAGGTAGCCAATTATTTAGCATCCCAGTTTAATTCAGGACTGTCCTAAAGAACAATTAATTGTTATAGATCAGCCATCTCTGCTGGTCATGCTTTAATTAATAATCTTGCAATTGGCATTAACTCGCTAATTAGAAGAGTAATGAAGGGTGTGAGAATCAAAAGACCTCCTAAAGCTCGTTATGAATCCCTTTGGGATGTAAATTTAATTTTCAAACTATTTACTAATTGGTCATGTAATAAGTATCTTACTTTAAAGCAGATTTCTATGAAATTAACAACTCTTCTTTGTTTGATCTCTTTCAGGAGAGCTTCTGATGTTAAGGCTCTAGAAATTTCGAATAGGTTTTACTCTGTAGAGGCGGTGTACATTTTGATATTTGGAAGAGAACCAAAACAATGTCTCAATCAATTTTCTAGCCATTTTTCAGTGATTGTGAAAAACTTTGGGTGGTGAGTTGTATGAAGGCTTATGAGAACAAGATGTCTGTGTTTAGACCACACGGGGAAGATCAATTGCTAGTGTCCTATGTTAAACCTTATAAAGCAATGTGTACAGCAACGTTAGCCAGTTCTGTATGTTCTGTCATGAATGAATCTCGCGTGGATCTTTCAAGGTTTGGTGCCCATTCCTTCAGAGGGGCAATGGCTAGTAAGGTGTTCTGGTCTGGTGATTCCTTGCCAGAAATTTTCAAAGCAACGGATTGGTCAAATGCTAATACTTTTGCCAAGTTTTATTTAAGACCAGTGGAACATGGAAGTGGTGAGGCGCTTAACAGCTTTAAACGTGCATAATGGTCTTGTAATGAAATGGCGTTTCTCCAATTAACATGCAAAGACATTCTTGATTTCATTAAAGACAACAGAGGCTAACATTATCCCACCCTCATCACCATTATAGTGAAAAATAAAATAAAACAATAATTAAAAAAAAGGAGAAACAATATGTTAAAGTATTGTGTTAAGTAATAATTATTGACATGGTTTAAGTCATGATGCTATATTGATTTGTATAGGTAATTTGTAGCTTTATTTTTTCCAGTAAACAGTTTGTGAGTTTATCCTGATAAAGACGGATTATTATTTGTTTATTGAAGATATGGAGCTTCTTGGTTATCTCCACAGGATGTCAAGTTATTTTTGTTACGTCGCAACCTAAAAAGAGGATGAAGACTATGTGCACTGAATGCTTATATGTTTTAAACATTCTATGGTTTATGATGTAGTAATGTTCTTTAAAGGGCTGCATGTTGGGGCAGCAATAAAGGTAATTGCCTAATGTTAGTCTCAGTTGTCTTTAATGAAATCAAGATTCTCTTTGCGTGTTAATTGGAGAATCACCATTCTTCCTCGTCCTGATGTGTCGAGGCATGTTGTGATCATGTTTTGATGATTAGGGTAATGTTCAACTCGGATATGGATTTCAACATTATCTGTAAAAATCTGAAAGTGTGGTGGCACTGGAACATAATTTGAGTAAGGGGTCTCATGTATAAGTTAAAGAGTAAACCCGATAAGTATACCACAGGAGATTTTTTTGGTTGAACACTTGGCAGATCCCATTGTGACACTGTAATCGTGTGACCACGCCGGGTGCCCCCAGACCCCTCCCTTCCTCAGTGACACAGGACTCTGGATTTAGAGAAGGGCTGTTTATTGAAGTCTTTCCCTTGTCCTTTTGGTCTGTAGTCCCAATACTTCTTGGGAGTTGTCGTTACAAGGGGGGGAGGGAGATGGCCTTTGACTATAGTCCCTATCATGGACCAGGTAATAATGCCAGGCTTGAACCAAACAGAGGGAAAAATTAGAAGAGGAGACTGCTGTCGTTGTCGTCCCTCGTCTCGCTCCTGGCTTCCTTAGCGTTTAGTTGTCTCCTCAGGTGGGTACCGGGACAAAAAACCAAAATACAGGATCAAGATGGGGCCCTAATGGTATATACGGGGGGGTTGTGCACCCTTTACCAGTGGCCTATCTTTGTATCGTGCCTAGGTGTAGGGGTAATCAGTGGAATTAGGATGGTGTGGCCCGAAAACCCGCCCACCAGCCCTTAAAAGAAAATAAAGGTGTGCTGGACACTTGCCTGAACCCAAGACCCTCCGGGGCCGTGGGGAGGGGAGTCACAGCCTCCGTTTCCCTCGTTGGAGCACTGGACTATGGCACGGTGCTCCCTGAGCAGTCTCCTGCAGCGAATTCTTCCTCCTCATGGGGAAAGGCTCCAAGCACTCCCGGCACGCCCGGTTCCTCCCGTAATGGGCTGGTCTTTTGCTTTTTGTCGAGCTCCCGCGTCTCCGCCTCCACGTCCGTCGCTTCTCCTTCCTCTCGTCTCCCTGTTAGCGCCGTCTTTTCGTTGCCCCAGGCTCGGCCCTCCTGATCCTGTGTTGCCAGCAAGAGACGTTCGGGCTCTGCCTGGATTGTTCGAGCGCAAAGCTCACTTCCTGGCCAGGGCAGGGCGGCCGCCATGTTGGGTTTGTCAGGATAGCTTCCTGTATCCACCTCAGATCGATCACAGATGCCTGTTAGATAGGAAATATTGGAACCTTTAAAGGATCATGCCAGTGATTCCTGTCCATTTTTCCAAGCCTTCCAAGCCGACCTTCATTAGACTGCGCCCCCGGGCGAAACTAATTTTGGCGCCTCTCCTGAGCTTCTTCTTCCACCTGTACACATCTGCCCCCTCCAATCAGTGACCCTAGTGGGGGGCCCTTTCATGCTCAGAGGTCACGTCCTAGCTGAATGTTTCAGAGCAATGACCAACCTTCTTATACACATTTGCCCCTTGTTCCATCATTTAATCACCTATTCAGTTGCTGAAGTGGAGATAAGACTCCATGGAGGACGACAGGGAGAAATCTTGTTGGGAGGATAGTATTTAGAGGGAGCCTAACGAAAGTAAAGAAAACAAGATTTTATAGAAAGCCTGAATGTAATGAAGTAAACTGGTTGTCTGGAATAAAAGCATTAGTCAAGGGAGCTCATGTAGTCAGCTATTGTGTGCGCACTTCCAACTCTAAGCACCCAGAGTCTGCATCCAGCTCGCCCATGCTAAAAGCCGGCCCTGCTCCCAAGAAGAAATTATGGTCAATTGTGCCTCAGAAAGCCGTTAAGATGAGTAGGATAAGTGATCCTGGAGTGGCAGGCATTCTCTGAAATCAGTAATTGAAGGTCTGTTTCCCTGTCTGCACATTAGTGGCCTGCCACAAAGGGGCATTATTTGACTAAACAAACTGAAACTTGCTGGTATATGTTTTACTTGTATGTATATTATGATTGTGTTTTTCAAGACAATAGCACTATCCTGTCCTACTCCATTCTGTGATACTAGTTATAGAATATAAAACCTGGTGCAGTCTGTGGATAATTGTAATCTAGAGTTTGGTTAATGTTACACCTGTCAAAAGTTAGTGTGGTCTTCCCCTAAACTTTTTGCCTTCTCCCCTCTTGTTTGAAGAAATGTGTTTTTGTTAGCTTTAGAACTCCATGCACTTCACCAATACTAATCATTGCTAAAGTGCTTGAGCTCACTCCCTAAACATGGAAAAATGGCTTACACCCAATTGTTACATTTAGGGGCATATTCACAAGGACCTACCGCCGATTTATCACCACCTTAACCCATCAAAAGTGGAGATCGATTTAACACCCCATTCACAAGCGGGTGCAAACTGCAGACATCACCAGTATTCCCGCGATAACTGCCCCAAAATGTATCTCCACGGTGGACACCACCAACTAACCCTAATGAGATGCAGAGTAGGCGTTCCCGTGCAAAAACACACGAAAACACCACAACACCACTTTCACAACGAACTGCCAGATCTGCGATGCGAGTCAAAACCACGCGATAAGCCGCGGTAGCAGCAGGGATTTAACACCTGCCTTTTGCTGGTGTAAAGCAGGACGACTACCTGCAGCATGAAAGGGAGCCCAGCCAAGAGCCACATCTGAAGACCCACAGATGCCATGGAGACAATGATCATGCAGCTCCGAGACCCATGAGGGCCACAACACCCACCGCCACTCACCCCAGGCCCGCCACCACCCCCAGGATCCCGCCCCCCCCGGGAACACCACAGAGGCAGCGTACACAAAGACAGCAGACCCACCTGAAACGCACCTGCCGCCCAGACCCAACGCCAGAGGAGGACATTGCCCACTACAGGCCCAAAAGGACAACCAACCCACGCATCCTGACCCACATCCCCCACCTGCTGACGGTACCAACCCAGCGGACAACCAACATCCCTCCGCAGACAAAGCTGCCGGCTGCGCAGCACATGTCGGCCTCTGGTACCATCCAACCCACAACTGCCAGAGTCGGAGGAGTCACACAGCCAGCCCCATCCAAGATCATCACACCTGTCCTGGATGCCAACATCAGCCTGGTAACCCAGCCCCTCCACTTCACCCACACTGCGCAGGAGCAGCTGGAGACCAAGCAAGGCCCCTATGCCATAGCTGGATTCCCTCACATGTCAGGGCCAATCAACTGCACACATGTACCCCTCATGTCCCCTGCCGACACTGCACACAACTACCACAACAGAAAGCACACGCATCCCATGAATGTGCAGGCAATAGTGGACCGGCTGGGACCCCTCAACAATGTCATGGCCAACTCCCCAGGCAGAGTGCATGATTCTCACACCTCCCTCCATGATTCTCACACCGCCCGACAGTCCATCCACACCCAGCGCTCCCAGGATGGCACCCATGGCAATGCAGTGCTCGTTGGTAAGTCCAAAATGAACACACCACACACCTCCAGCCCACAGTCATGCAACTCACGACACTGGCAATGGGCACGCAGCACAAATACATTCAACATGCCACACAACATGCCAACCGACCAGACACGACAACATGACTCCTGGAGTGGAGGTGCCGGACAGACCACAGCACGCAAATCACGGAAATGGCCATGTGGAGATCAACTGCTGGTGCATGGAGTGTAGTGGCCAGTGGACGCTACCATGTCCCCACAGGCTGTGGGGCAGAACGCGGAAATGTGTCACGTCACGTCCCCCCATGCATGCGTGGGCGGAGTGGGTTGGACCTTCGTACGCAAGGCCTGCGTAGGGGTGTGAACAAAAAGCCCCTCGCTCTGGGCGTGATCCTCATTCAGAATGGACAATGCGTCTGCCAGGGCGGCACCTCTCAGCCCGCCACAAATCCTGCGCCGAGCGCGGCGGGGCCTGCGTCCCTGTGCGCCTGCTGCACCCCGGGCAGCTGGTCCCGAGATCCGTCATGCCTGCCCCAGCGCAACAACGAGGCTCCACTCACCTGCAGACACATTCGTGTGTCAAAGAGGGCCCACCACATGCCGGTGCAAGCTCCAAGCCCCAGGCCCGCGACCTTTGCAGCCTCCGCAGACCATCGCTGGCCTCCACGGCGCAGGCCCACAGTACTCCTTTTTCATTGACATACTCCACCGGCGTCCTCTTCGGCCCAGTCGGTCCCACATGTGGAACTGTGTCCTGAGTCTTGAATGACAGTGACCCCAAGTCCGTGGCAGAGGCCACAGCACCAGACTCCATTCGATCAGTGAAGCATAATTCCGTATCGCAGGCCGGCGACATGTAGTGCCACTAACCCTGTTCAACACAAACCGGCGACACGTGGTGCCACTAACCCTGTTCAACGCAAGCCGGCGCCACGTGGATGAGGGCACAGGCCTACACAGCGGTCCAGTGTGTCCCACATGTGGAACTGTGCCCTGACTCATGAATGGCAGTGACCAGATGTTTATTACAGAGTTTATATCACTAAACTCCCTTCTATCAGTGAAGCAAAGCTATGCATCGCAAGCACACGACACGTGTCTGTGGGCCTGTGCTGACCGCTGCCCCCGGCCTACACTGCGGTCCAGTAGGCCCCACATCCAGCACTCAGTCGTGATTCATGAATGGCAGAGTCCATACCAGTGAACGCACAGAGAGGAGTAAGAGGAAGATGCGGTCCAGTCCGGATGAAAGCCGGATCCTCGTTACGGAGGTGACCGAACACTAGCAACAACTGACCTGGTGCCACTAACCCTGTTCACCGCAAGTCCGCGTCCCGTGGTGCCACTGAACCTGAACTACGCAGGCCGGTGGGACCATCCAACCGAAGCCGGTGACACTCGGTGAATGGCCCCTGCTGACCACTGCCTCAGGCCTACACTGCGGTCCAGTAGGCCACACATGTGAAACTGTGTCCTGGGTAAGATATGGAGGAGTCCACACCTTTGGACACGCCTCATCGCAGGCGGCATCCCCTATCAGCACTGGAACCAGTAACTCTGTGCGCAATGACTCATGGGCACTCTCTGGTTGAACTTTGGTGGCGTCTGAGATCATGCCCTGGGGGTACACCTTCCACTGTCCACGAGACACTCCTCGACAACCCCCTTTGACATCTACGAGAACCTGCTCTGCTCTCGTGACCCTGCCCCAGTGCACCGCAAGTCAGCAGCCCGTGGCGGTAGGCCCGTGCAGGATGCTGTGCATCCGGGGCCACTAACTTTGTGCAGCTCAGGTCATGGATCTTTTATGGTTGAATGGTTGTGTCCTTTACGATGTACACTGTTGTCGTTTTTTGACTGCACCAGGCACTCCATGACGGCTGGTGTACACACACCCCACACACATCCAACACAGGTGTCACTCGACATGTGAGCCTGCTAATAAAAGTGGCCTGGCGCACGTGCCCGTAGCCATTCCCAACATCTAAGCAAGTGTGTCCATGTGGTCATTATGTCAGCATGATGGGCCGGAGCCCTGCAACATCACAGTGTGCTGTCTTCAGCGGAGGATACCATGTCACCTCAGCAGTGGCTGAGACCTTGGACATGTAGCTTTGGCCCCCCTGCATGCACAAGCGGCGTGTGCTGGTCCGGCGTACATCAGGTCAGCGCAGGGGTGTGCTGATTCGGAAGGGGGATCAGGGCGTGGCTCTGGTCTGGCCTTGAACAGGAAGTGAGGTAAGTGTGTCCTTGTGTTGGGGTGTTGTCACCACCAGGGCCACAGTAGTCGTTGTTGCAATGTAGCATGCACCCGGAGGGCGGGCCCGCACGTACGGGGAAATGTAGGAGCGTAAGCCCGCTCGGGGTCTTGGCACATGCATGTGTATCAGTCCTGCAGCTGCATGAGTCAGGTGTCTAGCCCCAATCGCGGTGCGGTCACAGCCAGCCATGGACTGTACACCTGTGTCCGCCCTGTCCAGACCATTGGCCTACACTCACGTGTCCGCACACCCTCAACGGCAAGCTTCAAGGTGTTGTTGGCATGCCGCTGGACATGCGCGGACAGGAATGTCAATGGTGTGCCGTAGGAGTGCACGTGATACAACCGCGCAGCGCACACATGTGTGGGGGCTCGTGGGAGGGAGGAGCAGATGTGAGGCAACGTAACACACAGTGATGCCGCTCATGTGCCACGTGCTAGGCATATCATCCATGATTCCCTGGGTCGCAGACATCCCACCCCACTCACGATAGGCCTCTGTACATCTCCTGTATGCATGAAGATGGTGAAGTTACTGTAGGGATGAAAGGTCCTTTGTCTGCACTATCGGACGGTAGCACATCTGCAGCTCCTAGATGGGACTTGCATGTGCCCAGCACCCCCTGACAGATACGATGGCATTTCCAGGCGACTCCCACACTACACACTGCCCGACGTGAGGCCAAAGTGTACACATCCCACACGCAGAAGTCCTTGGTTGTAGTTAGCGTGCGTGAAATGGCCTTCACATGTACTCCCACCACACCCCAGGCCTGCACCCATTGCACACAGACACTACTCATTGCTCCGAGCTGTGGTGTTTCAACCACAGGACTGGCGCAGGTCATCACAGTGCCGCTTCAAGCAGTGCCACTGACGCAATGGCAGACCATCCCGGACACATGCTCAACTCCAGTCACGTGGACCTGTACCATGCACGTCTGCTGCATGTAGTGGGGGCACTGCCATTGGCAGTGCTGCCGATCAGTTACAGGCTGAGCTTCCGCATTGCCAGCGTCACATGCGTTCAGCCTGTGTTGCACTGTCGCTCGTGCATATTCGAGTGGTCCATGGATGTCTGCCTCTCCAACGTTATGGTAGCTGACCTGGATTTCGACGTGTGTGTGCGCCCCCTGTTGGACCATGACCAGGAGTGTCACCGTGATGCCCGTTTATGGCATGCCTGGATGTTTGGCATGCATGGTGGCAACTGGACCTGGGAGATTGCACGAGTCGTCGTGTGCAGTGACCACATTGAGCCGCTCCCCGATTGGGCTTTCGTGCATATTGAGGCCAGGGGTTGGAGTCAGCACATCTGTCCAGGACAGCTGATGGGTTACATCGCCGACATGTCAGATGTGGTGGTCAACGATCTTGCATTGGAAATGTTGGCCTACGCTGCTGCACTCGCGTTCATGGACGAGTGACAAGGTACCTGCAGCCAGGACTGCATGTGACCCATTGCACATTTCCCGACGCCTGGTTGCATGTTGGGGATCTGGTCACATGTCCCTAGACGACAGTGGACATGACTGCATTGGCTTGGACTCCTGATCCATGCGCGGACAACATACGCGGGTTGGCAATGACTTGTGTTGGTGATGGACTCCCCCGGGGTGGACATGGGAGCTTTCCAACGTTCCTCATTCAGACATGCTGCTGCATTGGTCTGCATGTCGTGGCACTTCCCTTGGCCGTACTGACACGCAATTGTTGATAAAGTTTCTGCACGTTTACTTGTCTCCAACTGTGTTGAGTGTTCATTTTATTGCCAATGTGTGTGTCACGGCCTATCTGGGTCCCTGCCTTACATGCATTGCTACCCCATCAGGGCTGTGGGTTGGTACCTGTGCATTATCATGTCTCTGTTTCATGCTTAGCTAGATGCGTATGGCCATTTACAGGCCACAAGCGGGTGCACTTGTGTCCTGTGTTACGTTGTGCATATGTTGGTGTTTGTACCACATTGTGTTGGATGTTGGGGTGCTCTGCTTCCTATGTGTGTGTGCTGCATTGTGTGTGAGATGTCCCTTCAGCTCTGATTTGGCTCACCCTTCTCCCTTTCAGGCAGTGTGGTTTTCACTTCTGTGCTTGTTCAGTGGTGTGGTATTGCCGACTTGTGTGACTTGTGCTCTTGGTTGGTGTTGTTCCTCTTGAGCAGTTTCCGGTCCCCGACTCCTGCCACCATCTCCAGACTGATGTGGTGGACACCATTTCCTCCATGTCATCCAGCTCCTGGTGTGGCGCTGGACTCCCACCTCCGGTGTGCATTGCTGCCTTCTGGTTGTTGGCGTGTGTGAGAAGTTGGCCTGGTATATGCTGTCCACTAATTATAGTGGGCACCTTGTACCAGTCCAAACAACCCCTTATTGGAGTTAGGTTAAAGACAACCTTTATTGAAAGCTATCCTAGTGGTAGCTATGGAGAGCAGCCTTCAGGCTAAGTCTTGAAGGAATGTAAAGCAGCTTGTTTTACCAGTCTATAATCTCTTGAGTGACCAAATGAAGAGGACCCTCCAGGTATATATTCAAAATATATGTATTTATTACTAAACACACCCCTCTAGTCTCTTTATGAGGCTAGAGTTCGAAGTACATAAGTTATAAGTTATTTAAACACAGTAATAGCACAAATACACGTTTGGGCCCTAGGGGCGTACCAAACCATATACCAATAAAGTGGTATAAGAACCACGACTGAGCTAGACACTAGGCCTAGAGCCTGTAGAAGTGCTTGGACCACCAGGAACCACCCAAGGTAGTGACACAGGGGACCCACGGGGACGCGTGCAGTGTGTAAACACAGCCGCGAATCGCCGTTGACTTCTATGGGGAAAGTCGCGGTTGGAAATTTAAAGAAAAGGGACACTTAAAGAAGAACTTGGAGCAAACCCTTTGAGAACTAGGTCGTTCTAGAGTCTCTACCCACGGGAGCACCGGAGTACTCTTGTTACCTCACCCAGGGAAGCCGGGTGCATAGGTGCCTTTCGGGGTCGGGTTTCGTCGTCGATTTGAATGGCGATCTGCTGCAAAGTGCTGCTGGCGACCAAGTGGAAAGTGTCCGGGTGGATCCAAGAGTGGATCGGAGATCTGAAGAACCTGAAAGCAGAGGGGACAGAGTCTGGGTCACTAGCCAGTGACCAGGAAGGCGATGAGCAGATGCCCACCGATGTCGGATGCTTCAGGTAGGTTGACAGTCGTCTTGTCTCTGCAGCCACGAGGTCCAGGAGGCGTTGTCGGCAACCAGGAGCAGGATTCCCACTGGCCCACAATGTTTGTCAAGTACTGAGGCATCGGCGACTGGATTGGACCCAACAGGCCTTGGCAACGGCAAGTCTTGTGGAAGATGAAGATTGACGACGGTGCAGACCAGCAAGGTCTGAGAAACTCACCCAGCAAGGGTAAGTGAGGGCAGGCCTGGAGCAACCAGGGAGCCCAAGAAGAAAAGGATTGGCCTTCGTGAAGGGCTACTAGCTAACGGACTAGCGACCGCGAAGGAGCCTCGAGACGATGCACGTGGAGCTGGCTCACAGGACACTCGTGGAGTGGAGGCCAGTGATCTTCGGTGCAGTCAATGCGGGAGGTAGGGGCTACTAGGAGCCCAAAGCACAACTTCGTGGGAGTCCAGGAAGAGGATGCACTTGCAAATGTGCTCGGTGTCCAGGGGTCACGGTCCCACGTTACCCACGACAGCTACGGGCCTCAGCTTTGCTGGGGACTCAGGGCAGCCTCGGCGAAGTCTGGGAATCCACCTCTGGTGATGCAAAGACTTCGGCGTCCGACGGGAGCTTCAGCGATGCAGACTGGACAGATGCTTCTTTGGTGCCTGCCAAGCAGGGGAGTCACTCCTTGACCCCAAGGGAGATTCTTCAGTCCTCTAATCGTGAAGTAGAGCGTCGAAGGTCCAGGATTTTGTATCAGAGTTTCGTCCAGGGAATATCTAAAGTCCTAAGGACTGGGGTCCTATACTTATACTAAGTTTAGGGGTTGGACTTACTCTGTGGTCCCACCTATGGGTGGTCAGGGCAGAGGGGTGGCTACACCCCTTTCCCTTTGTCCAGTTTCGCGCCAGAGCAGGGGCTGGAAGCCCTTGATCCGGTTTGAACTGGGGTATGCACGGGGACACCAAATGTGCCCCCAGTGCAGGACTTCAAAGCACCAGAGTGCTCCCGCCCAGCCCCAATACACACTATCCTGTCTGGGGAGGTGGTTACACCTCCCTGCGACAGGAAACCTATTGTCCAGGCCTCCCCTGCCGGAGTTTCGGTCAGCAGCAGGAGGCCAGACTTGTGTCTGTGGCAGCAGCATCCATTTTGTGATGCCAGGGCTTTGGAAAGAAGTTACCGGG
This sequence comes from Calotriton arnoldi, assembly GCA_963921515.1. NCBI lineage: Eukaryota > Metazoa > Chordata > Amphibia > Caudata > Salamandridae > Calotriton > Calotriton arnoldi. The sequence continues at coordinate 899,765 of CAWUFW010007649.1, read as the reverse complement.
CAAGCCAGGGTTAACATGTCTCTCCCTCTAGAAGGGTGGAATGCTACCCCCGCCGCCAGAATTGGCGGGGGTAGTATTCCAAGATGTTTGACACCAAACACGACATGTTTCTGTGCAGCCATCCCAAAGTTAGCATTTAACGCTAGGTTATAATGCACTTAAGAGTATATGGTCAGGCTGCACTACAAACAGCATCAGAGAAGGGTCTCCGAACGCTGCAGAGGGGCCCTGCTCATGCAGGGGCACCCTCTCACATAGGAACCATGCACTCTGCCTTCAGGATTGACAAGGCCTGCCATAGGAGTGACTTATAGGTTTATATGTGTGTAGGTATGTAGTGATATAGGTAACCTATATCACAGTAAGGGGTGCATGCACCACCTTACCCAGGCTGCAGTAGCAGACCTGTGGTGTCATTTTGGATGGCCTTCCAGGGGTGGCACAATACATGCTGCAGCCCCTGGTAGGCCTCTGAGGTACCTATGCCCTTGGTACATAGTATACCATATACTAGGGACTTATAAGGGCACTCCAAATTCCAATTAGAGATGTGCCTAAGGCACATGGAAACCATTTTAGAGAGGAAGCAGGGTACCCATGTGAAGCAGATCCTACTCTCCTACACAACCCCCCCAAACGCAGGGACATTAAACTAACCTTGACCAGTTGAGTCTTCATGTTCTAAGTGGAAGTACCTAGAGAGTCCATCTGCATTGGCATGGTTACTCCCAGGTCTATGTTCCACTGTAAAGTCCATCCCCTGTAGGGAAATGGACCACCTAAGCAGTTTGGGGTTTTCACCCTTCATTTGTTTTAGCCATAAGAGGGGCTTATGGTCGGTTTGAACAAGGAAGTGAGTACCAAACAAGTATGGCCTCAACTTCTTCAGAGCCCAGACCACAGCAAAGGCCTCCCTCTCAATGGCTGACCAACGTTTCTCTCTAGGGGTCAGCCTTCTGTAATGAAAGCTACTGGCTGATCCTGACCTTCTTCATTCAATTGTGACAGTACAGCCTCTACCCCCAATTCAGATGCATCTGTTTGAACAATGAACTTCTTGGAGTAATCAGGACTCTGTAGAATGGGAGCAGTGCACATGGCCTGCTTCAGGTCATCAAATGCCTTTTGACAGTTAGCTGTCCACTGAACTTTCTTGGGCATTTTCTTAGAAGTTAAGTCATTCAAGGGTGTCACTATTGATCCATACCCTTTGACAAATCTCCTGAAGTACCCAGTCAGGCCTAAAAGGCTCTCACCTGAGTCTGGGTAGTTGGAGCAGCCCAGTCCATGATGGTCTGGATCTTGCTCTGCAGTGGTTGAACCTGGCCTCCACCCACAAGGTGGCCCAGGTACACAACCTGACTCTGCCCTATCTGGCACTTGGTGGCCTTGATAGTCAGGCCTGCCTTTGCAGGGCCTGTAAAACATTTCTGAGGTGGACCAGGTGATCCTCCCAGGTGGAGCTAAAGACAGCAATATCATATAGATATGCTGCACTATAGGCTTCCAGACCTGTAAGGACTGTATTCACCAACCTCTGAAAAGTGGCAGGTGCATTCTTCAGACCAAAGGGCATCACCACAAATTGATAATGCCCACTAGGGGTTGAGAATGCTGTCTTTGGCTTTGCATCATCAGCTAGTCTGATCTGCCAGTAGCCAGCTGTCAGGTCAAATGTGCTTAGATACTTGGCTGAGGCCAAAGTGTCTATTAGCTCATCTGCCCTAGGTATTGGATGGGCATCAGTCCTAGTGACTGCATTGAGACCCCTGTAGTCCACACAAAACCTCATCTCTCTTTTTCCACCACTGGTGTGAGGTTTTGGCACAAGGACCACTGGACTAGCCCAAGGGCTATCTGAGGGTTCAATAACTCCCAAATCCAACATTTTCTGGACTTCTGTCCTGATACAGTCCCTGACATGGTCAGGTTGCCTATAAATCTTATTTTTAATAGGCAGACTGTCCCCAGTGTCCACTTCATGAGTGCACCAGGTGGTCTGACTGGGTGTCAGTGAAAACATGTGTCTAAACTGATTGAGCACCTGTCTACAATCAGTTTGCTGCTGGGTAGTGAGGCTGCCTGCCAAGGCTACACCATCTACTGACCCATCGTCAGGGTTCTGTGAGAGCAGGTCAGGTAGTGGGTCACTCTCTTCCTCCTGCCCTTCATCAGTAGCCATGAGCAAGCCCATGTCTGCCCTGTCCACATATGGTTTTAACCTGTTGACATGGAGAACCCTGTGGGGACTCCTGGGTGTTCCTAGGTCTACTAAGTAGGTAACCTCACCCTTCTGTTCAACAATAGTATGGGGTCCACTCCATTTATCTTGGAGAGCTGCTGGGGCCACTGGCTCCAACACCCACACCTTCTGTCCTGGCTGGTAAACAGTCAGCAAAGCCTTTGGTCATGCCAAGCTTTCTGAAGTTCCTGGCTAGCCTCAAGGTTTTTAGTTGCCTTTTTCATGTACTCAGCCATCCGGGAGCGGAGACCAAGTACGTAGTCCACTATGTCTTGCTTTGGGGGCTTGAGAGGTAACTCCCATCCTTCCTTCACCAAGCACAATGGACCCCTGACAGGGTGACCAAACAAAAGTTCAAAAGGGCTGTAGCCAACCCCCTTTTGAGGCACCTCCCTGTATGCAAATAAAGGGCAGGGCAAGAGAATGTCCCATCTACGCCTAAGCTTTTCTGGGAGCCCTTTAATCATGCCCTTCAAGGTTTTGTTGAATCTCTCAACTAAACCATTGCATTGTGGGTGATAGGGTGTGGTGAATTTGTAAGTCACTCCACACTCCTTCCACATTGCTTTTAGGTAACCAGACATAAAGTTTGCACCCTGTCTGATACAACCTCCTTAGGAAAGCCCACTCTTGAGAAAACTCCCAGGAGGGCCCTTGCCACCACAGGTGCTGTAGTGGTCCTAGGGGAATAGCCTCTGGGTACCTGGTGGCATGATCCACTACCACCAGGATAAACCTGTGCCCAGATGCTGTTTGGGGATCCATGGGACCAACAATATCAATCCCCACTCTTTCAAAGGGCACCCCCACCACAGGTAGTGGTATCAGGGGGCCTTGGTAGTGCCACCTGCCTTGCCACTGGCCTGGCAGGTTACACAGGAGCGACAAAACTCCTTGGTGTCTTCAGACATGTGGGGCCAGTGAAAGTGAGGGACAATTCTGTCCCAAGTCTTGTTCTGGCCCAGGTGACCTGCTAAGGGAATATCATGGGCTAGGGTCAATAGGAAGCCCCTGAACTTCAGAGGTATAACCAACCTCCTGGTGGCACCAGGCTTGGGGTCTCTACACTCTGAGTACAAGAGTCCATCATCCCAATACACTGAATGGGGACCACTAGCTTTCCCAGCAGCCTCAGCAGCAGCTTGCTGTCTGAGGGGTTCAAGAGAGGGGCAGCTCTGCTGCTCCTGGCTCAGATCTGCCCTGGAAGGTGCTGGAGGCGGGGGCTACTCGGAGCCCAAAGCACAACTTCGTGGGAGTCCAGGAAGAGGATGCACTTGCAAATGTGCTCGGTGTCCAGGGGTCACGGTCCCACGTTACCCACGACAGCTACAGGCCTCAGCTTTGCTGGGAACTCAGGGCAGCCTCGGGCAAGTCTGGAAATCTACCTCTGGTGATGCAAAGACTTCGGCGTCCGATGGGAGCTTCAGCGATGCAGACCGGACAGATGCTTCTTTGGTGCCTGCCAAGCAGGGGAGTCACTCCTTGACCCCAAGGGAGATTCTTCAGTCCTCTAATCGTGAAGTAGAGCGTCGAAGGTCCAGGATTTTGTATCAGAGTTTCGTCCAGGGAATATCTAAAGTCCTAGGGACTGGGGTCCTATACTTATACTAAGTTTAGGGGTTGGACTTACTCTGTGGTCCCACCTATGGGTGGGTCAGGGCAGAGGGTGGCTACACCCCTTTCCCTTTGTCCAGTTCACGCCAAAGCAGGGGCTGGAAGCCCCTGATCCGGTTTGAACTGGGGTATGCACGAGGACACCAAATGTGCCCCCAGTGCAGGACTTCAAAGCACCAGAGAGTGCTCCCGCCCAACCCCAATACACACTATCCTGTCTGGGGAGGTGGTTACACCTCCCTGTGACAGGAAACCTATTGTCCAGGCCTCCCCTGCCGGAGTTTCGGTCAGCAGCAGGAGGCCAGACTTGTGTCTGTGGCAGCAGCATCCATTTTGTGATGCTGGGGCTTTGGAAAGAAGTTACCGGGCAAGCCAGGGTTAACATGTCTCTCCCTCTAGAAGGGTGGAATGCTACCCCCGCCGCCGGAATTGGCGAGGGGGTAGTATTCCACGATGTTTGACACCAAACACGACATGTTTCTGTGCAGCCATCCCAAAGTTAGCATTTAACGCTAGGTTATAATGCACTTAAGAGTATATGGTCAGGCTGCACTACAAACAGCATCAGAGAAGGGTCTCCGAACGCTGCAGAGGGGCCCTGCTCATGCAGGGGCACCCTCTCACATAGGAACCATGCACTCTGCCTTCAGGATTGACAAGGCCTGCCATAGGAGTGACTTATAGGTTTATATGTGTGTAGGTATGTAGTGATACAGGTAACCTATATCACAGTAAGGGGTGCATGCACCACCTTACCCAGGCTGCAGTAGAAGACCTGTGGTGTCATTTTGGATGGCCTTCCAGGGGTGGCACAATACATGCTGCAGCCCCTGGTAGGCCTCTGAGGTACCTATGCCCTTGGTACATACTATACCATATACTAGGGACTTATAAGGGCACTCCAGATTCCAATTAGAGATGTGCCTAAGGCACATGGAAACCATTTTAGAGAGGAAGCAGCTAGGCTGGGGTTCTGATTAGCAGGGCCCCAGCCAGACTAAAGTCGAGAAACAGTGAAGCATCAGCAAAAAGTGGGGGTACCCATGTGAAGCAGATCCTACTCTCCTACAGCGTGTTTCTGCTTGTTTGTGCGTTTTGCATCATTCCAGCTGTTCTGGTTTTCTGCCATTGTCCTCCTCCGCTCTCCTGCTGAATTCACCTTGTCCACGATGGCCTGCCATGTAGAATGTTTTGTTGCCAATGGTGCTTGTGGGGTTGTGTACTAGCTCCGACTGCCTCCATTGTGCTTGGCTGTTTTCTGTTTGGTTTGTCTTTCTTTTTCCTGCTTTTGTTGTGCTTATTCCCGCATGCCGTATATGTGTCGCGGGCCTGGCGCTGCTTATCGCTGCTTTCCTCCTCGCGAATGGGCTCATTGCATGTTTTTTGGTGTTGGGGTTTGTGTTTTTATCTCCTTCGCGATGGTTGTATCGCCGACATTGGCTGCGTTTTCGGGGGACTATTGCATGGTACCTCCGTGTTGTGAATTCCACGGGGCTATTTTCCAGCGATAGGCTGCGATGTGTAAAGTTGCGTTAACATTTTTTGGAGATGTTTAGCACACGTTCTTGTGAATATACCCCTTAATGTACTGATAAGCCCCTAGCAAAGTGGTACTACATGCTCTTAGGTCCAGTATATTAAATGCAAATAGTGGGCCTGCAGCACTTCTTGTGCCACCCACTTAAGTAGCCCTTCAAAACATGTCTCAGACCTGTCATCACAGCCTGTGTCACAGCCAGTTTTATACAGCCAATTCGGCTTGGTATTATAACCATTTTGCCATGCCTAAACCTTCCTTTTTTAATACATATATCACTCCTAATGTAGACCCTAAACAGCCCATAGGGCAGGATGATGTGTATTTAAAAAGTTGGACATTTTTTTTTAAGTTAGGTAGTGAAAAACTCTTAAATTCACTCTTCACTACTGCAAGCACTACCTCTCCCATAGAATAACATTGAGTTGCCTTATTACATTTATTAAGTGGTAACTTTTGTTTGGGAACAAGCAGAAATATCATGGTTGGTTCCAAAATAATTATAGTTTAAAATCCTCTTTAATGGTAAAGTTGGATTTTAAGTCACAATTCTGAAAATGCCACTTTTAAAAGTTGGCATTTCCTTGTTCTAACCATGTGGTGCCTGCAGCCTGCATCCTGGATCACATGGCTAGGTGTTGTTGGCAGTTGGCCTTTATGCATTCTTCCCAGACAGTGATATAAAGGGGGATTAGGTGTTGGCAAAATAGGCCATCCTGCCAGGATGGGAGGGACAAGTGTTTCTTCACTCCATTTACATTTCAAAGGGGTTGCCTCATCACACTCACAAATAATTTGACACCAGTCTCCTGTCACCCTAGACCTCTTGGACCCCGGGCAGGGGATAGGGAGAAGTTTCCAGATCCGGATGGTAGAAGGGTTGCAAACATTCTCCCACTTCAAAGGTTGACTCCAGTTATAAATATTGGACCCTCAGACCAGCTCTTCAATTCACTTTTGGAACTACTGAGAATACTCAGAAGGAATGCCTTGTATTTCAGAGGATTGCCCTACTGCTTGGCCTGATTTGTACCTCAGACGATTACCCTGCTGCTTGAAGCCTGTCTTGTACCCCCAGAGGACTGCCCTCCTGTTTGAAGCCTGCCTTGCTGGTTGAACCCAGGACTACCAGAGTGACCCCAATTGCTAGTTGGCTGGTCTGCTGTTCTGAGCTACAGGGATACATAAAGCTGCAACAACTTGAAACCTTCACCTGCCTGAAGTGAGTCCTACCTACCATGTGGTGCCCACCCAGTCGGCCTTTGGAAGTGGTGCCAAACAGCCAAAAAACCAAACTTGGGACTTAGAAAATGTTCCACTAAAAAGTGGTCTAAATTCCAACAGCAGACTGGGACTTACCTGCTTGCCAATTCATCTGAGATGCATTGTCGTTCGGCCTGACTTTGCAGTAGCTCCTACTACCTTCTCCTCCTCCTCCGCAAATCCTGCTCAGTGGCTCCTCTCTGAAAGGATATACGGCCTCATGGAGCCATAGTCAGCTACAGCCTGCAGCTTGTTCCCGCTGGAGGTTTTTGACTTCCAAAAAAGTGATTAAGTCTGAACGTAAATATCTTCACCGCAACTTTGTCCAGCTGCTTCTCGATGATGAAGCCTCCCCATCAGACACTGCCAGTTGCCTTGCTCAACTGAACTCGACCTTCTCAGGCACCCTTCCTTGAAATTTCTTCCCAGTCTGAAGGTAAGCCAAGACCGGGCCTGATCCACCTTATGTATACGAACCACACTCCATCGCGGTCTGCCTTAACTTTAGACCCCCCCCCCGTTTCGTGTGACTGGATACCTGCGGTTGGTGCTTTTTTTTTTTTTTTTGTTGCAAAAAGAACAATTGATGTATAGAAAGCAGAACAATGTCAAACATTCACCCCAGTACAGAGATCTGGGCCTAAATCTATCGTTTTTTTGCTCCCCATGCCATTCCAGTTTGAACCCGGCCGTATGCAAATCAGTCTTTATCCTGCGTCGAATGGGAACAGTCCAGCCCGAACTGCCAAGCCAGGTCCTCCCTGGACTGGAAACAAGCATCCTAGGACCGGTTTTGGGGTTTCACCCCTCTTCAGCCAGGATAGCTTGACTCCAGTGGCATGGAGAACACGGGACCCACGTCTGGGCATAACTGTCCCACTCAGGGTGACAAAATGTAAAAAGAACAATTGATGGATAGAATGCAGAAAAATGTCATACATTCACCCCAGTACAGAGATCCGGGCCTAAATCCATTGTTTTTTTGCTCCCCATACCATTCCAGTTTGAACCCAGCCATATGCAAATCAGTCTTGACCCTGCACCCAATGGGAACAGTCCAGGCTCTGGATTTAACCCAGATCTCTTGACTGGGGGTGAATGTTTTAATTTGTTCCGCATCCCATCCATCAATTGTGTGTCTCTTGCTTTCTCGCCCTAAGTGCGCCGGGTATGCTCAGACGTGGGTCCCAGTCTCACTGTGCCACTGGATTCAAGCTATAGTTGCTGATGAGGGGTGAAGCCCCGAAACTGGTCCTAGGATGCTTGTTTCCAGTCCAGGGAGGACCTGGCTTGGCAGTTCGGGCTGGACTGTTCCCATGAGGCACAGGGTCAAGACTGATTTGCGTATGTGCTCAGGTCTTAACTGGGGGTGGCATGGTGAGCAAAGAATAATGGATTTAACCCAGATCTCTTGACTGGGGGTGAATGTTTTGATTTGTTCTGCATTCCGTCCATCAATTGTGTGTCTTTTGCTTTCTCGCCCTAAGTGCGCTGGGCATGCCTAGACGTGGGTCCCGGGCTCACTGTGCCACTGGATTCAAGCTATCCTGGCTGATGAGGGGTGAAACCCCGAAACAGGTCCTAGGATGCTTGTTTCAGGTCCAGTGAGGACCTGGCTTGGCAGTTCGGGCTGGACTGTTCCCATGAGGCACAGGGTCAAGACTGATTTGCATATGGCCAGGGCTAAACTGGGGTGGCATGGTGCGCAAACGAATGATGGATTTAACCCAGATCTCTTGACTGGGGGTGATTGTTTTGATTTGTTCTACACTCCGTCCATCAATTGCGTATCTTTTGCTTTCTCGCACTAAGTGCGCCGGGTATGCCCAGACATGGGTCCCGGGCTCACTGTGCCACTGGATTCAAGCTATCCTGGCTGATGAGGGGTGAAGCCCCGAAACTGGTCCTAGGATGCTTGTTTCCCGTCCAGGGAGGACCTGGCTTGGCAGTTCGGGCTGGACTGTTTCCATGAGGCACAGGGTCAAGACTGATTTGAATATGGCCAGGTCTAAACTGGGGTGGCATGGTGAGCAAAAGAATGATGGATTTAACCCAGATCTCTTGACTGGGGGTGAATGTTTTGATTTGTTCTGCATTCCGTCCATCAATTGTGTATCTTTTGCTTTATCGCCCTAAGTGAGCCGGGTATGCCAAGACGTGGATCCCGGGCTCACTGTCCCACTGGATTTAAGCTATCCTGACTGATGAGGGGTGAAACCCCAAAACTAGTCATAGGATGCTTGTTTCCGGTCCAGGGAGGACCTGGCTTGGCAGTTCGGGCTGGACTGTTCCCATGAGGCACAGGGTCAAGACTGATTTGCATATGGCCAGGTCTAAACTGGGGTGGCATGGTGAGCAAAAGAATGATGGATTTAACCCAGATCTTTTGACTGGGGGTGAATGTTTTGATCTGTTCTGCATTCCGTCCAACAATTGTGTGTCTTTTGGGGTATTTTTGGGTGCTACTTTCACTGTATGTGTACGACTGGACTGGAACAGGTTAGAGCTCTTGTCATGAGAAACCCAAGCAACAGATGCCTCTAGCTGAAACACATAGCAAGTCACATATGAAAAATAAATCAAACTATCATCGATGAATGGAATGAACTGATCAGTACAAATGTTATGAATATATTGCTAAAAACTGGCAGACCACACCTAATAAAGCAAAAACAAACATAAATTAATGAGCAAGTAAGCAGGACCTCCCCCCCATATGACCTTCTTCAACTTCATCTAACAGAGTTTTGGTGTTGGAAAAGGCCCTTCCTGCAGGCTCATCCCCATACTTTTTGCCTTCCTCCTCCTATTTTTTCTGACTTCATTTTTGCTGGTATTAGAACTTTGTGCAGTTTACCACTGCTAACCAGTGCTAAAGTGCTTGTGCTCTCTCCCCTAAACATGATAACATTGGCTTATCCCCAATTGGCATATTGAATTTACTTATATGTCTCAGGCCTTCTATTGCAGAGCCTGTGTGTGCAGTTTTACACTGCCACGTCAGCTTGGCAAAATAACCCTTTTGCCAGGCCAAAACCATCCCTATTTATACATGTATGTCACCCCCAAGGTAGGCCCTGTACAACCCAGAGCGCATAGTACAATGTATTTAAACGGCAGGGTGTGCACTTGTAAGTTTTAACTGTCCTGTTAGTGAAATACACCCAAAGTCGTTTTTCACTGCAGCACGGCCTATCTCTCTCATAGAATTACATTGGGATTACACTATTACATCTTATAAGTGTAATTCACAATCTGGAAGAGATAAACATTTCAAGTTTGGTGTCTCTGGAATCACAATTTGAAATCACAACTAATGATGAAGTCAGATTTTAAATTGCAAATCTGAAAACGCGACTTTAAGAAAGTTGTCTTTTCTCATTTGGTGATTTGACCATTTGGTGCCTGCTGCCTGTCTCTGTTCACTTGTTTGGGATGAGTGACAGCTGGCTTTGTGTATTCCCTCTAGACAGCCACACACAATGGGAGCTTAGGTGTTACTTGATGGTCCATCCTTGGAGGATAGGAGGGAAGAGCTGGGAACAGCTTTACCTACACCTGAATGGGCTGTATCCTGTCCCCACTTCAAGGGTTGTATAACTCCCTGTAGTCAGGCTGGAGACAGGGCAGGAAGGGCAACGCCTCTGTGAACCTCAAAAGCCTGTCTGTGAAGTCTCTTCCACGTCAAAGGCCCAAATGGGTATAACTACTGGACCTCAGATACCACCAACTCTGTACACTTCTGGACCAGTGACTACTCTGCCAGGAAGGAGGACTACTGTGCTGCTGAAGGACTGCCATTCTGCTGTACTGCTGCTTTGTTGAACTCCTGCATTGCTGAGCTGCCCTGCATCCTACTGGTCCCCTGCCTGGGAGAGAAGGACTGGACCTGCTTCACCTGAACCCAGAGTGACTCCAAGGGCTAACTGGTTGGCCTCCTGATCCGAATTCTCAGGGACATAAAAGACTTCCAACCACCCTGCTCTTGTACCTGTGACTACTCTGCCAGGAAGAACGACTGTTGTGCTGCTGAAGGACGGCAATTCTGCTGTACTGCTGCTTTGTTGAACTCCTGCATCCTACTGTTCCCCTGCCTGGGAGAGAAGGACTGGACCTGCTTCACTTGAACCCAGAGTGGCTCCAAGAGCTAACTGGTTGGCCTCCTGATCTGAATTTTCAGGGACATAAAAAACTTCCAACCACTCTGCTCCTGTACCTGGACTCTGCCATCTGTGAGTTTGCCCTGCCAAGTGGTGCCACCCCAGTCCTGGCCCCTTGGAAGCGGGCCTAAGGTATTTGCTCTAGCAAACTGACACATCCTATGCTGTGGGAGCAGAATCAACTCATTGCTGCTGTGGTGAGGAACAGAACCGACGCATCATCTCTGTTGCGTGGGTCGGAACCGACACAACCAGACTCCCATCGTTTCTACGCGTTGCATCTTAGAACGGGTACATCCACCCTCAGAGCCAACAGTGCAGTGCTTTTCGCAGCACAAGGTCCTCACATCCCTGTCGACGGCAGCCTCAAAATGACACTAAAACTCCACATCCCAGCCTCTGCGCTCATCGGAACTGACACATTGCCCCGAATGCATAACGCATCCTCGACTCCTGTCTTTGTACTGCAAGCCACGGCAGCTGTAACCTTGACGTTGACACAGCAGGAATTAGCACCACAGCCTTGCCGCATCTTGGAACTGAGGCATCGCCACCACTGCGTGGAGCAGAACCAAGGTATCACCTCTACTGCGAGGTTCGGTACAGACGCAGTGCTCCGCAACCAGGATTTAAGGTACTTTGGTTCAGCAAGCCTAATTGGGTACCTGTAGCTGGCCCGCATTTCATTGTGGTCAGCATGAACTTGTGACTTTGTCCCGGTCTGGCGCGACTAGATATCCCTGGTTTGCACTTTTTCCTTCTAAGCGCTATTTTTCAGTTTATTCTTTAAAAATTCATAACTCAAGTTCTATGTTTTGGATTTTTGTCGTTTTGGTCTTGTTTTATTTATCAAACTCAGTTCTAGTTTTCTAACCTGGTGTTGAATCCTTTTGTGTGGTGTTTTCACAGTTTTGCTGTTTGAAGTGTTGCACAAATTCTTTACACATTGCCTCTAAGTTAAGCCTGAGTACTCTGTGCTAAGCTACTAGAGGGTGAGCACAGGTTAATCTAAGGTTTGACTGAAACCCTGACTAGGGTTGTGGTTGCTGCTTGACCAGGGCTCATACTCCAGTCATCCAACAACCCAGTTTCTAACATTAATGATCAGCGGTGAGGATCGGACTTGTGAATGTGCAGTGCCATACAGTAACTTAGTGTACACTACCATTTCACATCCAAGACCAATTCGAATTTTAAATTCTCCTTGATTGACAATTTTGTTTTTTTCCTAAATCATGTCTCCGTCTGGATTTACACTTGCACCTGCAAAAATGGAATTTGAGCTGGCCAGTCTGGAGGTTTACACAGTGGCCCAGCTCAAAGATTTCTGCAAAGGATTTGGCCTTCCTGCCAAGAGCACCACCAGGAAGGTGAGTTGCAAAAGGTGCTGAAGGCCTGAGCAGAATCTCGCTCCGCTCCGCACTGGGTGTAACCACAGAGGATGTGGAGATGAAGGAGCCTGAGGATGGCCCTTCAGAGGAACCACCTGCAGCATAAGCGGAAGAAATGCCACTGAATTGGAGCTTCTTGCCAGGGTACAGAGCAGTTCTTCTGCCCGTGGCCTCTGCCCAGAAGAACTGGCTGAGAGGAGGAAGGAGAGAGAGGAAATTCAAGTTGCAGATGGCAAAATTAAAAATGGAGGAGGAGGAGGAGAAGAAAATAGCCTTTGAGGAAAGGAAAATCTTACTGACTCATGAACTGAATATAAAGGATCTGGAAACCAAAGCCAGGCAGGTGGGTTCCAGCAGTGATGATGGCAGCATACCTGCAGTACCTGAAGGAGAAAAAAGGGTTCGCATACCTAAGGATTTGGTGCTCAGTTATGTGGTAGGAGACAACATAGACAAATGCTTTTCTGCTTATATTGCACTGAAGGTTCACAAGTCTCCTGAGGGGCACAGGGGTTGTTTAAACACATGCCTACTGTGGGGAGGGACACACTTCTAACACTAGAGGTTGGGGACCACCAAGTACACCCTATGAAGACCATTCTGCTTGCAAAACTTGGGCTGACCGCTGAAAAGTTCCTCCAAAGGTTTAGGGACAGCCAGAAGCTCCTCAGCTAGTCCTGGGTAGATTTTGTGGATAACTCCAGTAAGACACTGAATGGTTGGCATGTGGGGCAGCAAAGGTAATGATTATGTTGGGTTGTACTGTTTAATCATGATAGAGTACATGCTCAGTGTCTGTTTTACAGAGTTGCGCCAGCACCTAGTTGACAGTAAGCTGACTGACCCCAGGAAGCTTGCTGAGGAGGTGGACCTCTGGGTTAGCACCAGAGTGTCCAAGAAGATACCTGGTAGTGGCCCCAGGAACGGTGGTTCAGGTTCCCCCCCAGCAGAGGGAGGGGGAGGCTAAATATGACTCAGACAAGCCCCAGGGAAAGGGAAGAGGAAAGGGTCCACATGCCCCATCTGAGAAAATGGGTGGCACCCCATTTCAAAACCCTCTGCTTTGAGTACTCCCGGTTAGGACACAGGCAGGGGGACTCTGTCTGTCCAAATAAACCATCCACTGATGAGACCTCTACGGGGTGGCCAATGTGGCATTAGGGGTAAGCAGTCCCCAGGGGCAGGGGATAGACCATGCCATGCCATGATTTCCCTTAGCTGGGAGGTGGACTCAGAGGGTGAACTGGTGATCCCAGAGGGTGGGAGTCATCACAGCCATCAGGTGAAAGTTAATGGGGTCCTAGTCACTGCTGTGAGGGACACCAGGGCTAGTGGAAAGGCTAGTTTTCACAGACCAGTACACCGGCCAGGTGTGTAGGGTGTCTCAGGCCCATGGGCAGGACTTTGTCCACCCTATGGCCCTAGGATCCCTGGACTGGGGTGGGGAAGAGACCCAGAATAGGGTCATAGTTAGTCCCCAGATGCCCATAGACTGCATTCTGGGGAATGAGCTGCCCCCGATGACAGGAGAACTAAGAGGGGTGGCCTCCCAGGGTGCCCTGACAGTTCAGTTTTCTGGGGATACCACTCCCAAACAGAGGCGGTAGCCCAGATGGAGGGGCAGGGTGAGGGAGGAATCACCCCTGTCTCCTGGTCAGCCTCATGGTACAGACACTGAGTTGATTGGCCAGTGTCAGGATAACATTACTGTACTGGTGGGAGGTCGAGTGGAAGCAGGATGCAAAGCACCTGGGGCTACTGGCCCCCACTCTGAGATACCTCAGAGGTCAGAGACACCTCGGGAGCCCATTGGGAACTCCTTGCCAGCCCCTACGCTGGAAGAGAAGGTTACCCAATGTCCCCGCTTAGACCTTCCACCTGGCAGTGGATGGCTGTGGATGGCCTGGTACCTGACCCTGACAGTTGTTAGTGAGTTGCCTCTTGGTTTCTGTCCTTATGGGCGGAATTTTTCTTGGGTTGGGGACCAAAGACTGATCCAAGGCTTGGAATGTGCCACATCACTTTGTTGGCCATAGTGTTACTGTCTGCCAACTGTGATGCATCTGTGAACAAGTTAAGGGTAGGCGCTGCATTGATGGGGTTTACAGATGAGGAGAAGGGTTGACCATGGTCAGTTTAGTGGCTCAATAGAGTGTAGATGGAGGGGTCAAACTGAATCTCAAAAGGAGAAGAACTTACAAGTGCCTCTGCAGTGGAGGGCAATTGTCCACCTTCTATCGCCTATGCAGCGAAGTTTATCAAGGTATTGATGGCTTTAGGCTGAAGGTGGGTCGTGTTGGAAAATGGCCGTTCCTGCAGGGTCATTCCCAAACCTTTTGCCTTCCTCCTCCCATTTTTCCTGACTTTGTTTTAGCTGTTATTAGGACTCTGGTAGCATTGGCTTGTCCCCAATTGGCATATTTAATTTACTTATAAGTCCCTAGTAAACTGGTACTACATGTGCCCGGGGCCTGCAAATTAAATGCTACTTGTGGGCCTGAAGCATTGATTGTGCCACCCACATAGGTAGCCATTTAACCATGTCTCAGATCTGCCATTGCAGAGCCTGTGTGTGCAGTTTTACACTGTCATGTCGAACTGGCAAAATAACCCTTTTACAGTCCCAATCCTTTCCTTTTTATATAAGTAAATCACCCCTAAGCTAGGCCCTTGACAACCCAGAGGGCAGTGTACAATGTGTTTAAAAGGCAGGACATGTACTTTAAAGGTTTACATGTACTGGTAGTGAAAAACTCTCAAAGTCGTTTTTCACTACAGCAAGGTCTATCTCTCACATAGGATAACATTGGGATTACCACATTACATTTTATACGTGTAATTCGCAATCTGGAAGAGATAAACTTGTTGAGTTTGTTGTCTGGAATCACAATTTCAAATCACAACTTATGGTGGAGTCGGATTTCATACTACAATTCTGAAAATGCTGCTTTTCCAAAGTTAGCATTCTCTGACTTTAGCCATTTGTTGCCTGCTGCTTTTCTCTGATCACTTGTCTGGGGTGGGTGACAGCTGGGCTTTGTGTAGTCCCTCTAGATAGCCACACATAATGGGAGCTTAGGTTTGACTTGATGGGCCATCCTGGGAGGATGGGAGGGAGGAGCTGAGAATAGCCTCACTTACACCTGAATAGGCAGTGCCCTGTCCCCTCACAAAGGGCTACATAACCCCTGTAGTGAGTTTGGAGCCAGGACAGGAAGGGTAGAACCTCTTTGAACCTCAAAGGCCTGTCTGTATCCTCCACTTTAAAGTCCCAAATGGGTATAACTACTGGACCTCTGACACCACCAACTCAGTACACTTCTGGACCTGTGACTACTCTGCCAGGAAGAAGGACTGCTATACTGCTGAAGAAATGCCACTCTGCTGGACTGCTGCTTTGTTGGACTCCTGCTTTGCTGAGCTGCCCTGCTGTCTGCTGTTCCCCTGCCTGGGTGAGAAGGACTAGACCTGCATCACTTGAACCCAGAGTGACTCCAAGGGCTATCTGGCTGGCCTCCTGATCCAAAGTCTCAGGGACATAAAAGACTTCCAACCACCCTGCTCCTGCACCTGGACTCTGCCATCTACGTTGCCAAGTGGTGCTACCCAAGTCCTGGACCCTTGGAAATGGGCCTAAGGTGTTTGCTGAAGCGGAACGGATGCATCCTCTGCTGCAGAAGCAGTATCGAGGCATCCCCGATGTTGCGAGGAACAGAACCGATGCATCATCTCTGCTACGTGGATAAGACAACCAAACTCACATCACTGCTGCACCTCACATCTTAGAACTGGCACATCGCCTTGAGAACTGACACTGCAGCACTTTTCTCAGCGCAAGGTCTTCACATCCCCAATGCAGCCTAGACGCTTGAGCTCCTCATCGCAACCTTTGTGCTCATCGGAACCGACACATTGCCTCGACTGCACAACGCATTCTCGACCCCGGTCTTTGCATCGCAAGCCCCAGTGCATGGATGCTCGACGACAACACAGTAGGAACTAGCACCGCATCCTTGCCTCATCTCGGAACCGACGCATCGCCACCACTGCATGGAGAAGAACCAACACATCGCCTCTACTGCGAGGTTCAGAACTGATGCAACGCTCTGCAACCAGAATTTAAGGTACTTTGGTTCAGCCGATCTAACTGGGTCACTGTAGCCAGCCCACGCTCCATCACGGTGAGCCTGAACTTTTAACTTTGTCCTGGTCTGGAGCGACCAGATATCTCCGGGTGTCGCTTATTGCTTCTAAGTACTATTTTTCAGTTTATTCTTTAAAATTCATAGCTGAAGTTCTACATATTGGAGTCCTTTTGTGTGGTGTTTTTCACTGTTTTACTGTTTGAAGTGTTGCACAGATACTTTGCACATCGCCTCTGAGTTAAACTTGACTGCTCTGTGCCAAGCTACCAGAGGGTGAGCACAGGTTAATTTAGGGTTTGCCTGACACTCACCCTGACTAGGATTGTGGTTGCTGCTTGCCCAGGGCTCATACTCCAGTCAACCAACAATCTAATTTCGAACATTTGGGAACTCAATCGAAATCATACAGATACAAATGTTTTGAAGATAAAATGTTTAAGCATTCTTCTGAAAACATATTACTGTTACATCTGATGTAGACAAGCACATCTTGGAGGATTAAATGAGCCCTATTCTTACATAATTTGTGAGAATTTAATGGGAGGTAGAAGCACTCAGTGGGTAAATGGATGCAATTGAAAAACATGGGTTAGGTAGGGTACTAATTACAAAAGTAAATTGAGTCCAGTTGCAGCAAATTTCATTCATGAAACACTTCTTGGCTGTTCTCAGCTTAGCATTTGAGAATATGTAAGAAAGACAGATAACCGATGTGGAAATGTTCTTCGATTAATGAAGAAAAAATAAAGAGAAGACTTTTTTGCTCAATGCACCAAATTAATTTTGATTGCCTCCATATTTTTTGTAGTATATGTAGTAATATATTGTTGAAGGGCACAATGTAAGGAATGGGCAGCTATATATCACCAGCCACATATATTCATGCAAATCCTCTTTTTTCAAATTGGAGATTCTTAAAGGTGATATGTGACCTTGTGCTCTATGATTTTAGCTAATAGGGGGGTTCAGGTATAAATCTGTAGTTTGCCGGCTCTAGAGGCTGGCTGTAGTTTTTAATTTTAGCAAAGGAGTGATAGCAACTTGTTTCAGCGCTTTTCCTTGCTGAAGAGGCATTTGTTACACTGTTAATGACTTGACTTTATACTAAAGTGTCAATTTGGTCTTTATTTGTTGAAGCTGAGCAAGGCTTGACTTGAATAAAGAAGGTTCTGGTTCTTCAGGAGTCTATTATCACTTGTTCATCACTCAATAAGGGAGGAGCACATGCTTAATAATTTAGATGAGGTAAATAGAGATAGTTATGGTTTCTCAAGTAATTTAATAGCCATGATCTTCAGGATCTTGTCCTTGCAGAAGGTAACCAATTTTTGACAAAACTAATTGGAAGCAGTACGGTTTAGCTTCAAAGTTCTGGTTCTGTTTGCCTGAAGATTTTAACCACATTTTCCCTTGTTCTTTGACACTGATTTCATTAAGGTAGGAGCTTATATGCTTTTCTGTTCGTAATTGTATCAGACATGGTTTTCATCCAGTGTCTTTACAGTTATTGGTCTTAACTGTTTTGAATGGCTATTAGAATTTGGGTCCAACCACTTGATGGATGCTTTGGTAGCTTATTTCATGATTTGGGGTTTTGCACAGCAACAGCATCAAGGGCTTTGTTGGTGATGTGTTCAATCAAATCCGAAATGATGGCAGGTTTACTTGTAGAATTATTTGTGCTTTGAAGTTTAGAGAAAATGTTTTGCAATTTGCTGGATGAAACATTTTTCTGTGACTTGTAAGGAGTTGGATTTTCAAGGTTAGTCTTTTATGTCAGTAGTTATTTGCAATTGAGAGTCACACATAGAGTAACCAAAAGACCAACCAGAAGCTGTGGTAAACAGCAATATACTAAGGGAGCAGGTAACCAGTGAACCCTAATTCTGGGTTGGGGGGGTTAGTTGGGAAAACCCCAGAGACTAGGAACTGGGTGTATGTTACCCCAACACAGTGACAAATGAGGAGTTGGGGAAAGTGAGAAATGTACATTCAAGTACTGAAGGGAATAATATTTTGGGTTTGAGATGGAAAATAGCTCCATTTAGATGGGACTTGTAATTTTTAGGATCTAGGAAGTTCAAATGAAAAACTGCTACTTGTTTTTGGTCGGCCTGGATTGCAGTTGTACAATGTCACTTAGGATTATTGTGAATGACTCTCAGATTGGTAGGTTCTTCTGTGTGACTATTCACAGTCCTTGGGGGATTTTGAGTATGGGCAAGATTGAGAGGGGACCTGTGGAGAGTTTATTCAAGTATTGGATATAATAGGCATGAACAAACTAGTTGGTTCTGTGTTTGCCTTTTCAGTTGATGAAAACATAATCAGCAATTTGCATTTCTGGATAATTGCATATTAAGGCCTTTTTACATTTCCATCTTGTATTTTAGAAGATAAGTCAGAGGAAAACATAATTTGACAGCATTGTGTAGCCAACATCTTGAGCCTTCTCCATTTGACTACTCTCATACTCTAAAGTTTACTTTTTCTCTTACAGCAACCTCTGCTCCCAGATGGAGAAAGAAGGAGCATTCACTTCGCGCCCCTCGCTTAAGATCACCCAAGGGGTCCCGTTCGTAGAGTTTACAGTGTCTAATTGGCCTGAAGTGGAGAGTTTCAAGGCTCGACCAGATGACCTGCTTATCTGTACCTATCCCAAGTCAGGTGAGTGTCCACCACGCAGTCCCTCTGACTATAAGAGCATAGGCAAGTTCTGCAATTAGGGAAGGTTACTCTTTGTGTATATTCTGAAGCTTGGAACTAGAGCTAGAAACAAACTCTCCACAGGTTACTTTTCTGAGGAGAATCACAGGTTCTCTTAAGTCCATACCGCAAACAAAAAACAGCCCCAGCGAACAATTTTATACCAGCCTCACAATACACAGCGCAAACGGAACCTACAAGGTAGGACAGTACAGGTTTTATCTCAAGGTCAAGTGGAAAAAATTTGAGAAAGAGGTACATTTTACTACACAATTTCTCAAATATATTGTCAAAATGGCTATAAATATTACAGGCTTTTCTAAACGAGAACAAAATACATTGCGGGTAACTGTAAAATTATCCAATATTGCCATTGAGGGGATTCTGGTGACAGCATAAACCACAATGCCAAAGCAGAGTTGTTTGTAATTGTCACCAGAACCCTGAAATGGCAATACTGAACCAAATTGAGCATGGTACCTGTTATGTATTTTTTATATTACATGCTTATTTTGGGGTAGTTAGCGGAAAAAAGCTTTCTTTCTTCCAAGTGCAGCCAACAATGGGCACTGATATGAGGCAAAATGTTTATGTCTTGAATAAATTGTGGGGAAAAAGACAACTGTGAGGGTAAGTGGGCTCTGCCAATTCCCTGGCAACAGTATTTATTGCATAATTTTGACTGTATTTGCAATTTTGTTTCTAGCTCAAATGGATTAAAGTAATACTGCCAAAGAATGTCCAGTATAATTGCCATTTTCTGTCTCATAATTAAGAAACCTTGCAGCATAATCTGGGCCTCCATGCCACATAATCTTAGTATCCCAGACAAGGAAAAGATCTGCAGAGTGGTTTGGAGGTTGTCATGATGATGAAATCAATATTTCACATGGAACTCTGAAATATTTCTAATAATTTCCCACGTGTGGGTGTGTGTGTGTATATATATATATAATATGTGATCAAGGCATCGTTGATGCCGAAACGCGTAATGGCGGTGGTGCAGGGCGTTCTTTGAAAATAAATACACATTGCACCTCAACGGGTCTGTTTTCGTCTGTCCAGGAGTGGATGTTGTGTGGCGAAGTCCAGGGATATATATATATATATACATACATATATATATATATATATATATATATATATATATATATATTCACTAAAAAAACATAGGTTTCAGGGACGTTATAGTTAGAAATTAGCATTTAAAAAACCTTAGAAATTCACTGAAAAAAACCACAGGTTTCAGGGACGTTATAGTTAGTTGGACATTTCACTCATACAAAACCAGAGAAATTTGGCCGTTATAGTTAGTTCAGCTAACTATAACTCGCGCCCACAATGCACTGCTGATGA
Organism: Calotriton arnoldi; assembly: GCA_963921515.1. Taxonomy (NCBI): domain Eukaryota; kingdom Metazoa; phylum Chordata; class Amphibia; order Caudata; family Salamandridae; genus Calotriton; species Calotriton arnoldi. The sequence continues at coordinate 879,351 of CAWUFW010007649.1, read as the reverse complement.
CGTCACATATTACATCATTCATGACATGGTCAGTGACATCACTGATGACATCTCAAATGACATCACTGATGACATCATCCAGTGACTGTGTGTTTCTGTAAAGTTTAAATATGTTTTATATATATAGATAGGCTGTTAGACCTGGTACCATTGGCGTGAGTCTCCCTTCCACTTTTTTCTGATTGCCTCCTCTGTTTTTGATCTGTTTGCTGGTTTTAGATGTTTTGGGCACTGTGCCACTGCTATTCAGTGCTACAGTGCTAGTGCTCCCTATGTTAAATTGATGTATTGATTAGTGACTCCATGATTGGATCATTTGATTTACTTGTCAGACCCTAGTATAGTGCACCAGGTGTGCCCAGGGCCTGTAAATCAAATGCTGCTGGTGGGCTTGCAGCACTGGTTGTGCCACCCACAGAAGCGGCTTGTAAAATGTGTCTCAGGCCTGCCATTGTAAAGCCTGTGGGCAGTCTGTGACTGCCATGTCGACTTGGCAAGTGCACCCACTTGCCAGTCCCTAAACCTGCCCTTATCTTCATATCAGACACCCCTAAGGTAGGCCCAAGGGCATGGTGCATTGTAAGTATACGGTAGGACATGCCCTGGTGTGTGTGGCATGTCCTAATAGTGAATTACAGCCATTTTCGTTTTTTACTATTGCAAGGCTACCTGTCCCCATAGGCCAGAATGGGCAGTTTCATTATAACATCTTATAATCCTAACTGACCCAGGGAACATGGTAGAAATTCGAGTTTAGTATGCCTGAACTCAGAATGATAAAATACATCTTTCGTTAAAGTTGGTTTTAACATTCTGTGTTTGAAAATACCACTTTTAGAAAGTAGGTATTTTCTTGCCTAACTGTCCAAGCCTGCCTCTGCTAGGTTGTGTATTGTGTGTCTGGTTTTGTGAGTGACAGGGGCTGGGGGTTCCAGGAGACAGGGTGAGTCAGCACAGGGCTGAATAGACCTATCTGCATGTAGAGTGGTGGGAGGAGTTGCACCTGGGTCTGAATAGGGCTGTGCCTGCCTTCCACAATGCTGGCTCCACCTCCTGCCGGGCGGCTGAGCACTCTGCCCCACACTCTGAAAGGAAAGAAGGAGTCCTGTAAACAAAGTGATCCAGGACTACACAGAACTGGTTTGGACCAGGTAAAGGCCCCTCTGTCTTCAGAGGACAAAGGATTTTGCAGTATAAATATTGGGACCCAGATCCCAAGACTTTAGATCACTTCTGGAACAACAAGACGAACCTCTGCCATGGAGAAGAGGAAGCTGTAGGAGTTGGACTGCCCCCTGCCAGTGTGCTGTGTTGCTGGGTTGGCCTACAGTGGTGTCTTCAGTGCCAAGGAGAGGAGAAGGAACTTTCAAAGAACTTTCATCATCTTGCAGAATATTACTCCAAGGGCTTGATTTGAGCTTGCCTCCTGACCGAAGTCTCAGGGATACCAGACTTCACTCTTTCTGTTTGCCTGCATCTGTAACTTGCTGTTCTGGTGCTACAGAAGGAATCTGCAACACCGACGCCAGCGAGCGACGCCGTACTCAGCATCGAAGCCGTGAGCGCTACTCCGACTTGTAACGTAGACCCGCCGCTGGCCGCCGTGCCACATCGACGCCAGCGACCGACATCGTAAGCCTGCCATAGCCGTGAGCGCTGCTCCGACTTGCGACGCCGGCCCGACACCTGCTGCTGTGCCGCATCGATTTTGAAGCCGGCATCATTGCGGAGCCGATCGGCGAAGTAGGTGGTCAAGAATCCATCGACATCGTGACATCGTATGGAACCGTGGTTTCGGCGCCATCATGACATCACCTCCTCTCCGGTAAGGAACAGACGCCTCCCCTGCTTTACGCAAGCATCGAGGACCCGACGCATCGCCTCCCCCGAAGCAAGGAACCGATGCCGCACAGCGCCAACGACACCGCATCTCCCCGACGCCGTGAGCTGTCTCTGTTTTTGCTTTTCCAAGGTACTGTTCTTTGTGGGTCTGTTTTGACTCCGGGCCCTACGCCGCGCACCTCGCGGTCAGCGCCGTACTTTGGGATTTCTGTGACCTCGACGTCGTGATAACTCCAGTTGGGGTTATCTGTTGCTAAAGACTGTTTTTAAGTGAATAACCTATTTTTAAACTATTTCTACCATCTTGAAGAATTATTATTGATTACAGTATTGTGGATTTGTGTCGTTTATGGTCTTGTGATAAGTCTATATAAAGAATACTTATTTTTATAAAACCTGTGTGGTGTCCATCTGTAGTGTTTTCACTGTATTACTGTATGTGTTCACAAATGCTTAACACACTGCCTCTGAGATAAGCCTGTCTGCTCGTGCCAAGCTACCAAGGGGGTGAGCAGGGGTTATCCAGTAGTGTAACTCCCTTGTCCTGACGTAGAAGCAAGGGTCCCTATTTGGTCAAAGGTACCTACCTCTGCCAACTAGAGACCCCCAGTTCTAACATAGGCCAAGGTGTATTGAAGAATGAGTGGGTGTATAAGTGTCTGAATGGATGATTTAGTAGGTGCGTGACTGACTGTATAAGTGAGTGATTAAATGTGTCTTACTGAATGCATGGGTTAGTGACTGATGCAGACATTCACACAGTTTAGTTTGTCAGTTGGTGTGTAAGTGGTTGCATGGGTTGGTGAGTAGCTAAATGAGGGTCTATATGGGTTATTGATTGGTTGTCTGAGTATCTGTATGGGTGCCTGAGTGTCTGTGTGGGTGGGTGGGGGGTATGACTCTGTGCATAGATGTGTGAGTGGGTGATTCACTGGGTGTATGGGTTCAAGAGTGCATCTGTGAAGGGCTGTATGGGTGGGTGAGTGTGTGTATGGGTGTGTTGGTGAGTGAATGGATGCCTCAGTGGTACATGTATGAGTAACTGCATATGTGAAAGGCAGTATATGTGAGTGTTGGAGTACATAAATGACTATATGTGAGAGTGAGTGATTGTGAGAGTGGCTGTATGGATGAGTGTGTGCTTGTATTAGTTATTGTATAAGAGTGTAAGTATGTGTTAGTATATGTTTGAATAAGTGAGGTAGAGTGTGTATAACTGTATAGGTGAGTAAATGAGAGTGTGATTGATTCTTTGCATGACTGACTAGGTGTGTGAGTAACTCTATGGATGAGTGGCGGTGTGTGAGTGTCTGTATAGATATGTGAGTGCATATGATAGTGCCGTATTGATGGTTGTCTGCATGTATGAGTGACTGTATGGGTGAATGAGTGGATGTGTGTGTAGACCTAGGAATTAGTGAGTGGGTATGTACTAACTGGTATTGGTGTGTCTATGGTTTCGAAAATGGTAGTCTGTATTTTAGAGTGGGTGTATCAAAGGTTATATTAGGGTATGAGGAGGTGCATCAGATTATCACATGGATGATATAATCAGTGATGTCATCAGTGATGTCATTTGAGATGTCATCAGTGATGTCATCAGTGATGTCACTGACCATGTCATGAATGATGTAATATGTGACGTCATCAGCAGTGCATTGCGGGGCGCGAGTTATAGTTAGCTGAACTAACTATAATGGCCGAATTTCTCTGGTTTTGTACGAGTGAAATGTCCAACTAACTATAACGTCCCTGAAACCTGTGGTTTTTTCAGTGAATTTCTAAGGTTTTTTAAATGCTAATTTCTAACTATAACGTCCCTGAAACCTATGGTTTTTTCAGTGAATTTCAAAGGTTTTTTAAATGCCAATTTCTAACTATAACGTCCCTGAAACCTGTGGTTTTTTCAGTGAATTTCAAAGGTTTTTTAAATGCTAATTTCTAACTATGCCTACAAAGGTAGGACATGTGCAGATAGAGGAAGAAAGGCGCAGAAAGAAGCAAGTGAAATGCAGAAAGAGGCAACAGAAGTCCAGAAAGACAAAGAAAGGTGCAGAAAGAAGCAAGAGATGTGCACAAAGAACCAACAGAGGAGCAGAAAGAGGCCTTGTTGCAAAGTCATCCTGTGCCCCCAACTTTTTGCTGACGGGTACTGGTGGTAACTGACTCTGACTAACCAGGCCTGGAGCCAGTGCTATGCTGAAAGACACTTAGAATACAGTGAAAACACCTACATACACTAGGATACACTATGGGTTGGGGTACCCCTGTGACCGGCATGACCTCCCCTGTATGGCCCTAGTACATAATAGGGCAGGGGGATTAAAACTACCTCTAACTAAGAGGTACAGAAGGAGGCAAGAGAAGTGCAGAAAGAAGCAACACAGGTGCCGAAAGAGACAAGGGAGGTGCAGAAAAAAGCAATTGAAGTGCAGAAAGAGGCAAGTGAGATGCAGAAAGAAGCAAGAGCAGTGCAGAAAGAACCAACAGAGGTGTAAAACGAGGCAAAAGGGGTACAGAAAGGGGTAGGAGAGGTGCACAAAGAGGCAAGAGAGGTACAGAAAGAGGCAGGAGGGGTTCAGAAAGAAGGAAGAGAAGTACAGAAAGAGGCAAGAGAATTGCTGAAAGAAGCAACAGAGGTGTAGAAAGAAGCAAGAGAAGTGGAGAAAGAGGCAAGTAAGGTGCAGATAGAAGCAAGAGCAGTGCAGAAAGAACCAACAGAGGTACAGAAAGAGGGAAGAGGGGTGGAGAGAGAGGCAAGAGGGGTGCAGAAAAAGGTAAGATGGGTGCACAAAGAGGCAAGAGAGGTACAGAAAAAGGCAAGAGGGGTGCAGAAAGAAGGAAGAGAAGTGCAGAAAAAGCCAAGAAAAGTGCAGAAAGAGGCAAAAGAGGTACATAAAGAGACAACAGGGGTGCAGAAAGAAGCAAGATAGGTGCAGAAAGAAGCATGGAAAGTGCAGAATGAAGCAACAGGGGTGCAGAAAGAGGGCAAGAGAAGTGCAGAAACTGGCAAGGGAAGTGCACAAAGAGGCAAGAGAATTGCTGAAAGAAGCAACAGAGGTGTAGAAAGAAGCAAGAAAAGTGGAGAAAGAGGCAAGTGAGGAGCAAAACAGGCAGGAAAGGTACAGAAAGAGGGAAGACGAGTGCAGAAAGAGACAACAGGGGTGCAGAAAGAAGCAAATGAGGTGCAGAAAGAGGCAACAGACGTGCAGAAAGAGGGAAGAGAGGTGCAGAAAACGCAAGAAAAGTGCAGAAAGAGGCAAAAGAGGTACATAAAGAGACAACAGGGTGCAGAAAGAAGCAAGACAGGTGCAGAAAGAAGCATGGAAAGTGCAGAATGAAGCAACAGGGGTGCAGAAAGAGGCAAGAGAAGTGTAAGAAAGGAGCAAGTAAGGTGCAGAAAGAGCCAACAGAGGTGCAAAAAGAGGCAAGAGAGGTGCAGAAACAGGCAAGAGAAGTGCACAAAGAGGCAAGAGAATTGCTGAAAGAAGCAACAGAGGTGTAGAAAGAAGCAAGAAAAGTGCAGAAAGAGGCAAGTGAGATGCAAAAACAGGCAGGAAAGGTACAGAAAGAGGGAAGATGAGTGCATAAAGAGACAACAGGGGTGCAGAAATAAGCAAAAGAGGTGCAGAAAGAGGCAACAGACATGCAGGAAGAGAGGTGCAGAAAAAGGCAAGAAAAGTGCAGAAAGAGGCAAAAGAGGTACATAAAGAGACAACAGGGGTGCAGAAAGAAGCAAGACAGGTACAGAAAGAAGCATGGAAAGTGCAGAATTAAGCAAAAGGGGTGCAGAAAGAGGGAAGAGAGGTGCAGAAAAAGGCCAGAAAAATGCAGAAAGAGGCAAAAGAGGTACATAAAGAGACAACAGGGGTGCAGAAAGAAGCATGACAGGTGCAGAAAGAAGCATGGAAAGTGCAGAATGAAGCAACAGGGGTGCAGAAAGAGGCAAGAGAAGTATAGAAAGGAGCAAGTGAGGTGCAGAAAGAGCCAACAGAGGTGCAAAAAGAGGCAAGAGAGGTGCAGAAACAGGCAAGAGAAGTGCACAAAGAGGCAAGAGAATTGCTGAAAGAAGCAACAGGGGTGTAGAAAGAAGCAAGAAAAGTGCAGAAAGAGGCAAGTGAGATGCAAAAACAGGCAGGAAAGGTACAGAAAGAGGGAAGACGAGTGCAGAAAGAGACAACAGGGGTGCAGAAAGAAGCACATGAGGTGCAGAAAGAGGCAACAGACGTGCAGAAAGAGGGAAGAGAGGTGCAGAAAAAGGCAAGAAAAGTGCCGAAATAGGCAAAAGATGTACATAAAGAGACAACAGGGGTGCAGAAAGTGCAAGACAGGTGCAGAAAGAAGCAACAGGGGTGCAGAAAGAGGCAAGAGAAGTGTAGAAAGGAGCAAGTAAGGTGCAGAAAGAGCCAACAGAGGTGCAAAAAGAGGCAAGAGAGGTGCAGAAACAGGCAAGAGAAGTGCACAAAGAGGCAAGAGAATTGCTGAAAGAAGCAACAGAGGTGTAGAAAGAAGCAAGAAAAGTGCAGAAAGAGGCAAGTGAGATGCAAAAACAGGCAGGAAAGGTACAGAAAGAGGGAAGATGAGTGCATAAAGAGGCAACAGGGGTGCAGAAATAAGCAAATGAGGTGCAGAAAGAGGCAAGCAGACGTGCAGAAAGAAGATAGAGCAGTGCAGAAAGAACCAACATAGGTGTAAAAAGAGGCAAATGAGGTGCAGAAAGAGATAGGAGAGGTGCAGAAAGAAGGCAAGACAGGTACAGAAAGAGGCAGGAGGAGTGCTAGAAAGAAGGAAGAGGAGTGCAGAAAGAGGCAAGTGAGGTGCAGAAAGAGGCAAGTGAAGTGCAGAAAGAAGCAAGAGCAGTGCAGAAAGAACCAACAGAGGTGTAAAAAGAGGCAAAGGGCAAAAGGGTAGCAGAGGTGCACAGAGAGACAAGTGTGATGCAGAAAGAGGCAGGAAAGGTGCAGCAAGAGGGATGACGTAGTGCAGAAAGAGACAACAGAAGTGCTGAAAGAAGCAACATGAGGTGCAGAAAGAAGCAAGAGAAGTGCAGAAAGAGGCAAGTAGAGGTGCAGATAGAAGGCAAGAGCAGTGCAGAAAGAGACAAACAGAGGTGCAGAAAGAGGGAAGAGGGGTGGAGAGAGAGGCAAGACGGGTGCAGAAAGAAGGTATGGATGAGTGCACGAATGAGGCAAGAGAGGTACAGAAAAAGGCAGGAGGAGTGTAGAAAGAAGGAAGAGAAGTGTAGAAAAAGCCAAGAAAAGTGCAGAAAGAGGCAAAAGAGGTACATAAAGCAGACAACAGGAGTGCAGAAAGAGGCAAGAGAATTGCTGAAAGAAGCAACAGAGGTGTAGAAAGAAGCAAGAAAAGTGCAGAAAGAGGCAAGTGAGATGCAAAAACAGGCAGGAAAGGTACAGAAAGAGGGAAGACGAGTGCAGAAAGAGACAACAGGGGTGCAGAAAGAAGCACATGTGGTGCAGAAAGAGACAACAGATGTGCAGAAAGAGGGAAGAGAGGTGCAGAAAAAGGCAAGAAAAGTGCAGAAAGAGGCAAAAGAGGTACATAAAGAAACAACAGGGGTGCAGAAAGAAGCAAGACAGGTGCACAAAGAAGCATGGAAAGTGCAGAATGAAGCAAGACAGGTGCAGAAAGAAGCATGGAAAGTGCAGAATGAAGCAACAGGGGTGCAGAAAGAGGCAAGAGAAGTGCAGAAACAGGCAAGAGAAGTGCACAAAGAGGCAAGAGAATTGCTGAAAGAAGCAACAGAGGTGTAGAAAGAAGCAAAAGAAGTGCAGAAAGAGGCAAGTGAGATGCAAAAACAGGAACAAAAACCACTGCAGGAGCCGGCCCTGGGGGGTGGTGGTCCCCAGAGCCATCGAAGGCTCCAGGAGGGGGGCCCCCTCCCAACTATTTAAAGCCCTGTGGAGGTGGTGGTCCCCGGGGCTTGGGGGGCCCACGGGGCCCCCCGCAAATAATTCAAGAAAGCCCAGGGGAGGTGGCGGTCCCCGGGGCTTGGGGGGGTCCATGAGGCCCCCCACTCTAATTTTTTTTTTTTAAATATAAGCCCCGGGGAGATGGCGGGGCAACAGGGGGCTGTGGGCCCCCGCAAATATTAAAGAAAAGCCCCTGGGGGTGGCGGTCCCCGGGGCATGGGGGGGCCTTGGAGGCCCCCCCGCATATTAAAAAACAAGCCCCGGGGAGGTGCGAGCTCGAGGGCCGCGTGCCCTCCCTTAACTAGCCCGGGGTGGTGCGTCCCGGGCTGCGGGGGCCCCGCGGGTCCCCGCTACATAAATAAATTGCCCCCGTGACTTGGCCCACCCGGGGCTTTGAAAACGCGGAGACCGCGTTCATTTTGGATTCGCGCACCAGGCGCGACCCGCCCGAATTTAAAAAAAAAAAAAAAAATGCTTTTTTTGGGCCTGGGAGGTCAGGGTGTTTTTACCCTGCCCCCTTTTCTTGTTTTTTAGGTCGAGCCTAGCGCAGCATGAATGCGCTGCTCTATGGGAGGCTTCTTGTGAGGACTCAAAACTTCTCCGTGTGGGTCGGACTCCTCCCATACATCTGATTGGCCTTTGCGTGTGTCTTTCAATAATGAAAGCACGCAAATGGCCAAAGGCGGGTGCATGTCCCACATCTTGTTCAAATGTTCGGGAGGCTTCTTGTGAGGGCTCAAAACTTCTCCATGTGGGTCAGACTCCTCCCACACATCTGATTAACCTTTGCGTGTGTCTTTCAATAATGAAAGCACACAAATGGCCAAAAGCGGGTGCATGTCCCACCTCTTCTTCAAATGTTCACTCCCACGGCGTTTTGCTCTCGGGAGCGAGCAGGTGCATGCAGGGTGGCAGCTGCATTCCTCGTGGGTCAGGTTACTGTGCTTTCTCTTTCGCTTGCAATCTGGTTTTTCTCCGTTTCCTGTCCGGTTTCCTTTTCTCCATAGGACTGAGACGAGCTTCTATGGCGCCCCCTCCCCCAGGTGAGAGCGTGCAGCTCAGCTGCTCTTGCTGTCCGTGCGTTAACTAGTCTGAGGGGGCGCCTGGAATTCATGTCTTCAATGAAGCGCTGTTCCCCACGGCGAAATGCATCTACATGGAAAACGTGTGAAATGTACAGCTACTACGATCATGTAGCGCTTGGTACTGGAGTTCGCTAGTTTCGATGCGCTCCCAGTTTTAGCCTGCAACGCATGCATCGGGCCAGGATTTTAGCGAATTTTGTGGGATCTCATTTTGATCGGGCATGCAATAAGTGATTTAACAGGAGTAATCTGTATTTAAATACGTTGCATTTACATATAGTGCGGTTTCAGAAATAGCATGCTCATATACGCCGTATTTGAAATTTATATTAAATTACATGATGATGTTTCTATAGCGCCTTAATAAGATAAACATACTTGGCGCTTAGAAGAGGTGTGCAGATGGTCTGAAACTGGAAATAGTGGGACAGGAACATTTCTCATCTTTTGGGGACATGTCACATGACATGGTGACTACGGGGATTACGTGATTCATGCAGAGGCTGAGCGCGTGGCGAGACCTGTGGAAACAACTTCATAAACTCATTGCTCCCTTCTCACAACAGCCGAGCTCAGATCTCTGAGACTGGAGTCTTGTGTGGTTGTTGCTATCACCGCCTCACACACCACAAACCAAATGCAAGGATGTGTTTTTAATGCCCGATTTATTGCTGATCATTTTATCAGTCCAAGGCGGGTGACTCACTGAGTTACAATTGTCGGGAGATCGAAATGTAGATGACAAGTGATATCCAACTCTGCGGCATGCGCTTAACCTGCTGAGCTGTTTAACTGAGTGGCTGCGGACTAGTGCCAACATTTTAGACAACAGACTGCGGGTCCTGATGTTTTCGAATCCCGGCTCTCCCAGTAGGCCATATTGCTTCATCCTGGGCAAACCATTTAACTCTCACGGTCTAAGTTCCAATAAATACCAGAGTTAGGAGGGTGTAAAAAGGTGCTTATATTAGCAAATACCTGCTAGATCCAACTGTAAGTAATTGGTCGTTTTTCATATGTATCACTGGCGGGGCATTACCTTATTGAGCACTGATGACGTAGAGCCCGGCAGACCCTGGGGGCAGACACTAATCTCAGTCATTGCTTGTCACTGGAAAACAACTCAGGAAGGAGAAACAGCTCCGGCCTCTGGTGACCTGGGGTCGGGGAGGGGTGTGAGGGGTCATGGGGGACTCTGCAGCAACTAGCAAGAGCTGGGAAGGAATTAGGGACGGAGACCCCCTAGAATATGACAGCAGACAAGAAAACACAGGTCTCGTGTCATTGGCCCACCGGCTGCTTACTCTTAACACAGCGTAGTCTTCAGCTTTATACCTTCCTCCCAGCCTCTCTTTCAGACCGCATTTAATTAATTCAGGATTATTTCCGTGTTCTCTCTTGGGATATCCAACGTAGTCCCGCTCTACTAATTGATGTGTTTATATAGCGTTCAGTATCCATCCAGGAATGTCTAGCGCTTCACCAAGTTTGCAGAAAGACTAATAGCCGCAGCAGACATGGTACGGATGGTAGTACAACCATCCGAGGACAATGAAAGGCTGAGCCCATCATGCAGTATTCCTATCCCTAGTTTAGAGGTTACACGTAGTTCGCTGCTGCGTGAGCATTATCCCACTGAGCTATCTTAGGGGCTCAGTGAAGGGGCAAGTTAAAGTCAAGTCAGGGGCAGTTTATGTGGGTTACAGGCGAGTTTCAGACATCCCAGAAAACATCTACTCCGCTCTCACGAGGCGTGGTGACGTTGCGTGAGACACCCCAGCCCTGGTTCGGTGTTCAGGGGGGTCCCCAGAACACGCGTGCCCCACTCTTCCGCTGGCGTGCTGCAGTTTGAGGCAGCCCGAGCTGGTCTGGTGCTTAGGGGGTCTCCAGTACACATGTACCCCACTCTTCTGAGGGGTACTGGTGAGTGAGACAGCCCATCCCTGGCCTGGTGCTTAGGGGAAGCCCAGCACACATGTACCCCACTCTTTCGAAGGGTGCTCATGTCTCCGGCAGCCAAGAGCTGGCCCGGGGTGCTGCGGGGCCCCATAGCACATGTACCCCACTCTGGCCCGGTGCGTTGCGTGTGTGTCCCTAAGCCCCCATTGTGCACTGCTTGAAACAAGCGTCCTTCAGTAGAAACACGTGTTGGAACAATCGGAGGTGCCTGTTCGGGTTTCCTGCCTGTACTCCTGCACCGCCTGCCTCAGACCCTGTTCCCGAGACCCCCGCAGCCCCCATGGAAGCAGGCCCGGTTCTAGCGGGTGGGCCAGGTGGGCCAGGCCCACCCAAACATGAGCCTGGCCCACCCAAACATGAGCCTTGGCCCTGGCAGTCAGGGCTGGCGCTAGGCATAGGCAGCGTGGGCGGCTGCCCAGGGCCCCACGTCTGCTCGCAACTGTGGGGCCTCGCACCTTCAAAGACTTCAGTGTTTCGAGGCCCAGGGGGCCCCCTAAGAGTTTAAAGGTTTTCTTTGTTTTATCAATTTCCCTGCTGGTCCCTCTCTCAGAGCCTAATCGCGGCACCTGCATGATGATGGCCGCGATTTGATAGGTACTTTAACTGCCTTTGTATGTGAAAGTACGCCCTGCCCCTGTATGAATGAAAAGCAGGATAACCTGCAGGGCGCAGAACAAAGGATGAGAATGACGACGCATCACAGGAAAACTGCTCACATAGGATGAGGGAAAATTGGGAAAGGAAGCATAGAGGTGAGAAAAAGGGGTAAGACAAACGGATTAAAGTGAGGGGGAAGAGCAGATAGGTGTGAGTATGGGAGTGAGGCAAGGGGTGCAGGCAGAGGAGCAGACACAGCATAAACAAGTGCCTTTATGTGTCTTAGACCCGGCAGTAAATTAGAACGGACATTGAAACGGGCCCCATATCTGGTCCTATAGTCATGTCCTTACTTGACTTGCATAAAAACTGGTCTAGTGTCTGCACAACACGTTTGCAAGGTCGGACTGACCTATAGGGCAATCAGGCTGTGCCCGACGGTCTAATCTGTCAGGTCAGTATGTAGGCTGTTTTTTTGGCTGTTTATTCACCTGCTTTATGGTCATATGAGCCGGTTTTTTTACTGTTGATTTTCGTGATGCTTAAAGAAACATTGCTTGCATCAAACTCAAATCTATGCAGTCTTCCATACCTTACAAAATCATATACAGCATGTCTTTACAAGTTAAAAACTGCTCTAATTTGCAAATACGGGACATTTTTCTAGCTGCCTAATTCACTAATGGGGGCCACTTTTATTTCGGTGCTGGGGCCTATTTTCTGTCTCTGTCTGACAATGCATGTTAGGGTAATATATGGCAGCAAATTAGTTCCTGTTTGTAGTTCACATGCTTCACTTAATTTTGCATTCCTTAAAAATGTTAGGTATTTTCAGAATGTGTGTTTCTGTAATTCGTTTCACAGCATATTACTCTTGTATGGTGCACACTTTGTACTGAGTCGCCTCCAGGTGTTTATAACAGGCTACAATTGAGAGCTTTGAAGTTGAGGCTGAAGGCAGTACAAGCTTTCACACTGTGCCTACCTGGGGTCAAAAGGTGTTCAGAATGCATGATCATTCAATACATGGCCTCTTTGCAGAGAACACAGAGCAACAGTACAGTATTCAAGTTGCAGTTGTGATTCTGTGCAAATGTGTGTGAAGGAGGTACTCATTGGTCAAAACAGTGACAAGGTGAAAGTAAAATAATTTATCGTTGTTACTCATTTATCCTAAACAGCTAACAACCATTGACAAAATCAATACTCCTGGCTGTTTTTAGGTGTATGTCAGTTGTTGTGTTATATTTCTGGATTCAATCATGGAAAGCCCAGAGAGGAAACAAAGTACCAGTCAGATTAACTCTAGGTGGAATCACAGGCATTTAGATTACCTGTTTAAGCTACACCTTTAATTACATAGACCACACCCCTTTTAGAGACCCACTCATTTTTTTCAGCCAGCTTAAAGGCCTGGCTGGCAGGAAGGGAGACAGGGAAGAGGAGAGATGGATGTAATGGGCAGAATTCATGCAAACAGGCTGGTAGAGAGATGAAGAGACGAGGTGAAGGGCATTACATTTAAAAGACAATGATGCAAGAGGGGTAGAATCCATGCAAAATGGTAGGAGGCAGGGAAGCTGGAGTGAGAGATGAGAGGAGAAGGATAGCACATGGATGGGAGCTGGTCAGAGACACAGAACCAGCAGAGAACTAAAGTGGAGGGGGAGAGAGAGGGACTAGTGAGAGGTGGATGTAAGAGGGGCAGAATCAATAGGGACTCTAAGAGTCAGGCAGAGAGATGATGTGAAGTGTAAAGCATTGAGGAGAGAGAGAGAATACCTCATTGTCTAAAGTTTACATAAAACTAAATACAATAATTACTTTACATAAGACTTCACAAAATGCTGAGTAAAAAGCAGCATTAAAATTCAACACATTTTAATTAAAGATTAAAGACAAAGTTAAGTATTTTTCTCTCAGAGCTTAACCGTATGTCTCAAGAGCTTTTCAAGGTTACCCACCACTTTTACAGAACCGCCTTTAAAGCACAATAATACAGCCTCTGGTATTATTCTTATGACCTCAGCATTAAACATTGACTTTAAATATATGTTCCGCACGTCTAGTAGGGCTGGACATAGGCACATTTTATGTTCAATGGACTCTTCGGTTAACTTGCACATCCTACATGACTTGTCAGTGCAGCCCTTTAGTTTCCATGGACCGTCAAAAGCCTTAAAAGGAGGTAAAAAAAAAACATAAATCTCAGAAATGCGTCTTTTGTCCTGAGACCGCAAATTAAAATCAAAGTAAGGTTGCTTTAAGCTAGAAAAGGTGTCTGAAATACATCTGCTATGCTTATATCTGGAGGCTGCATCTATGTCACTACTCAAGAGTAGGTTTTTCACTCCCTTTTTTAATACTAATTTGCGCACTGCTCTTGGCATGGATGCTAGTGCCACTATCGAGGGAGCTTTTATTCTTACAGTAGCTCTTCCAGTCGCATTTCTCCATTGAGTAGATAGGTGGATATAAGAGATAGAATCAGTTGGAAATTGGATGAACTTGGGGCATGGGAGAGATGGATGTAAGAGAGACAGAGTACACATGGTAAGGTAAGGTCAGAGTCTGAGAGAAAGATGAGAAAAGGGTAGAGCATTGAGGGATAGGTGGATTTAAGAGGGACAGAATCAACAAGAAAAGTTCAGATGCTCTGGGAGGATGGAAGGGGAGACATGGATGTAAATAAAGCAGAACAAGGAAAGAAGTTATGAGGCTGGGGAGAGATGAGAGTTGAAGGGGAGCATGTGGATAAGATGTGTGTGTTTATAAGAGACAGAACCTGCAAGGGAACATAAGCAGAGTGGAGAGAAGTTGTGGTGAGAAGGAGGTCAATAGGGGGGCTATGGATAGATGAGGGGCACTGGAGGAGGGTGGCAGTGAGGGAGTCCGAGGAGGAGGTCATGAGGGAGAGCCCGAGAAGTCACTTGCCTGATACTCCCACCTCAGAAACCTCCTCTTCCCATCAAAGGGACATTACATGGAAAAAACACTTTTTGAGAGTGATAACATTTAGAAAGAGATTTGGAAAGAAAAGAATGCGTTTTGTAAGACTAAGGAGAGATAAAGGAGGGCCCTGAAGCAGGCCTGGCTAGACATATAAGTGACAAATCAGGCCCGCAGTGGCCCACCCGAATGCATCCTTGGCCCACCCAAATAAAAATTCCTGGAGCCGGGCCTGCATGGAAGGAGTCCTTTTATAAGAAATATTTAGGTTTAACGCACCAGTGGGGCTTTAATCCGACTATACGAGCCTGTCTCTAATCAGCCCTGTGGGGCAGTTAAAAGACGGGTTCTGCGCCCCTCAATGGTAGTGTTTCATATAAAACCGTGAGGTCGATGCAGTCAGCCTCCGCTGGGGAGGTCTGTGGGCGCGGTGCTGGGACAAAGGCAGGGCACACGCGACTCGTTATCCTTCGAGGTAGAGAACTCGAAGCCTGTCCAGATGAGTAATAACACACACCCTGACATGTTCACCAGGGGCAGATGCAGACCAGGAACTGCAGGTGCTTTAAATGTACAGCGCCTACCTTTTAGTAGCACGGGAACCACAATCCACATAGTCACAAAGCGCCTGGAGGTCAGCAGTGAGCTCTACTCAAGAAATCTAAGCCCCAAGTCCCCGGCTTACTCATTCCCACATGTATTAACTGTTTCAGTCAGTGAATTGTTCACCCATTCTCTGAAAGGGCGACTCAGTTCACGGAATCCCGTTCAGCCGCGCACCACTTATTCAGCCATTCAACCTTTTCACTAACGCGCACACACTGTCACCCCAGACTATTAACACACACCTTCACTCACCCACATTCACTCACCGAACGTCAGTCGCATGTTGTCGCAGCCATACTCCCCCGCTCTTCTTGATTTATTTTTACTGACTCATATTAAAATATATTTTAGTGACTTGCCTTGATTTTGAAGTTTATAGCTTGTTCATATGTTTTGATTGCATCTTATTGTAAGGCGCCTGGAAGCCGCACTCATGGCGCTAACTGTGCTGGGTGTGCTACAGTCACTGGGTCTAAAGCTGCCCTTAGGCACTCTGTGCCACACTGAAACAAACGAATACACATATACATGCGCGCGCACAGGCAGCATATATGATTTTTATACACTTACGATACATACATAAACTCATAAATACATTATATATTTATATAGCCTCTAACACACATCATACATAGGTACAACAAGAAACATATCATACAGACATATACACCCACACACATTTACCTATAGACACGTCCCATATATACACACTCACACATTGGTGCGCGCACACACGTGGCACACACACATACAGCACAGAGGCTCGCACCGTTAGGCACAGAGTTCATCCTCTAGGGACAGACGGACACAGACGTTCTGCTAATATATTAGATTTACTTTTTGATCTGGAGACAGATGCTCTCCAAAAGCCTCGGTCTCTCTTCGGAGACACAGACCGGCACTGGGCGCTAGATGTGTGTAGGTGTTACTTGTTGCAGGTCCGCTGCCACCTAGCGGCCTGAGGGCACTGTGCAGCGTGAAGGGCACGGGTGAAGCACGCTGAGGCCATCATCTCCGGGGTGCAGGGCTTCACACCTCACTCCACAATTTTTAAGTCTGGCCTACAGTCAGCTTTAGCTGTCTGGAGAGAGCACCAATGAAAAAAAGCCCCTCACTTGCCCACAAGCAGCGAGATTAATGCTTGTTTATCTTTCTTTTACCTTTTTATTTCTCCCTCGTCCGAGGCACAAGATGGCTGCCAACATTTCCTGGTTTGAAGTGTTGGCAGCCAATCAGAGGCAAGCTCGTGCTTGTGTGGTTAGGCTCCGCCCAGATATCGAAAGTTTTCTATTGTGCCCTGTACAAGTAGACACAGGTAGCCTTGTAGTATTTCCAAGTCTTCTTTATTAGTTCCATGTCCAGTTAACATCTTTCTTAGTCCAGCCAGCTCTGGTCAAGTACCAGCCCCACCAGGAGCAGCCTGCCTAGCGGCTCAGCCCATCTCTAACTGTCACCACTCATCCACTCAGGCACCCAGGCATTCTACGCATCACAGTCACACCAACATTCCATAACCAACTCACACTCTGGCTGAGCAGCTAGGAGGACCTAGGCTGGTTTACATGTAAATACAATATATAGGATATAACATTATCCCTTTCCTTTAAAAAACAAAAATGAAAAACTTCAAGAGAAGAACTATGCACAATAAAGCAGTAGTGTTCTAAACTCATGGATGCAACATAAAGCAAAACATCACGAGAGAGTAAACAATAAAAAACAAGAAAGGATGGATAAAATACAATATAAATAAGTATCAATATCCCCCATCCTCCCCTTGAAAAATTATTAAAACATTTCAAAGCGTAAACACATTGTAATAATTTGTAGCGAAAACCCATTGTAAAATGTTGCAGCGTAACAAATTGTAACATTAAAGTGACGCAAAGGTAACACACCCCGTGACACCAAACCCAACTAATATATGTAGTGTAACGCAAAGGGCAGCACACCTTGCGATACCGATCCCAACTAACATCATGTAGACTAACGCAAAGGGCAACACACCTTCGACACCGATCCCAACTACAAGGGAACAAACAAATATATGGGACAGAGACCCATGGAAACTGTGTATGGGGCTAACACCCATAACACACACCCTATGTAGGGTTGTACCTTTGTACATATAAGTGGGATTGACACCCACAACCCAACCCTGTGTAAGGGTTAACCTCAATAATGTATATGGGAACTAACCCACGGCCCAAACCCCACGTAGAGGTCACAAACTGTAAAATATAAAGACACACACCTCAAAAATATATGTATGGGAACTAACCCTTGGCCCAAACCTATCCGTCATGTAAGGGTGTACTATGGCCTAAACCTATCTCTCATGTAAGGGATCAATTGTGATGACCACCCACTAGGAGACTAGGACGTCCCTTACGCAAGGGAACCTAAACTGTGGCATCACTAAACACAAATATGCTGTAAACGTTAAATTTCTAACTTAAGCTTTAAACAATGCAACCTACATTGCTAATACCGTGTGTAAATAGGCTCTGTCATTGAACATTACAACATTACAAGAAAATCAAACACTGTAGAGGATAGTAAACACTGTAAAGCCACACCGGTGAGCGATCTCTCACCCGAGAAATACTACTCTACTCTGTGCACACACTGGTGCACTGTAAAAGTGAAACATTCTAATACCTAGTAAAAGCACATGAAAAACTTAGGCATCATAATATACTTATTGCCTCCAAAACTAAATCTCCCTCTAGGCTCCTCATGAAAAATGAACCTGAAACCAGTCACATCCAGAACTGGATATTTAAGAATGTTGAGGCAATAACCCACATGCTTCGCTCCAATTGCAGCGTGAAATCTCTGACACAACAGGTGCCAGAAATAGATAATACCTTCAATCGAAAATTGCGCCCAGAAAACGGCTGCCCAAAAGAATTGTAGAGTTACAGATCCAACGAAGGCGGCACTCAGGCGCGAGTCGTGTTGGGCGGCACCGGAGTTCAAACGTGGTTGGCAACATGGTTGGCAGACAACCTCAAGATGGCAGCACGCTGTCTTACGTACTTGCAGAGTGGCTTTCGGTGCGTCCGTGCACCAAAACGTCAAGAAGCATCGCCAGAGCTGAGGCAGCCATGCACGTTAGAAGGAAGATGACGCAGGGCACATCGCCGGAGGGACTGCACGCGACCATCAAGCTGGGAAGAAGAAGGCGCATGAGTTGCTTGGCTCGTGCCACGTCTTTTTTTAAAGTAAGAGTAGCGGTTGAACAGCCAAAAGTCCAGGGGGCAGCCAGAGTCCAAAATAAATAAAAAATTAAAAAATAGACTTACCCCCATACTTGGCTATGTAAAGTGGATGGCCGGGAAACGTTCCTTTAAAACATGGCCTCCACACCAGACCGGCTTCATTAGAAGCTTGAATGTTAAAAATGTCCAAAACTGATTTTTCTTTTTTGTGCATACCACAGGTCCGTTTCAGTGCAAGACCCAATGTGTAGGGATCACTACTCCAGTGTAAATACGAACCCTCTTGTAGACGTAGAAACATCATGCAGGCACCTCCCAAGTTGCGCCCGCATCTGAATGTAGACACACTTTGTGCAGGTCAAATATCCAAGTAACTCTTAACGCATCCAAGCAGTATGAGCCCACATGTAGATTTACTTGAAGACACTGAGGTCTTTGTAGATCGATGTGGCTGGAACACCAGATATGGCTGTAGTGTAACTACTCCTCCAACTCACCAAACCTTTTGGTAGAAAACAATGTGGCTGGAACACCAGATGTAGCTGTAGTGTAACTACACCTCCAATTCACCAAACCTTTCTGTAGCAAATAATGTGGCTGGAACACCTACATGTGGCTGTAGTGTAAACACACCTCCAACTCACAGTTCCTTTCTGTAGATCCAGAGGAGTATTTCCAGGCTGTAGTGTCAATTGGCAATGACACTGGAGGGTGAGGCTGTCCGTTGACAAGGACACTGGTGGGGCTGGCTTGCCTGGAACTCCATTCTGCTTCATGTATTTGCTTATGTTTCTTGTAGTTACGCTGGTTACTGTAGATTCTTGTATTTTCTTTGTTTATTGTCTTTTCTATTGGTTCCTTTACCAATGATCCATGAAAGACGCATGAGTAAGTCCGCTCGTCGCCAAAATAATATTGTGCCCTGTACAAGTAGACACAGGTAGCCTTGTAGTATTTCCAAGTCTTCTTTATTAGTTCCATGTCCAGTTAACATCTTTCTTAATCCAGCCAGCTCTGGTCAAGTACCAGCCCCACCAGGAGCAGCCTGCCTAGCTGCTCAGCCCATCTCTAACTGTCATCACTCATCCACTCAGGCACCCAGGCATTCTACGCATCACAGTCACACCTCACATTCTGGCTGAGCAGCTAGGAGGACCTAGGCTGGTTTACATGTAAATACAATATATAGGATATAACATTTTCTTTTTTTTAATTTCTCAGGAACTACTGAACGGATTGACACCATTTAAAAAAAAAAAGGTCGCTTTCCGAACCAAGCGCTACCTTTTTGCCAAATTTGGTGTAATTCCGTTCAGCAGTTCGGGCTGTAGCTTTGTCTAAAGTTTCCTATGGAAATTAACATGGAGAAAACGTGTTTTGGGTCCCCCCCTTTTTTCTTGGCCCCCGCTTGACGAATCACCCCGAAACTTTCAAGACAGGAGCTGACCGAAGCGCCTCACCAGTTTTGAAACTTTTGCGAAGATTCGTCAACCGGCGTCAAAGTTATTGGGAAAAGAAAAAACGCTTTCCCTATGGAAACTAGGTCCTAACTATAACTACCTACTGGCGACCGCCAGTAGGTAATATATACACATAATCATACATACACACTTTTTTCTTACTGAAAAAGCAAAGGTTAAAGTAAAGTGGGGTTATTGTTCGGTATGGTAAAAAGATTTTAACTTATGTGAAAAGAGCGCAGGCAGGGAAATGTTTTGTTCTCCCACCAGGCGGGGGCAGCTTTGTGCTCTGTCCTGTGTGAGAATAGTGGCAGTTTCCCTGCCTGTACCCGCTGTAGCTGTGTCTGAAGTTCTTATGGAAAAATGAATGGGGATAATGAGTTTTAAGACCTCCCCCCGGAAACTTTCCCTGTGCAAACTAGCCAAAAAGCATTACTTTTTGGGAAAGTTTAGTGGAAATTCGTCAAATGGCACAAAAGTTATTAGAGTAATAAACACCCAACTCCGCACTCCAGATAACGAGCAGTCGAACATCCATTTATTTTCTTAGTGCAAATGTGATGGCAGTGCTTAATCCCAATGTGTTTCAGCCTCACATGGCCTTGTTCATGTGATGACAGCAATGAGTATTACAATATTTGCTTTATTATTTCAACACCATAACAGAAAATCTAGGGTTATTATAGTAAATGAATCTGATTGATGAAAAGGAGAGGAAGTACCTGACAGTTGACTACTGTTAGAAATTGGGTCTCTAGTTGGTGGAGGTATGCACCCTGTCCAAGTAGGGACCACAATCCAAGTTAGAGTAAGTCTGATACGCAACCTTAATTAACTTGTGGTCACCCTCTGGTAGCTTGGCACAGAGCAGTCAGGCTTAACTTGAGGCAATTTGTAAAGCATTTGTGCAACAATTTAATTACAGTAACACAGTGCAAACACCACAAAAAGCCTCCACACCAGTTTATAAAAATAAAGAATATTTTTATGAGTGAAACAAGGCCAAAATGACAAAAATCCAATAAGTCGAATTCGAGATATGAATTTTTAAAGATTGACCTGCAACATAGTGCTTAAAAGCCAATAGCGCTTAGGGGTTACTTGAGGTCACGCTGGACTGTGGTAAATTCAAAGTTCAGGCTGGAACGCGGATTGCATACAGGAGCCACGCAGGTCCCGCTGAAAACTGTACCTTTCCAGAAGATGCATCGACGTCAAGAGCAAGAAGCGTCGGTTCTGAGTCATGCAGTTGGGTAGATGTGTCGTCAGGCCTCTCATACGGGTCCCATGGCGTCATTGAACCCCTTTGTAAGGAAGGCGATGTGTCATCATCATCGAGCCTTGCATTTGGGTCCTGCGTCGTCATCGAACCACACAGGGATGTCCTCTAAGTGGCACTGTGCCAACGTCAAAGGGAGATGCGTCAGTTCCGATTGGATCAAAGTCGACGATGCGTGGGTTTTTGGAGAAAAACAGCTGCAGAACCTACTTTTAAGGCACCGGACTGGATTGGCACCTCTAGACAGGGCAGGACTCACAGTTGGCAGAGTCCAGGAGCAGAAGCAGAGTAGAAGGAAGTCTTTGATGGCCCTGAGATTTCAAAATAGGAGGCAAGCCATCAAGGCCATGGAGTCACTTAAGTTCTTGGAGGATGTAGAGAGTCAGATCCTTCTCACTCCCAGGAAAGAAGCTGCAGGTTGAGGCCAACACAGAGAACAGTACAGCAGAGTGGCAGCCCCTCCTACAGCACAGTAGCTCTTCTTTCTGGCAGAATAGCCTCAGTTCCAGAAGTGTACTGAGTTCGTGGTGTCAGGGGTCCAGTAGTTATACCCAGTTGTGCCTTTGAAGTGGGGGAGACTTCAAAGAGAGGCCTTTGAAGTTCACAAGGTCACTGCCCTTCCTACCCTGGCTCCAGTCTCACTACAGGGGTATGCAGCTCTTTGTGGGGGGCAAGCATAGCTCTATTCATGTGCAAGTGTCAGCTCCTCCCTCCTATCTAGCACAGAAAGGCCCATCAGCCTGGTGATGGGCCATCAGGATGTGAATGTTCCACCCTAGCTCCATTTGTGTCTGACTGTCTAGAGGGAATGCACAAAGTCCAGCTGTCACCCACCACAGACGTTGTTGTGTAGTTACTAAAAATACATAGGATCTGCATGATTGTTGGACAATATAAACTAAGGGCTTGGTGCGAAGACTGGTTCCGGTCACCCCCACAGGATATGTTAGCCTATAGACCAGCTAGCTCACAGTGCCACCATAAGACCCATACATAACCTTACCAAAGAGCGAATAGTTTCTGGCATCTATTGAACATGACAACCCTTAAGGGATCGTGGATATAGTACAGTACTTTTCGCTCAGTCAATCGTGCTCACTGGGTCTCAGAGAGATACACAGAATAAATGTTGGTGACATTTTCAATAAGCATTTATTGAACCAGCGTCATTCTAGTATAAAACATTTTTGCTGCGACAATCAATAGACAGAAGCTAACGTAAGAGATTACAAGCATCAACAGAGTAAATAGAAGGTAGAATTCTACCATGGTGCTAAAACGTTGAATATATGCAGGCATGTAAGCATGACAGTAATCAAGCATACGTAAGTGTACTTAGCATGTATGTGGTTGTGAAGCCAAGAATCCCCTAGGAAAGAGCCAGCCCCATTACCTGATGGGAGAGAATGAAGGACCCCGTCTTGGTCATGAGCTGGACACCCCACAAGGGATATCAGACCACTGCTTGTTGAAGCTTCAGTGTGCAGGGACCTCTGTGTCTTGTGTCAGCGTAGAAGCGTCCCGTCTAGTTACCTAGGCAAGGTGCGGTCCTTTTATACCAAAAAGGTAGCCTCGGGGGTTCTACCACAATCGATATATTGTTAGTACGATTATGTAGATGAGCCTAAATTAATAAATGTAACTATGCAAAGAAGCCCTGTCGCCCTAGAATGAAGATAGCGATGACTTTTGTACAGAGTATGTTAATCCTGTTATGTACGTCATGTGCAGGGGATTTTACTAAGAATCCTCATGTATAATAAATGAGGCTAGTTTCAAGGGAACCAATCAACATTTATTCAGCACATTAACTGGGTAAAAAGTAAGTGCTAGAACCGTTATGCAGAGCAATGTAGGACAAATGTGAGTAAAAGGTCACTTTGCTACTTAGACCTAGGTTAGGAAACATAACACCCACTCCTCATCTGAAGGTCGACAAAGTCAACTAATGCTAAAATATGCCTGCTAAAAAGCATAAAAACATTGTCATAAAACCAGTGTCTAAAAACATGTTATATGTAAAAAGGATGCTACTAAAATTCAAAAAGCCCTACAATTCCACGAATGAATCAATATATATTTAGACTGACTGAGCACATCGAAAGCCATGGTGCTCAGTGAGAGCAGAAGAAAAATAAAACAAAATGATGTTTTTATTCCAATTTGGTTTTGTTTTGGAAAAAGGCCGAATTGTTCCCATCACACGGAGAGCCAAATGTTTATGTGTCCTGTGTGGGAGACTCAACATCACTGTCACTTACATTCGCAGACGACGGTCCCTGTAACACCTCTTGTATCAGGTCAATGAAGCAAAGGTGATCTTCTCCAGTTCCCACAGCAGCCGCTGAGGTAGAACTCGACACATGTGAGCCTGTTGTAGAGCTTTTGTCCGTTCCATCAGGAGCTGAAGCATCCTGTGGAGGCTCTAAGAATGCCATCATCATCATGGGAATACGCTGAGGACATTGAGACACGTGGGCCTTTAAGGGGTCCAGTAGTATGCCTATGTCCGGTGGCTTAACCGATGGAAGGGTCAGAAGCAAGTCCAACACGCATTCGTATCCGCAAAACAGGCAGCGAAAACACAGGCAGGATGCAGTCAAACCAGTCTAGTCTGAACATTAGGAACCAATGCTTGCTTAGATCCCGAAGCCGAGGTGTGCCCAGCTGAAGCACCATGCGTTCACGACAACAACACACAGCAGTGCTTTTTCCATCTCTCGATGAACTGGGACGTCCGTTGCGAAGCAGGAAAATTAAAACCAGGATACCCACTACAAGTAGTAGGACCAGCGGAAGCCCTCCAAAAACGCTTCCCAATACGGAGTGTAGAAATGCTGGAATGACTCAGAAGATTGTCTGAAAGGTGCTTAACAGTCCAGAACCTATACGTTTAAATAGGTGCACGATCCCCCTCGTATCAGATATGTTAAAGATACGATGAACCATTTCCCAAAAATGGAGCGGGAAGTTCATACCGACTAGTGCCTGTATCTCAGATGACGACCTTGCAACCTGGAGATCAAACGTCTCTCGGGCTAAGGTTAAGGCCACATCTTTCTGAAAAAGCATGGCTTTCAGTCTGCTCAGAGAATAAAACCGTATAAAGGAAACATTAATTGAAGGCCATAGCGTTGCCTCCCTAACTGTTTGGGTCAGTGGAAACAATACTTGCATACAACAATTAATCCTGGAACTCACTGTGACCAGATATGCGATGCCTTGTACCATCCCACAACAGCCTTGATCATTCAGCATCAAATAGCTCCAATAGGAGAACCCTTCAAGTGGCAGGACAAGTTAGCAACTAAAGCATTACAGGCCCCGTGAAGCTAAATGTCCTTCCAAACTAAGGACCCACTTAAAGCACTTTCACAGTTTGAACCGCTGAGAAAAACTTCAGTGTCCCCTTTCCTGCATCTAAATCTGTACGGTAATTCCCAGTACTCGTGTAGGTATCTGTCTCCTAACACTTCATACCTGCCCAACTGTTGGTATTTGAGACAGTATTGAAATTGGAATGTCGTGACTGACAGTGTAATATAGCCATGGATTATACATTCTGTGGAAGGTGACTCAGCCACAGTGAAAGGTATTTAGTCCAATTTTAAAATGTGCGACATGGTATATTTTGCATCTCTGTGTGCCATAATCATCTGTCTTTCCGTTAGATTGGATACAGAGAACAGAGTCGTGCTATTGATGTAGCGCCAGGGCACGTGGCCAGAACACAATGATTGTAGCTCCCAGATTAATAATATAATGGACAGCAATTGCGATTGTCCATGCTGTAGAAGAGAAAAATCCTGTTCCATTATAACTGTGGTGGGGGTTAAAAGCATGGCCGCTGGGCAGCCGAAATACCTGCACACACTTGACTATTGAGCCGGAGGTCACGTCCGTTGTACGTGCCTCAGTTTTACATTAGGAACGTTTTGCTCGATTAACTATTGCTGCTCACTGTTTTAAATACCGCGTTTTTATTGTTGGTGAATTTGAACTGTGTTGAATTTGAACTGTGTTTTAATTAAGCTTTTTAACAGTACTTTGCGTGTTTGCACAATCGTGTAGTCTTACCTTCGTTGGAGTATCGCTCCCCTGGGTGAGGCATAGGTTACGGGGACCGCTTTTACTGCTACACTTCCGGTCCTTCAGGAAGGTAGCAGGGGCGAGACCTCGACCGGATGGTAACTGGTGGGGGTTAAAAGTAAGCCTGGGCAAAGCACTACGCTACGCTCGCGTAGTTTGCGAAGTTTGCGCTACTTCGCACTACGCGAATTGCACGTAGCACAGTGCAAACACGCGTACCGTAGTGTAGCGGTCATTTTTAGCTTGCTCGCGGTCCTCAACGTCAAGTTGGCGACCGCGAGCAAGCAAAATGACATCCCGGCGAGACTTTTTCTGCGTTCGCGATCAGCAACATCAAGTTGCCGATCGCGAGCGTGGAAAATAAACCTCCCGGCGAGATTCTCAACGCGGGGAGGTCAGGTTTCTCATTGCGAGTGGTCGCGTATGCTCGCGACCGCTTGCGATGAGAAACTACCAGTCCGCGTTGAGAAAGCTGCTGCTCGAGTAGAAATCTACTCGAGCGGCAGAAAACGACCGCTTGCACTGTGCAAGATGCGGTTTGCACTGATTGCACAGTGCGGACAAGCATCCGGCACTGTGCAATCAGTACGAACAGCATTTTGCACAGTGCACTACGCAGTTCGCGTAGTGCACGCGTATCTCGCGTAGTGCGAAGTGCACTTCGCGTAGCTACGCGTAGCGCTACTTTGCGAACTACGCCCAGGGTTAGTTAAAAGCATGGCCGCAGCGGCCACGCGCAGCTGGCGCGCCACCGGCGCGCCAAAGGCAAGCCCGTCTGCGCCCGTCCGCGCCCGACCGGCACCAGAGGCCAGGAACTCTGCCGGTTTTTATAGAGAAACACACTCCTACACCTCAGAACAGCTTAAAAGTTGGAAGGGTGCACCCCAAAGTAAGTGCTTACATCATATGACGCCTGATAGTAATATTAGTCACTGTCCTCACTGTTTATTTAAATTTTGCCCTAGGATCAGTCCTTCCACAGTCATTGGTCACAACACGGGGTTTAAAATGTTTTTACTGACTTGTCGATCAGTGCAGAAGCATGCTACAGAAATTCGATTATTACTTGAGGATGAAAGCCCGGAGGTGCTGTTTTTAACAGAAACCTGGTTTAACAACGAGGCTATTTTCGTTATTGTCCAATCACTTCTGTCTGGCTATGCTATCTAGAGGTTGGACAGGGGCACAGCAAGGGGAGGTGGCTTAGCGATTATTCATAAAACTGAATTTGACTGTCGCACCACCGCAAGCCCGCTAATCGATTGTGAAAGCCTTGCCTTTGCTATTTGTATATCGCATGTTTGTACATTTTCGAGGATTCTGATCTATCGACCCCCAGGACCCCTCAGTCAACTTAATAAAGAGCTCCTTGAGACAGCAGTCAATTGGGCGAGTTCTCGTTCAAATTTCACGCTCCTAGGGGACTTAAATCTCCATTTTGAGCATATTTCACAATCAGATGTGCGCGATTTGATTGAAGGCTTAGGTGCGCTCCAACTCATTCAAAAAGTTGGTAGCCCCACCCACTCTAAAGGCCATCTATTGGACCCCATTTTCTCTAATCTGGATAATTTTTCGGCCGGAGACCCTATTAGGCTGCCCTGGTCTGACCATTTTTTAATTCCTTTTACTTGGTTCCCGCAAGCTGCCTCCATAACGGCTATGGGAAGTAGGAAATACTCACGTACATGGTCTAAATTACCAATTGAGTCATGGGTAACGACTCTGGAAAACTCCAGGCCTACTTTTGACACTGATCCTGTTATAGCAAATAACAAATTCAACAAATGGTTGGAGCCATCACTGAATATTGTCCTTCCAAACAAAATGACCTACAACAAGGCAGGAACTAAGCGAAAACCGTGGTACTCCCCCGAAACTCCGTGAACTTAAGAAGGTATGTAAGAGAGCCGAAAGGAAATGGAGGAAGGATTTTTCTGCCAATCATATTGAGACCTATAGAGAGGCCATAAAAACGTATAAAGCTGAAATACAATTGACTCAGACTCTATACTACGGAGAGAGAATTTTAGCAGCTGCAAACTCTCCATGCGAAATTTTTCGCACTGTTAAGGGACTACTTACAACCCCCTCTCCCCCCATTGTATCTGAAGATACTTTAGCGCGCTATAATGCTATGGCAGAGTTCTTCTCCAGCAAAATTCAAGTCATATATACCTCTTTCCCTCAAATAACAACTCAACAAAATGCTGGAGAGCAGGAGAATTTGGACCAAGTGAGAGCTGGCCTAATTGATGAAATTCCTCCACTTAATCTGACTACTTTGTTAAGTATCATGCAAGAGACACACAATTGATGGATGGAATGCAGAACAAATCAAAACATTCACCCCCAGTCAAGAGATCTGGGTTAAATCCATCATTCTTTTGCTCACCATGCCACCTCAGTTTAGACCTGGCCATATGCAAATCAGTCTTGACCCTGTGCCTCATGGGAACAGTCCAGCCCGAACTGCCAAGCCAGGTTCTCCCTGGACCGGAAACAAGCATCCTAGGACCGGTTTCGGGGTTTCAGCCCTCTTCAGCCAGAATAGCTTGATTCCAGTGGCACAGTGAGCCCGGGACCCACGTCTGGGCATACCCGGCGCACTTAGGGCGAGGAAGCAAAAGACACACAATTGATGGACAGAATGCAGAACAAATCAAAACATTCACTCCCAGTCAAGAGATCTGGGTTAAATCCATCATTCTTTTGCTCACCATGCCACCCCAGTTTAGACCTGGCCATATGCAAATCAGTCTTGACCCTGTGCCTCATGGGAACAGTCCAGCCCGAACTGCCAAGCCAGGTCCTCCTGGACTGGAAACAAGCATCCTAGGACCGGTTTCGGGTTTCACCCCTCTTCAGCCAGGATAGCTTGATTCCAGTGGCACAGTGAGCCCGGGACCCACGTCTGGGCATACCCGGCGCACTTAGGGCAAGGAAGCAAAAGACACACAATTGATGGACGGAATGCAGAACAGATCAAAACATTCACCCCCAGTCAAGAGATCTGGGTTAAATCCATCATTCTTTTGCTCACCATGCCACCCCAGTTTAGACCTGGCCATATGCAAATCAGTCTTGACCCTGTGCCTCATGGGAACAGTCCAGCCCGAACTGCCAAGCCAGGTCCTCCCTGGACTTGAAACAAGCATCCTAGGACCAGTTCCGGGGTTTCACCCCTCTTCAGCCAGGATAGCTTGATTCCAGTGGCACAGTGAGCCCGGTACCCACGTCTGGGCATAACCGGCGCACTTAGGGCGAGGAAGCAAAAGACACACAATTGATGGACGGAATGCAGAACAAATCAAAACATTCACCCCCAGTCAAGAGATCTGGGTTAAATCCATCATTATTTTGCTCACCATGCCACCCCAGTTTAGACCTGGCCATATGCAAATCAGTCTTGACCCTGTGCCTCATGGGAACAATTCAGCCCGAACTGCCAAGCCAGGTCCTCCCTGGACCGGAAACAAGCATCCTAGGACCGGTTTCGGGGTTTCACCCCTCTTCAGCCAGGATAGCTTGATTCCAGTGGCACAGTGAGCCCGGGACCCACGTCTGGGCATACCCGGCGCACTTAGGGCGAGGAAGCAAAAGACACACAATTGATGGACGGAATACAGAACAGATCAAAACATTCACCCCCAGTCAAGAGATCTGGGTTAAATCCATCATTCTTTTGCTCACCATTCCACCCCAGTTTAGACCTGGCCATATGCAAATCAGTCTTGACCCTGTGCCTCATGGGAACAGTCCAGCCCGAACTACCAAGCCAGGTCCTCCCTGGACTTGAAACAAGCATCCTAGGACCGGTTCCGGGGTTTCACCCCTCTTCAGCCAGGATAGCTTGATTCCAGTGGCACAGTGAGCCCGGTACCCACGTCTGGGCATACCCGGCGCACTTAGGGCAAGGAATCAAAAGACACACAATTGATGGACGGAATGCAGAACAAATCAAAACATTCACCCCCAGTCAAGAGATCTGGGTTAAATCCATCATTCTTTTGCTCACCATGCCACCCCAGTTTAGACCTGGCCATATGCAAATCAGTCTTGACCCTGTGCCTCATGGGAACAATTCAGCTCGAACTGCCAAGCCAGGTCCTCCCTGGACTGGAAACAAGCATCCTAGGACCGGTTTCGGGGTTTCACCCCTCTTCAGCTAGGATAGCTTGATTCCAGTGGCACAGTGAGCCCGGGACCCACGTCTGGGCATACCCGGCGCACTTAGGGCGAGGAAGCAAAAGACACACAATTGATGGACGGAATGCAGAACAAATCAAAACATTCACCCCCAGTCAAGAGATCTGGGTTAAATCCATCATTCTTTTGCTCACCATGCCACCTCAGTTTAGACCTGGCCATATGCAAATCATTCTTGACCCTGTGCCTCATGGGAACAGTCCAGCCCGAACTGCCAAGCCAGGTCCTCCCTGGACCGGAAACAAGCATCCTAGGACCGGTTTTGGGGTTTCACCCCTCTTCAGCCAGGATAGCTTGATTCCAGTGGCACAGTGAGCCCGGGACCCACGTCTGGGCATACCCGGCGCACTTAGGGCAAGGAATCAAAAGACACACAATTGATGGACGGAATGCAGAACAGATCAAAACATTCACCCCCAGTCAAGAGATCTGGGTTAAATCCATCATTCATTTGCTCACCATGCCACCCCAGTTTAGACCTGGCCATATGCAAATCAGTCTTGACCCTGTGCCTCATGGGAACAGTCCAGCCCGAACTGCCAAGCCAGGTCCTCCCTGGACCGGAAACAAGCATCCTTGGACCGGTTTCGGAGTTTCACCCCTCTTCAGCTAGGATAGCTTGATTCCAGTGGCACAGTGAGCCCGGGACCCACGTCTGGACATACCCGGCGCACTTAGGGCGAGGAAGCAAAAGACACACAATTGATGGACGGAATGCAGAACAAATCAAAACATTCACCCCCAGTCAAGAGATCTGGGTTAAATCCATCATTATTTTGCTCACCATGCCACCCCAGTTTAGACCTGGCCATATGCAAATCAGTCTTGACCCTGTACCTCATGGGAACAATTCAGCCCGAACTGCCAAGCCAGGTCCTCCCTGGACCGGAAACAAGCATCCTAGGACTGGTTTTGGGGTTTCACCCTCTTCAGCCAGGATAGCTTGATTCCAGTGGCACAGTGAGCCCGGGACCCACGTCTGGGCATACCCGGCGCACTTAGGGCGAGGAAGCAAAAGACACACAATTGATGGACGGAATACAGAACAGATCAAAACATTCACCCCCAGTCAAGAGATCTGGGTTAAATCCATCATTCTTTTGCTCACCATTCCACCCCAGTTTAGACCTGGCCATATGCAAATCAGTATTAACCCTGTGCCTCA
Source organism: Calotriton arnoldi (assembly GCA_963921515.1). Classification (NCBI taxonomy): domain Eukaryota; kingdom Metazoa; phylum Chordata; class Amphibia; order Caudata; family Salamandridae; genus Calotriton; species Calotriton arnoldi. The sequence goes on along the minus strand of CAWUFW010007649.1, from coordinate 848,957 downwards.
TGGGAACAGTCCAGCCCGAACTACCAAGCCAGGTCCTCCCTGGACTTGAAACAAGCATCCTAGGACCGGTTCCGGGGTTTCACCCCTCTTGAGCCAGGATATCTTGATTCCAGTGGCACAGTGAGCCCGGTACCCACGTCTGGGCATACCCGGCGCACTTAGGGCAAGGAATCAAAAGACACACAATTGATGGACGGAATGCAGAACAAATCAAAACATTCACCCCCAGTCAAGAGATCTGGGTTAAATCCATCATTCTTTTGCTCACCATGCCACCCCAGTTTAGACCTGGCCATATGCAAATCAGTCTTGACCCTGTGCCTCATGGGAACAATTCAGCTCGAACTGCCAAGCCAGGTCCTCCCTGGACCGGAAACAAGCATCCTAGGACTGGTTTCGGGGTTTCACCCCTCTTCAGCTAGGATAGCTTGATTCCAGTGGCACAGTGAGCCCGGGACCCACGTCTGGGCATACCCGGCGCACTTAGGGCGAGGAAGCAAAAGACACACAATTGATGGACGGAATGCAGAACAAATCAAAACATTCACCCCCAGTCAAGAGATCTGGGTTAAATCCATCATTCTTTTGCTCACCATGCCACCCCAGTTTAGACCTGGCCATATGCAAATCATTCTTGACCCTGTGCCTCATGGGAACAGTCCAGCCCGAACTGCCAAGCCAGGTCCTCCCTGGACCGGAAACAAGCATCATAGGACCGGTTTTGGGGTTTCACCCCTCTTCAGCCAGGATAGCTTGATTCCAGTGGCACAGTGAGCCCGGGACCCACGTCTGGGCATACCCGGCGCACTTAGGGCAAGGAAGCAAAAGACACACAATTGATGGACGGAATGCAGAACAGATCAAAACATTCACCCCCAGTCAAGAGATCTGGGTTAAATCCATCATTCTTTTGCTCACCATGCCACCCCAGTTTAGACCTGGCCATATGCAAATCAGTCTTGACCCTGTGCCTCATGGGAACAGTCCAGCCCGAACTACCAAGCCAGGTCCTCCCTGGACCGGAAACAAGCATCCTTGGACCGGTTTCGGAGTTTCACCCCTCTTCAGCTAGGATAGCTTGATTCCAGTGGCACAGTGAGCCCGGGACCCACGTCTGGACATACCCGGCGCACTTAGGGCGAGGAAGCAAAAGACACACAATTGATGGACGGAATGCAGAACAAATCAAAACATTCACCCCCAGTCAAGAGATCTGGGTTAAATCCATCATTATTTTGCTCACCATGCCACCCCAGTTTAGACCTGGCCATATGCAAATCAGTCTTGACCCTGTACCTCATGGGAACAATTCAGCCCGAACTGCCAAGCCAGGTCCTCCCTGGACCGGAAACAAGCATCCTAGGACTGGTTTTGGGGTTTCACCCTCTTCAGCCAGGATAGCTTGATTCCAGTGGCACAGTGAGCCCGGGACCCACGTCTGGGCATACCCGGCGCACTTAGGGCGAGGAAGCAAAGACACACAATTGATGGACGGAATACAGAACAGATCAAAACATTCACCCCCAGTCAAGAGATCTGGGTTAAATCCATCATTCTTTTGCTCACCATGCCACCCCAGTTTAGACCTGGCCATATGCAAATCAGTCTTGACCCTGTGCCTCATGGGAACAGTCCAGCCCGAACTGCCAAGCCAGGTCCTCCCTGGACTTGAAACAAGCATCCTAGGACCGGTTCCGGGGTTTCACCCCTCTTCAGCCAGGATAGCTTGATTCCAGTGGCACAGTGAGCCCGGTACCCACGTCTGGGCATACCCGGCGCACTTATGGCGAGGAAGCAAAAGACACACAATTGATGGACGGAATGCAGAACAAATCAAAACATTCACCCCCAGTCAAGAGATCTGGGTTAAATCCATCATTCTTTTGCTCACCATGCCACCCCAGTTTAGACCTGGCCATATGCAAATCAGTCTTGACCCTGTGCCTCATGGGAACAATTCAGCCTGAACTGCCAAGCCAGGTCCTCCCTGGACCGGAAACAAGCATCCTAGGACCGGTTTCGGGGTTTCACCCCTCTTCAGCTAGGATAGCTTGATTCCAGTGGCACAGTGAGCCCGGGACCCACGTCTGGGCATACCCGGCGCACTTAGGGCGAGGAAGCAAAAGACACACAATTGATGGATGGAATGCAGAACAAATCAAAACATTCACCCCCAGTCAAGAGATCTGGGTTAAATCCATCATTCTTTTGCTCACCATGCCACCCCAGTTTAGACCTGGCCATATGCAAATCATTCTTGACCCTGTGCCTCATGGGAACAGTCCAGCCCGAACTGCCAAGCCAGGTCCTCCCTGGACCGGAAACAAGCATCCTAGGACCGGTTTTGGGCTTTCAGCCCTCTTCAGCCAGGATAGCTTGATTCCAGTGGCACAGTGAGCCCGGGACCCACGTCTGGGCATACCCGGCGCACTTAGGGCAAGGAATCAAAAGACACACAATTGATGGACGGAATGCAGAACAGATCAAAACATTCACCCCCAGCCAAGAGATCTGGGTTAAATCCATCATTCTTTTGCTCACCATGCCACCCCAGTTTAGACCTGGCCATATGCAAATCAGTCTTGACCCTGTGCCTCATGGGAACAGTCCAGCCCGAACTGCCAAGCCAGGTCCTCCCTGGACCGGAAACAAGCATCCTTGGACCGGTTTCGGAGTTTCACCCCTCTTCAGCTAGGATAGCTTGATTCCAGTGGCACAGTGAGCCCGGGACCCACGTCTGAACATACCCGGCACACTTAGGGCGAGGAAGGAAAAGACACACAATTGATGGACGGAATGCAGAACAAATCAAAACATTCACCCCCAGTCAAGAGATCTGGGTTAAATCCATCATTCTTTTGCTCACCATGCCACCCCAGTTTAGACCTGGCCATATGCAAATCAGTCTTGACCCTGTGCCTCATGGGAACAGTTCAGCCCGAACTGCCAAGCCAGGTCCTCCCTGGTCCGGAAACAAGCATTCTAGGACCGGTTTCGGGGTTTCACCCCTCTTCAGCCAGGATAGCTTGATTCCAGTGGCACAGTGAGCCCGGGAGCCACGTCTGGGAATACCCGGCACACTTAGGGCGAGGAAGCAAAAGACACACAATTGATGGACGGAATGCAGAACAAATCAAAATATTCACCCCCAGTCAAGAGAGATCTGGGTTAAATCCATCATTCTTTTGCTCACCATGCCACCCCAGTTTAGACCTGGCCATATGCAAATCAGTCTTGACCCTGTGCCTCATGGGAACAGTCCAGCCCGAACTGCCAAGCCAGGTCCTCCCTGGACCGGAAACAAGCATCCTAGGACCGGTTTCGGTGTTTCACCCCTCTTCAGCCAGGATAGCTTGATTCCAGTGGCACAGTGAGCCCGAGACCCACGTCTGGGCATACCCGGCGCACTTAGGGCGAGGAAGCAAAAGACACACAATTGATGGACGGGATGCAGAACAAATCAAAACATTCACCCCCAGTCAAGAGATCTGGGTTAAATCCATCATTCTTTTGCTCACCATGCCACCCCAGTTTAGACCTGGCCATATGCAATTCAGTCTTGACCCTGTGCCTCATGGGAACAGTCCAGCCCGAACTGCCAAGCCAGGTACTCCCTGGACTGGAACAAGCATCCTAGGACCGGTTTCGGGGTTTGTTAAGTATCACGAGCAAACTGAAATCTGGCTCCCCTACAGACCCTGCCCCTCCTAATATCTTAAATCTGGCTTCAGAAACCTTATCTCCAGTAATTCTTGACCTGATCAATGCCTCCTTTTCTTCAGGGACGGTTCCCCCTCTGCTACGGTTAAAGCCCTATTGAAAAAACCGGCTCTGGACTCGGAAGTGTGGAGCAATTATCGTCCCATTTCCTTGTTGCCAGGTATCAGCAAGATTGCTGAGAAGCATGTGAATTCCATACTTTCTGCCTTCTTGGAGAATAATAACTGCCTCCACCCTTCCCAGATGGGTTTCAGACCTCAACAGGGTACTGAGACGGCACTCCTGGCGGTGGTGGAAGAATCTAGAAAAATCTTAGATGCTGGAGGCTGCGCGGCTATTATTCTTCTAGATTTTAGCGCGGCCTTCGACACGGTTAATCATCAGCTGCTGATTAAAAGGCTAGGTGAGGTGGGAGTTGCTGGGACAATGCTCAACTGGCTGCAGTCTTTTTTGGAAGATCGATGCTTTGAAGTTCTTGAAGACGGAATTTCTTCAAAGCCTTTTCCCCTCAACTGCGGGGTCCCCCAGGGGTCCTCCTTGAGCCCCACACTTTTTTAATGTTTATCTGAGGCCCTTGGCAGATGTGGTTCTACCTTTTGGGATCCAGATCGTCACTGTAGGAAGGTGGAATCTGACTACATGGTTGCCCCCACTTTTTTCCTGGTGTTTTGTTGGTTTTTGACTTAGTTTGGCTGGGAACCTGCTATTCAGGTCCCCAGCCTATCTGCTTTCTCTTTAAATGACTTGGAGTGCACTCTAGGTGCACTAGTGATTGGATACTGTGGTACCTTATGAGTCCCTAGTATATGGTACCTTAGGTACCAAGGGCATAGGTACTTCACAGGCTCTACCAGGGGCTGCAGCATGTATTATGCCACCCCTGGGAAGCAGACTAAATCTGACACCACAGGCCTGCTACTGCAGCCTGGGTGGAGGTGGTGCTAGCACTCCTCACTGAGATATAGGTTCCCTATACCTCTCCAACACACACATATAAACCTATCAGTCACCAATAAGGCAGGCCCTATCAATCCTGAGGGCAGGGTGCTTGGCTTCTATGTGAGGGGGTGCCTCTGCCTGAGCAGGGCCCCTCTGCAGATCTCAGAGTCCATTCTCTGGTGCTGTTTGTGGATGCGGTTAAACCATATACTCTTAAGTGCATTATATCCTCGCGGTAAAATGCTAACTTTGGTATGGCTGCATCAAAACATGTCGTGTTTGGTGTCAAACATCTTGGAATACTACCCCCCCGCCAGTCCTGGTGGCGGGGGTAGCATTCCACCCTTCTAGAGGGATAGACATGTACCTACTGTGGAAACGCGGTAGAATCCTGAAGAGCCCTGGCATCACAAAATGGATGCCATCAGTCACAGACACTGGGCTGCCCTCCTGCTGATGACCGAAACTCGCAGTGGAGGAAGCCCAACAAAAGGTATCCTGTCACAGGGAGGTGTAACCACCTCCCAGACAGGGTTTAGTGTATTGGGGCTGGGTGGGTGCACTCTTAGAGTGCTTTGAAGTCCTGCACTGGGGGAGCAGAAGGCTCCTCTGTGCATATGCCAGTTCAAACCGGCTCAGGGGCTACCTGCCCCTGCTCTGGCGCGAAACTGGACAAAGGGAAGTGGGTGTAACCACCCACTCCCCTGACCCTCCCATAGGTGGGGTCTAAGAGCTAGTCCCTTCCTTGTTAGTATAAGGTAGGGAACCCTTGAACCTGAAGATTAGATATCCCTGGACGACGCTCTGAAGAAGAATCCTGGCCCTTCGACGTTCCACTACCTTTGGAAGACAGAAGAATCTCCCTTGGAGTCAAGGAGTGACTCCCCTGCTTGCAGGCACCAAAAACTACAAACGACGGTCACAAACTATGCCGCTCCCACCGGAGTCCGAAGTCCCTGCAGCCCAAGAAGTGGATTTCCTGACTTCTCCAAGGCCATCGTGAGTCCCCAGCGAAGCTGAGGCAAGTGGACCCCACAAGTGACGAGGAACCGTGACCCCTGGGTACCGTGCACTATTGTCGAGTGCAACCCCTCCACAACGTTCTAAGAACCTGTGCTCTGGATCACGTGTGCTCCCAGCCTCCAGCAGGAATCCCTCCGAAGATCAGCGGCCTACACCGTCCCGAGTGACCGTGGGCCCCTGTTGAGTGAATCTGACCGAGGTGTCTTTGCGATCCCTTGCCAGCCGGCTCGTGGGTCCCCTGAAGACTTTTTCAAGAAGCCAAAGGGCTCCCCTGGTTGCTCCAGGCCTGCCCTGACTTACCCTTGCTGGGTGAGTCCCTCAGACCTTGCTGGTCTGCGCCATTGCCTTTTCACACCTTCTACAAGGCTTGCTGTTACCAAGGCTTGGTGGCTCCAATCGAGTTGTCGGCACCACAGTAAGCTGCAGACATTGTGGGACACGCCGAATCCAGCTCCTGGTCATCGTCGACGCCTCCTGGACCTCGTGGCTGAAGAGTCAAGGCAACCATGATCGACCTGAATCCTGCGACGACGGTGGGCAACCATCTTCCTTGCCCCGAGTCACTGCGAAGTGACTTTGAACACTGTCCCCTCTGCTTTCAGGTCATCCTTCTTCCGAATCCAGGCTTGGATTCCACCGGACACTTCTTCGGACATCACCAGCAGCAAGTCTTCTTTGTTCGCCATTGAAAACGACGCCGCAACCCGACACCAAAGGACACCTATGCACCCGGCTTCCCTGGGTGAGGTAACTCCAGCACTACCGTGCTCCTGTGGGTGTGGGCTCTAGAACTACTTACCCTGTAAGTCCCTTGCTTGTAGGTCCACCCGAAGTATCCTAAAACTCTTTATTTCCAACCGCGACTTGCCCCATTGAAGTCAACGGCGATCCGCGCCTGTGTATCCACACTGCACGCGTCCCCCGTGGGTCCTTTACTTACCTGCCTTGGGTGGTTTCGTGAGGCCCCAGCACTTCTGAAGGCCCTAGGCCTTGTCTCCCCGCAAGTCGTTGTTTCTAAGTCTCTTTCTTAGTATATGGTCTGGTACGCCCCTAGGGCCCCAGCCATATTGTGCTTAATTTATTGTGAAACGTTGATTTGTGCATATGTTCCTGACTTCTAATCTCATAAAAAGGTTAGTAGAGAGTTGTTTAGTAATAAATACATATATATTTGATATATATACCTGTGTGGTGTCTTTTCATTTGGTGATTCAGGAGATTGTGTGGAAAAACAAGCTGCTTTACATTCCTTCAAGACTTAGCCTGAAGGCTGCTCTCCACAGCTACCACTAGGATAGCTTTCTATAAAGGTTGTCTTAAACCTATCTACCATAAGAGTCGAATTGTACTGGTGCAAGGTGTCCACTTTAATTAGTGGACAGCATATACCAGGCCAACTTCTCACATTGGTGGGCAGCGTGTGGGATTCCAGCTTGCTATTGTTTTACCAGAAAATCTCTATTTGAATTACTAACTGAAAACCATTATAGGTACTTAAGGAACATATAAAGTCAAGCTTAGTATCAATAAGTTCTACTGAACTTAGAGCTGTGTGCCAAGGGATAGCACACCCTTTCTACAGCTCAAGCTAGGATCAGTAGGCCACAAACTAGTGTAGGTAGTACAACACTGCACAACACTAGAACGTCCTTAAAAGGTGGAGCCAGTGGGTCCACCCAGCCTCAGTATAAGGACATGGCTTTCTCTGACTTGAGAGCCATGTGTGTTGAAAGACACCTGAAGCTAGGACAGAGTCCCTCCACCCTGCACCTGATAGATCTGCTAACAACAGATGATCTTAGATTAGCTCTAGGAGCTAAGGGTCTGAGTCAGTGGGTGGGTCAATTATAGTATCTGGGTCAGATGATGAAAATACAAATGACCAGGACTCTGTGATTGAAGGGCAAGGCTCAAAGGGGCCTGAAAAGGACAGAGGAATTCTCCCTAAGAGAACTGACAGAGAGGAGGAGAGGCACAAGTCCCCTTCCAGGGAATCTGACCACTCTTATCACTCTGGCAGAGAATTTGTCCAACAGAGGAGCTCATAATTTCCCATAAGAGAGACCTCCTCTGAAAGAAGGTGCAAACTACTACAGTATGAGGAAGCAAGAATTTCCCTCAGAACCAATCAGTTGGCACTGGATAGGGAAGCCCTGGAGATCCAGAGAGCTTCTAGAAGAGAGGGGTTAGAACCCCCTGGTGGCAGCAACAGTGTCCCTAGAGGCAGAGAATATATTCCAGACCATAGGAACCTGAGCAAGGTTGTTCCTCCCTACCAGAGTGGGGATGATATCCACAAGTGGATAACTGCTATGGAAAGGGCCTGTAGAGTACAGCAGGTCCCCCAAAGGCAGTGGGCAGCAATCTTGTGGCTCTCCTTTTCAGATAAAGGTAGAGACAAGCTCCTCACTGTTAGAGAAGAGGATGCTGATGACTATGAAGTCCTGAAGAGTGCACTGATAGATGGGTTTGGCTTAACCACTGAGCAGTACAGGTTGAAGTTCAGAGACACCCAGAAGGCACAGACTCAGGACTGGACTGACTTTGTAGATTGTGCAACCAAGGCTCTGGAGGGTTGGCTGATTGGCAGTAGGGTTACTGATCTCAAAGGATTGTACAATTTGATTATGAGGGAGCAGATCCTTAATAATTGTCAAAACCAGCTTTTGCACCAGTACCTGGTGGACTCTGATCTGACCTCTCCCCAAGAATTGGGAAAGAAGGTAGACAAATGGGTCAGAACCAGGGTGAGGCCTAAGAATCAGGGTGGTGACCAGAAGAAAGATTCTACCAAGTCCCAAGAGAAAGGTGGGGATAAATCTAAGGATACTTCCACTACAGGGCCCCAAAAGTCCTCTTCTGGGGGTGGGTCCCAAACTCCTTCCCCTCCTGAAAAGAATCCATATTGCCATGTCTGTAAAAAGCCTGGACACTGGAAAACTGATCCCAGTTGCCCCAGGATTGGCAATAAAGAAACTGTTCCTCCAGCTATTACTACCACCCCTCCTGGTACTACCAGTAGTAATCCTCCAGTTGGGAGTAGTGCACCCAAAAAGTTAGGTGCTTTTGCAAGGGGAACAGAGGTGGGCCCTAGTTTAGACAGGTCCCCCTCAACAGACTCCTCAGACTCTGATGGTGGTATAGGATTTGCCACCTTTACCATGGGTCCCATTGCATTGGGCAGGTACAGACTGGAGCCAATGATTAATGGTCAGAAGGCTGTGGCATTCAGGGACACAGGGGCTAGTGTCACCATGGTGGCAGGGAAACTAGTCCCCCTCACCAGCTTTTACCTGAGTTTAAATACCAGGTGACCAACATTGATGGTGTCAGGACAGATCACCCCATGGCCATAGTCAATCTCAGCTGGGAGGGGGTCACAGGCCCAAAAGAGTGGCAGTGTCCCCCAACTTGCCTGTAGATTGCCTGATGGGCAATGATCTGGAAATTTCAGCCTGGGCTGAAGTTGAACACCAAACCCATCTGAAGATGCTAGGCGTCCCTGAAAAAGCTAGTGGGGCTGTGATGGCCACAGCCCCAGCCCAGGGAAATGCTGGAGAGAGGGAGCCTGGAAGAATGGCCCACTCTCCCCCAAAAGAGAGCACAGGGGTTGAAGGAAAGTCTCCTTCCCCCCAGACAGCAGGTAAGGGTCAGCCTCCTCAGGGAACTGATCCTACCCCTAGTGAAGGAACTGCCCCAGAGGTAGTCAGGCCTGGCCTGGCCCCACCCCTGATGGCAGAGGACCCTTCCAAGGTGGTACCCAGTCTGGAGCAGGTAACCTGCCCCTCTCTACCCTGCCTCAGTCAGCCCAGGGCTGCAGAGGTCAGGGAGGTCAGTGGACCCCACAGGGCCCCCTGTCCAGAGGAACCCCCCCATCAGCAGATTAGGGGCACCCACTCTAGTAGCCCTAGCCAGGTGAAAATTCCTCCACACACTGAGGGATCCCCCATACCTTTGTGTAGGGACCTTCCCCAGAAGGACTCTGAAAGGCAAGGGCAAACCTGGAACCAAAAGGTTCCAAACCTGCCATGTCCCTCCAGTGTTCCACCCAAAGGGACCCAACCCCCAGCTGTAGGCAGCCAAAGGTTGACCCTTAGAGCAAAGTGCAGCTCAGTCATGGAAAGACAGGCATACATGGTGACCAGTGATCTGAGGAAACTGAGACCAACTTCCCTAGGGTCTCACTTCCCTGGTCAGACACCTCATCAGCCTTGTCCTTTACCAAAACACCCCACAGGTAGTAATTCCGCATGGTGGAGACCCTCTCATACCCTTAGGGTGAGGGATAACTTAGTGGACCATAAGACAGGGGGTAACCATGCTAGTGCAGGTACTTCCTTATATGGCCACTCAGTAAATACAGGCTCACCTGGACAAGGTTAGCCTCATCTCCTTTCGTTTGGGGGGATATGTAGGAAGGTGGAATCTGACTACATGGTTCCCCCCACTTTTTCCTGGTGTTTTGTTGGTTTTTGACTTAGTTTGGCTGGGAACCTGCTATTCAGGTCCCCAGCCTATCTGCTTTCTCTTTAAATGACTTGGAGTGCACTCTAGGTGCACTAGTGATTGGATACTGTGGTGCCTTATGAGTCCCTAGTATATGGTACCTTAGGTACCAAGGGCATAGGTACTTCACAGGCCTACCAGGGGCTGCAGCATGTATTATGCCACCCCTGGGAAGCAGACTAAATCTGACACCACAGGCCTGCTACTGCAGCCTGGGTGAGGTGGTGCTAGCACTCCTCACTGAGATATAGGTTCCCTATACCTCTCCAACACACACATATAAACCTATCAGTCACCCCTAAGGCAGGCCCTATCAATCCTGAGGGCAGTGTGCTTGGCTTCTATGTGAGGGGGTGCCTCTGCCTGAGCAGGGCCCCTCTGCAGCTCTCAGAGTCCATTCTCTGGTGCTGTTTGTCGATGCGGTTAAACCATATACTCTTAAGTGCATTATATCCTCGCGGTAAAATGCTAACTTTGGTATGGCTGCATCAAAACATGTCGTGTTTGGTGTCAAACATCTTGGAATACGACCCCCCGCCAGTCCTGGCGGCGGGGGTAGCATTCCACCCTTCTAGAGGGATAGACATGTACCTACTGTGGAAACGCGGTAGAATCCTGAAGAGCCCTGGCATCACAAAATGGATGCCACCAGTCACAGACACTGGGCTGCCCTCCTGCTGATGACCGAAACTCGCAGTGGAGGAAGCCCAACAAAAGGTATCCTGTCACAGGGAGGTGTAACCACCTCCCAGACAGGGTTTAGTGTATTGGGGCTGGGTGAGTGCACTCTTAGAGTGCTTTGAAGTCCTGCACTGGGGGAGCAGAAGGCTCCTCTGTGCATATGCCAGTTCAAACCGGCTCAGGGGCTACCTGCCCCTGCTCTGGCGCGAAACTGGACAAAGGGAAGTCGGTGTAACCACCCACTCCCCTGACCCTCCCATAGGTGGGGTCTAAGAGCTAGTCCCTCCCTTCCTTGTTAGTATAAGGTAGGGAACCCTTGAACCTGAAGATTAGATATCCCTGGACGACACTCTGAAGAAGAATCCTGGCCCTTCGACGTTCCACTACCTTTGGAAGACAGAAGAATCTCCCTTGGAGTCAAGGAGTGACTCCCCTGCTTGGCAGGCACCAAAAACTACAAACGACGGTCGCAAACTACGCCGCTCCCGCTGGAGTCCGAAGTCTCTGCAGCCCAAGAAGTGGATTTCCTGACTTCTCCAAGGCCATCGTGAGTCCCCAGCGAAGCTGAGGCAAGTGGGCCCCACGAGCGACGAGGAACCGCGACCCCTGGGTACCGTGCACTATTGTCGAGTGCAACCCCTCCACAACGTTTTAAGAACCTGTGCTTTGGACCACGTGTGGTCCCAGCCTCCAGCAGGAATCTCTTCGAAGATCAGCAGCCTACACCGTCCCGAGTGACCGTGGGCCCCTGTTGAGTGAATCCGACCGAGGCGTCTTTGCGATCCCTTGCCAGCCGGCTCGTGGGTCCCCTGAAGATTTTTTCAAGAAGCCAAAGGGCTCCCCTGGTTGCTCCAGGCCTGCCCTGACTTACCCTTGCTGGGTGAGTCCCTCAGACCTTGCTGGTCTAAGCCATTGCCTTTTCACACCTTCCACGAGACTTGCTGTTACCAAGGCTTGGTGGCTCCAATCGAGTTGCCGGCACCACAGTAAGCTGCAGACATCGTGGGACACGCCGAATCCAGCTCCTGGTTGTCGTCGACGCCTCCTGGACCTCGTGGCTGAAGAGTCAAGGCAACTGTGATCAACCTGAATCCTGCGACGACGGTGGGCATCCATCTTCCTTGCCCCGAGTCACTGCCAAGTGACTTTGAACACTGTCCCCTCTGCTTTCAGGTCATCCTTCTTCCGAATCCAGGCTTGGATTCCACCGGACACTTCTTCGGACATCACCAGCAGCAAGTCTTCTTTGTTCGCCATTGAATACGACGCCGCGACCCGAAACCAAAGGACACCTATGCACCCGGCTTCCCTGGGTGAGGTAACTCCAGCACTACGGTGCTCCTGTGGGTGTGGGCCCTAGAACTACTTACCCTGTAAGTGCCTTGCTTGTAGGTCCACCCGAAGTATCCTAAAACTCTTTATTTCCAACCGCGACTTGCCCCATTGAAGTCAACGGCGATCCGCGCCTGTGTATCCACACTGCACGCGTCCCCCGTGGGTCCTTTACTTACCTGCCTTGGGTGGTTTCGTGAGGCCCCAGCACTTCTGAAGGCCCTAGGCCTTGTCTCCCCGCAAGTCGTTGTTTCTAAATCTCTTTCTTAGTATATGGTCTGGTACACCCCTAGGGCCCCAGCCATATTGTGCTTAATTTATTGTGAAACGTTGATTTGTGCATATGTTCCTGACTTCTAATCTCATAAAGAGGTTAGTAGAGAGTTGTTTAGTAATAAATACATATATATTTGATATATATACCTGTGTGGTGTCTTTTCATTTGGTGATTCAGGAGATTGTGTGGTAAAACAAGCTGCTTTACATTCCTTCAAGACTTAGCCTGAAGGCTGCTCTCCACAGCTACCACTAGGATAGCTTTCTATAAAGGTTGTCTTAAACCTATCTACCATAAGAGTCGAATTGTACTGGTGCAAGGTGTCCACTTTAATTAGTGGACAGCATATACCAGGCCAACTTCTCACAGTCACCTATGCTGATGACACCCAGTTTGTTGTTTCTTTCAACCAACGGGATTGTACCAGTTCTGGTCTCGCTCTCTGTCTGGACAAAGTCTCAAGGTGGATGGAAGAATCATTTCTGAAACTTAATGGGTCAAAAACTGAGCTAATTCTCTTAGGGAATCAAGAGATGGTAAATATTGGACTCCTTTGGCCCAGCTCTCTTGGTCCTGCCCCCTCTCCTAAAGATCAAATCAAGAGTCTGGGTGTCTGGCTCGATCGGAACCTTGACTTTAAAGAGCAAGGCCAGAAAGTCGCAGCAAGCTGCTACGGGATCTTGTGGATGATCCGTAAAGTGCTCCCAATACTTCCCTTTCCCGCAAGAAGAGTCTTGGTTCAGGCACTCATTCTGTCCCGGCTCGACTATGCTAATGTCCTATACCTTGGAACTCCTTGCTCCTCGATAAGGAAGCTACAAATTGTTCAAAACTGCGTGGCGTGCATGCTTATGAACATCCCAAAGCGCGTTTCGGCCAAACCAGCTTTGGCAACCCTCCACTGGCCTCTTATTTATGAGCGGATTCAGTTCAAAGCACTGTGTATAGCACACAGGACACTTTCAGGCAAGGGATCTTCGGCTATTCAGTCTTTTATTCAGCCGTACCGCCCGAACAGGGCTCTGAGGTCTGAGACCAAACACCTACTGGCAGTACCGAGAATCAAACGAGCACGAAGTGGCGGCCGCCTCTTCTCTTATAATGTGGCTAAAATCTGGAACGGTCTGCCCCTGTAGATCCATGCTCAACCCAATTACCTTATTTTCCGGAAACAGATTAAAACATTATTCTTCCCTTAATACTGCTCGTAGTCTGTGATCATGCAGGCAGGAGTGTGGGGATGCCCATGGGTAACCAGGCGCTTTAGAAAAATAGTTTTCATTTCATTTCATGGTTTCATATCTATTGCAGAAGACACGATGTTGCCCAGTGAATACATTCTGGATAATAGTATGGTCATACCATTGTCTACCACAGTCAAAGCCTTTTCAAGGTTAACCCTGTCTATTTCATGTAGTCTCTCAGCAGCCTCCTGTTGAGAGATTTTCCATAGCTTGTTGTAAATAGCATACAAGAAGCGCTTCTGACGTGGCTTCTGGGGACCAAACAAAAAATCCCTAAGATTCATGTAATCTGAGAGAAGGGATAAGTGTTGTTTCACTTGGGACAGTGTTGAGGTCTTTAGCCACTCTAGGCATAACTTCCCAACACTGTAAGATGTCACCACCCGAGTGTTCTGGTTGTACATAGCGCTGATCAGGCCTATGGACACTAAACCCTTCAGTGGTACCCCTGAACCTTGACTGACACCGATTTGAGTTGATAGTCTAAACCAACCTTCCCTTACAATTGGGGTCTGATGAATTGTAAGAACCATTATGTAGTACGGCAACTAATGTATCCTCACTGTGTAGTGTATAGTTGTACCAACCCTCGAAGTGTGTAAGTGAGGGAATCTGAGGTGTGTTCAAATCCTTGATCTTGGCCAGCCCAAAACAAAAAGTCTGTTGCCTGCAAAGGTTTACATCGTAGGAACAGCAGAGCTCAGCTCAATGGAACGGCTTTCTTCGAGTATGTTTCAAAAACATGCAACAATGCTATATCAAAGCTCGATTCTTCCATACTGCAGCTGTTGGTAACATGTTTTGTCTAGGTAATTGGGACTGACCAGAACAGAATAACAAGAGACATTGTTGATCGACCTTGCACATTATGTACAGACAGAATTGAAGGGAAAGCGGAGAACGTGAAAAACAATCTGTTATCATGTACAGAGCAGAGGCAAAGTGTCTCGAAAACAAACTCTTTGCAGAGGCGTGCGCAAAAGCAGCAGCATAGGGCAAGCAAAACTCATGCTGACTTAGCAATGTAGACAATGTATCTAAGGGCCACTTAACCCCATATAACACCCTCCCCCTGGTAAGTCAGTAGGACATAGACAGAAGAACAAAAACAGAGTTCAAAAGTCAGGCAGTGTTTAGAGTATGGTTGCGGGACTTTCTAAAAAAAAAAAAACAGAGAAAAATCGGAAAGTTCGAAGAAAAAGCAAAAGGGACATTGAGCTTGAAAAAAGAGTCTGTATGCCAGACAGCGGAGTAGGGATGACCCAAGTAGTCAATCCATGAAGGTTTGAGTGCAAAGGAATGCAATTCCTTCCAATAGTTCATCATTGTCATTGGTAGAAAAAAGCGATGACATCAAATTTAGTAAGTCAAAGGAACAATCATGTTCCACACAAGCAGGAGCATCCAAAAGTAGAAATGGGAAACTTGCGTGATATTCAATGAAACTTCGTTGTAGGAAAGTATGCGCTGCCGCACAGATATACCATTGATCCAAGATCCCAAGTAAAGCTGCACGCGTCATTTGACCATCCGCAGAACAAGCCTCGTCATGCTCCTCTAAGGGACCCATTAACCGGCTGAAATCAGGGATTGGACACCACGTGTTTGATAAGCAAAGTTCCATCGCCCAGGAGAAATGACAACTTTTGCAATTAAGCACTGGCTGTACGCAAGTAAAATAGGCAAAGCGGAATGTCAAGTCGTAACTTACGCCAAACGTTGCTAAAGGCAAGCATCCCAAAGCCTCAAATAGGCGATTACGGTACAGTTGTAACTGGGCCGGCATGTGCAGAGCCACAAAGTGAGCATCCATTACGAAGCACAAGGAGGAGAAGCAGGACACCAGCCGCCAGCGCCAATATTAAGGGGAACCCTCTGAAAACGCTGGAAAAAATAGAATGGATAAAAGCCGGTATTACCCCGAATATAGTTTGAAAGGAAGAGACCAGGCCAGCTCCCACACATTTACAAAAATGTGCAAGGCCTGTCGTCTCAGATGCATTAAATATTTGGTGAATTAGTTCCCCAAAATGTAGTGGGAGGTTAGTGTTAAGAAGGGACTGTATCTCACTCGAGGTCCGAGCCACCTGCAATATGAATGTTTCCCGGGCGGAAGTGAGGGCCACCTCTTGTTGGAATAAAAGGGCTTTGAGCCTGCTTAACTTGTTGAACTCTGTTTTCAAAGTCGGAATGGAAGGCCAAAACGAAGAATCTAAACTCCCCTGCGGGGGGCGGGAAAAGGACATTGCTACAGAAAGTTACTCGCTGGGAAACTGTTACCAAGTATGGGACACCCGCCCGCAAACCACAGCAGTCTTGATTGTTGAAAATGAGATAGCTGCCGTTAGTAAGCAATGTAAAGACAGGCGTGATGGGTGGTACTGGGGTCCCCTTTAAAAAATAAGCTAGATTCGACGCTGACACGTTGCACTCGCTGTGCAGTTTAACGTGTTTGCACACAAGAGAGTGACCCACTGTCGAATCACACTCTTCCCCTGTAATGAAACCGCTTTATCCTCCCTCAGACACTGATAAGCAAAGGGCAGGGCCCATAATTCATGCAGAAAAGCACTACCAAGCGGTTCAAAGCGGCCAACAGGAAAGTGTTGCATATATGATGTAAAATGAAAAAGCGAAAAGGGCAAAGCGATAACCCCATGAATTAACCACACAGAAGAGTCCGTTTCTGCTACGGAAAATGGTAAAGGTTCTAACTGTTCAATATGTAACAGCGTGTATACAGCATCTTTCATGGACATAAACCTCTGTTTATCAGTCAGGTTAAAAGGCAAAAATAAAGCAGTGGCATTCAAATAATCCCAAGGCACTTTACCCATTTTCAGTGTCTGCAATTTCCAAGCAAATTGCATGACCGACCTTAACTGATTTTGACCACGATATAACACAGAGACATCACTTTGCACAATATCTATTACAGAAGAAACAATATTGTCTAAGGTGTAAATGCGTGAAGAAAGTGTGTTAATGCTGTTGTCCACTACTGCAAGGACTTTTTCTAAATTTGCCTGATCAATTTGACGCAGACGGAAGGCTGCTTCCATCTGTGAAAGTTTCCAAATTTCATTATAAGCGGCATAAATAAATCGCTTGGCCCTTGGATTACGTGGGCCTAGGAGAAAATCAGCCAAATTTAGATTGTTCGATAGGAGGGAAAGGTGCTGTTTCACAGATGTCAGGGTGGAGTGTTGTAACCACTGCTGGCACAATTTACCTACCGAGTATGTAGTCACAGAATGATTAGGTGGATAACGAGGGTCAGGCCTAGTCTGTTTAAAACCAGGTGTAATATTATAGAAACGCAACTGGCATGCATTTGCATTAGTTTGCCACACCAACCATCCTGATGAATCAACCTTAGAAACATTAAAGGAGGCATTTTGAAGGAGAGTCTGCAAAGCCTCAATGGTGTGGTTAGTTGTAACCGCCAATTGTCATATTCAGCTAGTGATGGAATGGAGGGGGTATTCATGTTTTTGTTAGTGGCAAGGCCATAACAGGTTGATTGGTAAATGGTTTCATTTAAAAATAACAATTGAGTCGGGATCAGGCAGGCACGATGTAATGACTCAGTGCCCTGTACCTGCCATGGCTTCGTGCCCCAGATTGACTTTAAATCTATAGCCTGTTTCCAATGGTCATAACCGTGTGTGGCCAACTGTGTTCTAAACAAGTTGGCGTAAATCAATTTAGTGTGTGATAACAGGTACTTAGACGTAGGGGATTTTTGAAGCCTAAAAAAATAGGATTCAGGATTAGTCAAATCATAATTTGAAAATAGGTGAACTTATTGCTAAGAGTTTTAGAACTCCCCTCCAAGGGAGTTGGACAATATTTCCATTGGGTAAAATTAAAAGCAGGTCTTATCATGTTGGTTTTGTGTAAAAAATGATGCCCATAATGTTGATAGCAAAAGAGATCACCATAAGTGGCAGAATTTAGATACAAATCTTCAGCATCAAAGGCAGCATAATATTTTAAATCTGAAATCAATGCATGAACTGCCTGCACATCCCAATCATCCGAATGTATGTCCCGTGTCACCACATCTCCTAATGAGACGCAAAACACGTATGGAACTCGAAGGACCTCAGTCGGGCCATGAATTTCGTAAGCTACTTTGTCCCAAACTATACCATCAGGAACAGGGAAAGCCGAAATGTTCACAAAAGACTGTTCACGTTTCATGACATGGGACGATGTGTGAGGAGCCAAAGTTCCATCGACCATTTGTACTGCAGAGCGTTCAGGGAAATAATGTCCATTTATGAGCAAAAAGAACACTGTCACAAATCCAATTGACATGAAGAGGAAGATTAAGATCAGCATCAACCAAATGTAGGTCCATGGGGGAATGAAGTATGTCTTTTTGAACCAGGAGTAAAAAATACGCAATTTAGACGGGGGTGCTTCAGACAAACTGGATGATGAGGAGGACGCGGCAGAAGAAAGGTGTGCCTGATCTCCATCACAGGCACTCACTGGACTTGCAAGCAAAGGCGAAAGTGCAGACTCGTCCATTCGTACCCGTGGGCTCGATGGCAGCTCACTCATGGAATCAATAGCCGGAATAGGGCACACAATATCCATCACAGAAGAGGATTGTCACAAAGGTTGAAGATCAATTACAGTGTACATCCTATGAGCAGACATCCGTGTGGCAGCAGATGATGTCAAAGGCAATGGCGCTAAGGAAATAGCGGTGCACGAAACTGCAGGTGTCACACTATTCAGAATCGGCCACAAGGTGTAACTTGACATTGTCCACTGAGATGTACCTGTTGTCTTTGCGACCTGGCAACGGTGGTAGAATGACTGTACGAGTACCCTTCAGTCCAAGTACTGAAACTGGAGCCCGGTAAGAGGGACCAAATTCTTTTTTGTTTTCAATCTTCTCTCTCACCAGATCCCCAATTTTAGGAAGCCAACCGGTAACAGGAGTCAGTAGTGCATCTGCAGGAGAAGATGGTAAATGCTCAGTTGCCAGAGTATCACGCGCCTTTTGTAGATCCTGTAACACAGCAGAATGATTATCTACGTCAAACTTAGAGGCAGCCGCCACAATGTCCAGACCATCAAGGTCAGGAACAAACATGTGAAAGCCAAAGAGCATTTCGTAAGGGGTCCGCCCACCCAGAGATCTTCTAGGGAGATTATTTAGTACACGTTGGACCCCATACAAGTGGGACAGCCAGTCCCTGCCAGTACCTAAGACTCTAGCTGTCAAGGATTGCTTTAAGTCACGGTTCATTCGCTCCACAACTGAATTGCCCTCAGGCCTGTATGGAGACGAAAACTGCACCTGTACCCCCAACGACTTCATCGCATCCTTGTAAGCCTTAGAGGCAATCGCTGCACTTTGGTCAGAATGGAAGGTACCACAGGCAAACATCCCGATGAAGACACGCAAATCCCTGATGACATTTCGAGCGTCAGCACTACGTTGTGGCCAGACCCACAGGAATCGAGTGCACGAATCAACCGCAACCAAGATATACTTGTATGCAGTATCAGAAGAAGGAGGACCGCAGTGATCAAGATAGACACAGCCAAAAGGTCTATTAGAAATACATAACTGAGTTTTTGGCGGATGTGGGACTGTCGAAGGTTTGATTTGTTGACAAACATCGCAGCAAAGAACATAGTTACGGGTCTGTTTATATAAACCACGCCACCAGTAACGTTGCTGAAGAATAGAGACTGTTGCCGACACACCAGCATGGGCCGAAGCAATGCCTTCGTGTGCGGCCTTGATCAAAGCTTGTCTGCAGGTCAGAGTTGGGAATCAGCTGATCCCCAACCGAAGGAATGGTAGCATAAGGAACCTGTTCGGGAGTTACATGATAAGAGTACTTAGAAGGGAAACCCGCAGGATAATTACCTCCTTCCCTAGTTGCAGCGACTGCTGCCAGAATCTCATTATCAATCCTAGTCATAGATCTTGTAACTGCTGCTACGGAACACGTGGCTACTGCAGACTTGGCTGCTTCATGAGCCAAAGAATTACCAAGAGTGTGCGTTCCGACACGCTGGTGGCCAAGAGTGTGAATAACATGTGTGAGAGGCAGACGTTGTTTAAGATCTGCCACTCGAACCCAAAGCGTTTTATGCTTAATTGCGCTGCCTTTAGAATCGCGGTAATCATTTTGAGACCAAAAGAATAAGTTGTCATTGAAAGACTGGACACAATAGTACGAATCGCACACAATAAGGGTATTCACAAGAGGATCAGCAAACTCTAAAGCTAGAACAAGAGCACGCAGCTCCGCCAATTGCGCCGTACAGTCTCCAAGTGCCTGTGTGTGCACAATGGAAGACTTAAACACTCCATCTTCAATGGAGCCAGCCACAATAGTGCAGGCTGCTGAATAAGCATGCTTGGAACCCGTGGCCGATTGCGCCGAGCCATCAGTATAAATGATGCATTTGTATTCACTCAGTCTGAAGTGATGAATCAAAGGCAAACGTGACATCCGAAGACGTCAAAGAAGTAGCCCACTGAATCCAACGTGGGTGTAATGCCTTCGAGTTAGGTACACTTGCTTTAGTCACCGCTTCCAAAGCAGGGAAGGGGGTGACCATAAGAATGCGTTTGCCCTGCGCCAGTGAGCATTCCTTTAGAATCACCATCTGCACTGCCGTCAAGATTTTTTCAACAGAGGAAAAACGCATTTCAGCCACAGTGTACAAGTGTGATTTGTATGCAATAGGTATTGTGTCTCCTTCATTGAATGTTAAGTACGTGAAACCTACTGCCCCTGAAACAATACGTATTACCAGGTTGGTGGTGTTATCACGAGTCATTAAGAAGTTAGTCGCAAGCAAATCCGCCTGCAAAGACTGCAGAACGGAAGAATGTTCCGGAAGCCAGCTGGCAGATGAAAACTTAGGTTGTATCAACGCATAAGGCGGTTTGATACGCTGGGCATAATCGGGAATGTAAGTCCTCCCGAAATTCAAAAACCCAGCAGGGATTGTAACTTTTTCAAAGAAGAAGGTGGTTGCAAATGTACACATTTCTCCAGGAAGTGAGGTGCTAAACCCTTTCCCTCGTTATTGAGCTCATAGCCCAAAAAAGCACTGCCAGATGGGCAATGTGTGACTTTGCAAATTTGAACTTATAACCGTAGTCGGCAAAAGACAATATTATGTGGTCGACTCGGTCAAGATGCGGGGCGAGGTCGTCGTCAGTCAAATAGATGTCATCAACGTACGACAAGGCCTCAGGGTCAATGTCATGCAACAAAGACACAATTTGCGCCGCAAATGCCCAGGGGCTATTCTCATACCCCATAGGCAAACGTGTACATTTTTTCTGATTTCCGATGGCACTGAATGCTGTCAGGTCACTACTCGCACGGTCGAGATTGTGACTGTAGAAACCATTGGAAGTGTCAAGTGTCGTCTTGTATTTTTTACGAACAATATTATTCACCAGCGCCGAGCTGTGTGTGTTTTGCACGGCAAAGGTGCGGCAATGGCTGTTCAAATTTCTATAATCCAATACAATCCGAAATGAACCATCAGGTTTAGGGACAGTAAAGAGAGGATTATTCATAGGTGATGTACATGACTCACTTACCCCCTGATACTCCAATTGTCTTAGAATGTCACAAACCGAAGCTTTTGCTTCACGTTTGATGGGATATTGAGGTTGAGGTTGTTGCATAGAGCGCAACGGTATTTCATGAGCCGGCAAATCAACGTCCCAACCCACCTGATTGCGATACACCGCTGGGGCTAAGGACAAAGCCCATTCCTCTGCGTAAGTCTGTGCGCGGTCCTCAGGGACACAACGTGAAAAACTCGGAAGTATCACATCTTCCCCTCTAGAAGAGGCTAACACAAAGGGTGGAGGCCAATCTTTCTCCGCCAATAAAATTTCATATGTAGCGGTTAAATTCTCCCAGAAAACCACCTTAATGGGACACAGTATATCACCTTCAATCTGGAAAAGGATTTCGTAGAGTCTATCCGGGGGGGGCAACCCGGGTATCTGCAGTCTCAATTGTAACAAATGTGTCAGTTGCTGTCACATCCAGACGGGGACGTAGAGCCTCCCTGACTATGGTAACCTCTGCCGCGCTGTTGAGCAGAGTCACTGCCCATGTCCAATCCAGGAGTCTCGTCCTCACCGTCTGTGGCATATCTCGCTGTTAATGCGGCAACTTTTTTCTTCTGAAAAGGAGGTCGGGTACGAGGGAAATCACCCTGCTTGTCCTTGACTTCAAATTGTCGAGGCTGTTCACGAGGTTGTGACGCAGGTTGACTTGTACCCCGATCCTGGCGATCACCTCCACCGGCTTCTGAGCCTGATGTTTCCTGTAAAGAACGAGGAGAACGCTGATCAGGAACCTGAAATCTATCAGTAGACTTAATTTTAGCGCGATCGCGCAAGTCATAAGTACGTTCAGAAGCTTCAGGGGTCGGTGAACTGGCACGCGAACCCTGCTTCTGCTGTTGGGAACACTGTTTCTTATTCCTTTGCCAATTCTTTTTAGGAAAGGAAGGGTGCCCATCCTTATCAGGCTGGGCTTTCTGTTGATTTAGAGACTGCGTTTGTGTTTGAGTCGTAGGCTTATTTCCCAAACTATTGCGGCCTATGGTTTTATAAGCCTTCGCAATAATCTTAGGTAATTCTCGTGGTTTGTCAGCCTCCGCGACCGCCTCTAAGCGGTTTGCTACTTGAAAGCTAACGGCATCGCCCTTGACATTCGCAAGGATCATATCAGAAACGTCGAACACCCCCACCAGTCTCATCCCCAGCTCAACTGCCGCTTCGGCTCCGTGTTCATCTTGAACGCGTTTAATCACAGAGGGGAGTACGGTCATGGAGGGAGTGCCGAAACACATAGAATATACCGCTGCAAACACCCTGCCCCGGGTGTTACAATCAGCCAATTCGGGAATTAAGTCTTTGGGTAAACTAATAGTTAAGATCCTGTGTTTCTCCACAGGAGTTGTATTAGGGAAGACAGCTTCTATCTGTCCAAATTTCCCGGCAAGCTAATAAGGAAATTAATCCTTATTCTGTGGGCGTTTGCCCATGACAGCATTAACCATAAGGGGACTGATGGTCACGCCACCAGGACCCGCAGGTTGTACAGCAGCGCCAGGTGGTCCCACCTGGACGGTGCGGGTTACGTACTGTATTACCGATCTATATATGCGTACTAACGATGTATGTAAAACGCGGAGCTCCGCCAGAGTTGCAGTTGTAAAAGCACGTGGGTGTGGGGTAATCCCAGCCAAAACGGGCCATGTGGCCCCATCTATAGATAAAGGGCCTAAATGGACTGCCGTTAATAGGCGAGGAAGGGCGCCATTAAACCAAATATGGTGTTTCCAAGCTGTAAGCGGAATCTCAAGAGCTCTATAAGGCTGCTATTGCTGAGGAACGGCAGTGGGTGTATATGTATGAAACATATCATCAGTTCCATCCACCGCCGGTAAGGTGACCCAAGAGTAAAAAACTTCAAACTGGTGGGCCGGATCGGCTTCCACCATGAAAATAAGCGCGGTCCCGGCATCAGGGACTGCATAACGAGTCAAGTGCGCCCTCAGCGCGGCTCTGCTATGAGCCGGAATGTCAACTACAGCCATTATGGAGAAGACAGTAGAACAACTTAAAGAGTGGCTGCGCAAACTCTGGTTATATGAAAAGAAAAACCTTTTAAAACTTCAAGCTTGAATAAACCTATAAAATTGTCAATATAGGAGGTTACTCCGTCACAGCTGTCTCCGGAAACAGAAGTGAGGGTATTGTGGACCAGCACGAGCACTACTCAAGCGTCTCGCAGATAAGAACCAGACCAAATGTTGGCGGCGCCATGTTGCGGGTATTCTGCTCATACACAGAACTATGCACAAGAAAACAGGACCTCAGTAAGTAGGGGTGTACCTCCTATCACCTTAGTACCCAAAATCCCAACCGACTAGCAATAGTGTCTCTTTCGGTCTCCTACAAATATCAAGAAGCTACGAATGTTTAGACAACCCAGAACACAAGCACTCCCGAATGACCTCAGAGTCGCGAGAACAAGACAATCTTTCGCTCTCACGTACTTGTCCACAATAAGAATAATCAGAGTCACTAAATAAGTTCAAAATGTTTATTTTGACTATAGTGATTCATAAAACAGTATGCGAACCACGACCAGCAGCAAAATGCATAAAGCCAGCATCATTAGCATTGTTACAATATTATAGAATACAAAAGGAGTCGTCATTTTATAAAGACTGTGAAAAAGGCAAAATAACTGTGCCTAATCACCCTCCCCTTGGTAGTAAGAAGCTATTTTATATAACAGAAGATCTCTAGACGTTATTAGCAGACCCCCTACCTGAAAGCCTAAACGCAAAGGTTTACATCGTAGGAACAGCAGAGCTCAGCTCAATGGAACGGCTTTCTTCGAGTGTGTTTCAAAAACATGCAACAATGCTATATCAAAGCTCGATTCTTCCATACTGCAGCTGTTGGTAACATGTTTTGTCTAGGTAATAGGGACTGACCAGAACAGAATAACAAGAGACATTGTTGATCGACCTTGCACATTATGTACAGACAGAATTGAAGGGAAAGCGGAGAACGTGAAAAACAATCTGTTATCATGTACAGGGCAGAGGCAAAGTGTCTCGAAAACAAACTCTTAGCAAAGGCGTGCGCAAAAGCAGAAGCATAGGGCATGCAAAACTCATGCTAACTTAGCAATGTTGACAATGTATCTAAGGGCCCCATAACCCCATATAACAGTGGGAGCCAGTGCTGACGCCCACTCCTGCACATATGAATGTTTAAGTGACTCTGGAACGAGGTCGGAGAAAGCTGGTAAAATTACATCTTCCCCCTTAGGGCACTCCATAACAAACTCAAGCGGACAATCTCTTTCAGCCAAAAGGATGTCGTATCCATATGTCAGGTTCTCCCAAAATAGACCTTTCACTTTCCTGGGTATGTCCCCTCCATTTGGAGGGTAATTTTGTATAAACGATGTGGGACACTTACCCTTGTATCCGGTGTCTCCACCGTGATATGTTCATTCAACGCTGCTGACACCAGAAATTCCATCAGGTTCTGGCAAGCTATTGATACTTCTGCTGCACTGTCTAGCATCATCAGAGCCATTCCCCATTCAGAAGCAGAGTCCTCAGTAGCCTTGGCATTTCTTATTTTAAGGCCAGCTACCTTCTTCTTTTTAAGTTGAGGTTTAGTTTTGGGTTTATCTTCTTGTTTGATAATGTAGTCTGAAATGCGATGTGTCTCCCTTGTCGGCTTGACTCGCTCTTCTGATCTGTGTTCTGACCGCCCTTTCCTCTCCAAGTGTTTTGATGAACTCTGAAAGGAACGAGAGGAACGTGTATCAGAATCCTGATACCTGTCAGGTTTTTTAATATTATCACGGTTTCTAAGATTATCTCTTTTTTCAGAGGGCTCCTGTTGAGGAAACCCACCCCGTGATCGAGATGCATTTTACCTATTATTTTTTGATTGTTTGTTATCCCATTTCTGTTTAAAAGAATCGGGTGCTTGCTTTGAGTTATCCATTTCAGGATTACCTGTTATTTGTGGTTTCCCAGATCTAGCTCCCAAGTTATCTCTACCCAGCGAAGCATAGGCTTCTTCGATAATCTTAGGTTGTTCTCGCTCCTATTGTGCAGGACTGACTTCCCTCAGGCGTTGGAGTATAGCCAGCGCTGCTGCATCCCCTTTTATGTTACGTAACATAATTGCTGATACCTGGGCAAAATCTTCATCATTTTCATTCCCAAGTCCAGGGCTGGTTCTGCCCCATACTCATTCTGTATTTGTTTCAATACATCTGATGTAACAGCTATTGAGGGGCTACCATGAGTTCTGGTATAAACATCAGAGAAAGCTGTACCCCAAGTGGTACAATCCTCTATCGGGGGAGCTATCCCCATTGGCAAACAAATTGTTAGTATTCTGTGTTTTTCCTGCGGGTCCGTACAGGGAAATACTGCTTCAAGCTGTGCTATTTTCTGTGCTATCCAGAACGACATTGGCTCACTTTTGGTAGGCATTCTTCCCACAATCACATTCAGCGTTTGTGGGCTGATATTTGTCATAGTCATTTGAGGTTGACCAGCTTGAGTAATCCATGCAGGTTAAATTGTAAGTGTTCGCATTACGAACTGTGGAAGGATTCTGTATAGTTTTACTACAGCTCTGTAAAGTGTACGCGATTCGGCTGCTGGCAATGTATCAATCTCTGGATGCGGTATGTAAGCAGCTAGGACCGGCCAGGTCGCTCCTTCTCTGCTGAGCGGACCAAGTCTCACATTTGTTGTGGTGTGACGGAGGGCACCTTTAAACCAATTAATGTGTACTTGGTATGTTAATGGGGCATCTATGTCCACGTATGGAAAGTATTCTTCAGGTGCGTCATCTTCAATGTAAGTATGAAACAGCTGTGTGCGTGCATGCAGGCGGGAACTTAACCCAAGAATAGAATACGTCTGTCCTGAATGCTTTGTGTGCCTCTATCATGAAGGTAATACCACCACCAGTTGCCAGGAGGCCGTATTGTAATAATTTCATAGTAACTGCTTGTCTGCAATTTTCTGTAATGTTAAGAGCAACTTCCTGCTCTTCTTACCCTGTAGACGCAGCACTGTCTCCGCTGACAGACATTGTGGGAGGAAGTAGTAAGGAAAAGAGTTAAAGTTTTGCACAGTGTGGGAAATTATAATCATTCAAGCTTCAAAATCCTACAGCCAATACATACGATATACCTACTCAGCTGCAGCGGATTTCCCTTCCCACTCCAGACGTCTCTAGTTAAATGTGAGTAGGGGTCTCTGAGAAAGCACGACTGAACTACTCAGATTTGACCGTAAATAAGAACCAAACCAATATTGGCGGCGCCATGTCGGGTAATTACTAAAAATAAATAGGATCTGCGCGAAAAGTGACCTTTTACCTACAGTTGTCCTACCTTGCTCTGCATAATGGTTCTAGCATTGACCTTATACCCAGTTATGTGCTGAATAAATGTCAAATGGTTTCCTTGAAACTAGGCTAATTTATTATGCATGAGGACTCTTAGTAAAATCCACTGCATATGACGTACTTAACAGGATTAACATACTCTGTACAAAAGTAATCTGATATCCTCTATTGGGGGAGCTATCCCCACTGGCAAGCAAATTGTTAATATTCTGTGTTTTTCCTACGGGTCCGTACGGGAAAATACTGCTTCAAGCTGTGCTATTTTCTCTGCTATCCAGAACGGCATTTGCTCACTTTTGGTAGGCATTCTTCCCATAATCGCCTAGGTTAGTAAACATAACAGGCAAGCCCATCTGCGACAACCTGCATCCGACCGGGGCCAGAGACTTTTAGAAAGACTTTCTCCTTGAGACAGCTTTTAGCTCTTCACCCAGTTTGTGCAGAAGCCTGCTGTTCATCTATTTTTTCTCCTGCCTACAACAATAGCTGCAAACACTGCGATTTCTCTCTTAAGTCTACAGTCTCCTTCTCAGTCGCAGATAATACATATAGCATCCCTCTCGTGGAACCAATAACAGAAGTATCCCTGTAAGGGCTGTTCCGACTAAGCCCAGTTTTCGCTTTCATAGTATAAATTGCCGCTCTGACCGGCCACCAACAACACATTTATGACTTTCTCATAGATAACACACCAGATGCCATGTTCCTGACGGCTACACGAAGCTTCTTCTATAGATGTTATTACAGCAATACCGCTTAACTACCGTATCGGAAGAAGGGACCGCAAGGATACGTTAGGAGGCGGTATATCCATTATCTATGGAGACATCTATCAGTGTAAAACGGAGGAGCTTCGCTCCTCTGTCGGTGAAGCGCTTCTCTTCTCACTCAGCCTCACGCCCAAATTTACTGTCTCAGGGGTCTTAATCTATAGACCCCCGGGATACACTGGAAGCTGGTGCTCAACATTAGCGAACCTAATCTCCCCATACATACTTAAATATGCTAACTTCTCCCTACTAGTAGACTTTAACATGCATCTAGAGATGCTACGTGCAAACTTTGTCGGACTCTCATAGGGGACCTGGGTGCCCTTAACCTCAATTTAATCAACTTTTCCCCCACACACAAAGCAGGTCACCAGCTGGATCCCATTTTTCTAATATCACTGGTCCCACCTACGACCCACCCTTACCTTTACTCTGGTCAGACCACCTTGCAATGCCTTTTTCTATACCCCCCACTCCTCTCTAATTCCCACAGCAACCAGGCCCAAAGTCATGGGTACAAACTGTGCCAATCTTGACCTTTCTGCCCTTAATACTCATCTATCTGACACTATGCCTCCACTTGTACAGCAGGTCGACTTAAATTTCTCCACAGTCGATAACCTAAGCTCTCTGAAATTTATTCTACCAGCTAAGCCTAAATCAGTGTCCAGACAACACCCCCCCACCCCCTGGTTCAAGGATACCGTACATTAGAAAATGTAGCTCTGTAAGAAACTCGAAAGGGCTTGAAGGAAGCTATAAGACAGGGATTTAAAATTAAAATACAAAATGGCCCTAAATATTTATCATACGCACTGTAGAAATGCCAAAGCAGCCTTTTACTCAATAAAATTACTAAAAGCCCAAAACAGTCCAAATACCCTATTCAAAGTGGCCGAAGACCTATAAGACCCCATCAACACCACTACCCCCTCTCTCTCTCACGGGTCCATTGTGAAGAGCTGGCAGACTTTTTTGTTGTGAAAGTAACAAACATTTGCCTTAGCTTGGATGCAGCTCGAACTGATGAAAGCCAAGTCGGCAATACTAGTCTATACTTCAACTTTAGTCCTTCTCCCTCCAATGAAACTAGTCCCCTGAGTATGAGCCTGACTTCAGCTCGACTACAATCCTTGCTCCTCCTGGACTCTCCCCGCTTTCTGGATTTACTGCAGCCCATTAAATCAAGCTCCCCATTGGATCCTCTTCCTCCATCCAAGCTCTGCTCCCTGACTCCACACCTTCTGTCTTTGATTGTTGATCTTCTTAACTTCTCCCTGTATGAGGGTCACCTTCCGAAAGCCTGGAGGCATGCCATGGTGCTTCCCCTGCTAAACAAGCTCGCCTAGATCCATCTAACTGGGCGAATTACAGGCCTTTTTTTTTGCTGCCCATTTTCTCAAAAAACTTGGAGAAGTATGTTAATTCTCAAATCACTGCATAGGTGGAAGCCCAAAATGCCCTCCAGCCTTCCCAGTAAGGTTTCAGAGCTGAGCACAGTACAGAATCTGATCTTCTAGGTGTCACTGAACACCTACGGCGACTCCTGGATAAGGGTGGCATTGCCGTGCTCATTCTACTAGATCTTAGCGCCAACTTTGACACTGTGTCTCATGATACTCTGACTGTCAGACTGACCCAACTAGGGCTTCAAGGCTTGGCGCTTAACTGGCTAAAATCCTTTCTGGTTTTCTATTCAAACACAATGTCTAGTCTTCACTCACTCACTTCAGGACTCTTAGCCCAATGCTTTTTAACATCTACGTCCCCCCACTGGCGGACCTAGTAGAAAGCTGTGGCCTGACCCTGTTCTCTTATTCTGACGACACGCAAATTGTTTTCTCTTTATCGTCTGAGCAGGAAGCCAGTATTGATGATCTCAATTCCTGCCTCAGACTTGTCTCCTCCTGGATGAACTCCAATTCTCTGTAATTTAATGGTGACAAGATGGAGGTTATAGTGCTAGGCAGGAACCCCCAGCTCTGGGGTCCCCAACACTGGCCTGTTACACTGGGAGTACTCTCTAAATCCGTCCCCAAAGTGAAGAATCTGGGCTTCTGGCTTAACTCCACCTTGTCCATGATGTTTCAGGCTGCTAAGATTGCCTCTTCCTGCTTTGCCTTTATGAAGTAGCTCAAAACAAATCTTATGGATACTTTTTTTCTTTGCCCAAACAACTGTTGTCCAGGCCATGATATTATCAAGGCTGGTCTATGGTAATATTCTATACCTGGGGCCGCTAAGTCCGTGATCAGACGTCTGCAGGTGGTTCAAATCTCTGCCACCAGGCTCTTATTTTGGCTTCCCAAACACTCTTCTGCTTCTGATCTTCTCTGTGATTTCCACTGGCTCACAGTGGACAAGCGCATTAACTTCAAGGCTTTTTGCTTTATGCACAAAATCAACTCTAATGTGGGACCACGGTTCCTGCAAAAATGAGTTGTTCCCTATCGTCCCCCATGCTCTCTGCACTCCAGCAACCATTCCCTTTTCACAGTGCCCAGAGTCAGACACACCCAGATGGGTGGCTGGTCGTTCTCCTTTGCTGGGCCCTAAGCTGTTGAATGTTCTTCCTGAATCTCTCAGAGGCTGCACTTTTCACAAGGAGCTAAAAACCTGGCTATTTTAGGTCACTTTGGAGGTTACGAACTCTGTCCCCAAGAGCTGGGAAACCCTACTGGTAGCTAAGCGCTTTACAAAATCTCAATAATAATAATAATAATACTCCAATCCACTCCACTCTACCCTAATCCAATCCACCCCACCCCAGTTCAGTCCAATCCACAGCACTTCAACCCAGTCCAATCCACCCCACTTCAGTCCAATCCTCCCCACTCCAGTCCAAATCATCCCAATACAAATGAATGAATTATAATCCACCCCAATCCAGTACAATCCACTCCAATTCACCCCACTCCAGTCCAATCTAATCCACCTCACTCCACACCACTCTTCTCTACAAAACTGCACTCTACAACACTCTCTGCCACTGAATGACAGAACACTACAACACTCTCTGCCACTGAATCACAGAACTCTTCTCCCATATATGAGACTCTACTCCCCCTACTCCACTCTACAACAACAAATCTGCTCTATGACACTCTACTCCTCCCCTCCACTCCTCCACTCCACACCACTAACTTTTAGCCATGCTGAACAGCAGGCACTCTGGTGTACAACATGGCAAAAACACATTGCCAAGCCAATAGTTCTTGTATGTATGACACCTATTGGCATTGCCAATGCTTGTCCTCATATGTCTACCAAATAGATCCAGATATGTCTCCAGCAGCACTGCTACTTCATTTGAAAAATGATTTTAATTCTCTAAAATGCACATTCATGTTCTTAGTAATGAGGATGCTGTGGCAATAGGCTAGCTAGACTCTACCCTGGCACCCTTTCGGGCATCCTACACAGCACATCTCATATAGAGTCTGAAGAAATGTTATCACATCATAGCTTTCCTGTCAGAACTCCATTGGCTGCCCTTTCAACCCTCACCATCTTCAAAAGCTGCTGCATTATTTACAAAGCCATCACGTCCAGATCCGGCTTATTTTGCAGACGAACTCACTATCTCTAGTGGTTCTTGGCACAAACGCAGTCAGAGCACCATCAGACTGCTAACTAAGAAGTGGAAAAAAGAAAAAAGGACTGCAGGCCTTTTCAAGCTACACACCCAGGATCACAAACAGCATCCCAGTTTCTATCAGGACAGCACCAACCCGGCTCCAATTTATTAAAGAGCTGGAGACGCACTTCTTTAAAGAAGACTACATTACAATGCATTAGCCATTCACACTCCAGCTTCCTCTCCTAGTACTCTTTTGGCAGGGCTCGCTCTATAGAAATACCATATACATTCATACATATATTCTACCCTAGAGCCTGTGTGTAGATAAATGGCAGTTTCTCATTTATCATTAAAATAACTGGGGGCACTAGACAGGGATGTCACTCTCCATGTTATTATTTGCCAATGCAAAACAGCCCCTGTTCTTGGTCTGAGAGAGCACCAAGCTTGCAGAGGCCTCTGGATACATGGAAAAGAGTTATTTAGTGTTGGTAAACGCAGACAACATTTCTTTATAAATGAAATTTATCTGTCAATGTTGCCCATATAGAAGGAGAGTTAACTATATTTTGACTGATATGCTGGCAACAAATAAATTGGAATAAATCGAAGGGACTTTCCTAGAATTAGCAATATATACTTGTCAGAAATTGCCCTATTCCCCCATAAT
Source organism: Calotriton arnoldi (assembly GCA_963921515.1). Classification (NCBI taxonomy): domain Eukaryota; kingdom Metazoa; phylum Chordata; class Amphibia; order Caudata; family Salamandridae; genus Calotriton; species Calotriton arnoldi. The sequence continues at coordinate 817,227 of CAWUFW010007649.1, read as the reverse complement.
TTCCATTCACCACAGAACGTAAAGACCAGTCACAATTAATTCAATTGAATTTGCTAAAATGGGGATATCTTTAGACAGGCGGTGTATTCATGACTATAGAGCAACTGAAGAGTAGAGGAGGGACATCTCTATTAGGCATATTCCTCTATTTCATACTCAAGCACTCATTTTTTTAACTATACCCTACGTTTCCCAATGAGCCACCTGCCTTCACTGCACTAACCCACTTGATTACTGCCAACACACATAACATCATTTTAGTCCATAAAAAGTGATTGCTGATCTCTGCCACTGATGTAAAGCAAAAATGTGAAAAAGTCTGGACAATAGTCTAACAGATTAATAGTGGTACTACTGCTGCTCACAGACCAAATAGATACCCCTGAACAGCAAGCATGGGCTTTTGCGGTACAATTTCTTGCATAGAATGTATTACACACTAGCTGGACTGTCAAGTATAGGATTGGACGTTGACCCTCAAGTGCCCCTTATGAAACTGGTCAAAGGAAGATTAAATGCATATAGTGTGGACTTTGGAAACAGAAATTGTCATTTACAGATGGTGGTTTAGAAAACAAACATACATAAGACAAACATCAACAACACCTGCTGACTGTGCCAACTCTTACGCAAGCATACAGCACTCATGAGTTGACACAAGTAGGTATGCACACTCTTGCAGTAGACTTGCCATGGTGGAACCACTGGGGCAAGTGTGCTGTTCATTGTGGTAATTATAGTAAAGCGCTAAACAAGAGCAGACTCCAATGTAAGATATGCTGCGATGTGACACTGCATCTTCATCAGCGTATCAAAATCAAATTGCATCTGTAGCATGATGAGACAGTGAATGCACGTAAAACTGGTACTGATGCTGCCATAAATAATCCTCAGATTTCTCCTATACCATGGCTAAGATACCTCCATATTCTTCCATTGGGATAGCCCTGGTGGTATGGTTTACAAATGTGGGTCCTCTATCTACCCTCGGTTAATTCAGCCGACCATGAATTCAGAGGAGGGTACCCTGAAGACAAAGAGTCAAGATAGTAGTGATGCTGTTGATAGTTGGGGTCATGGCAGACCTGTAATAGTGAAAGGCAACACACTCATTACTAATCCAACACTCCTTATTTTGGTTGTCATTTTGCCTTGGAACCTGATCCTCCCACAAGAGTTACTGAAACTCTAGAGCTAGTCTAGGCAGATGACATTTTGGACTTGGTTGCCATCTTACCTCCAACCCCCACTGACTGGACTGTTAGGGAGCCGCATGGATGATTGTTGCAGAAGCACCTGTGAAGGCTCATGGTGGCAGCAAGAAGGAGCAAGGGAAGCAGGGAACACTTGGCAGTGGATAGAATAGTCTTGGGCTGACTAAGGTGGGGGTTGATTTTAATTTATGATACCTGGGTATCGCCATGATCCATGCTTTGACTACGATACAGTGTTTATCCCAAGTACAAAAATATCCCTTTTCAATATTACCACTGCACTTTGCACAATGTATAACCAGATTGTCATGTTTCTTTTCTTTTCTTTATTAACTCTCACACATGCAGGATGGGATAAGAGCAGATGAGCACAGACACTGCAAAATTTATCCTTTGTGTGTGGGTGTGATTTGTCTTTGTGTGCTGTGTTGTGTCAATGGCCTCACTGCCAGGTCATTGCTGTGGATAGCCCCATGCATTAGTACTAGATTCAGTGGAACCGACATGAGGCACTATCTCCCATGCAGCTGAACAATGCCTTCCAAATCTCTGGGACAGACTGTTTCAATGCATGGGCAGGGATAGATCCTCTGTCTGCTCCTATTACCCTCTCTAACCCTCCATGTGCAAGGGCCTGAGCAATGTCACCAGATTCAGTCCCACTACCATCCTCACACCTCCAAGGGCGCCTGTGTGTCGGGGGTTGGGTTGGTGCCTGTTGATTTACTCTTGTCCCCTTATGTTCACTCAGACATAAAGGTACAAAAAACCATCGCTCTTGGTGACTGATACTCTAGTCACTGAATGACCATCATGTGAGCTGATTCAGACTAAGAGTAACACTTCAAACAAAGCAAAAGCCAAAGGGAGCAGCATTGTCCTAGTCTGTGTTTGTTGTCCTGTGGTCTTATCCAAAATCTGAATGACGCTTCCATCTTTCTTTAGAAAAGAAAGCTGGTACCCGTCCATCTTTATTTTATGGCAATATGTTCCTTAATCGCTGACCTATGCTTGCCTGAATGTGTAGCTCATCAGAGGAACTTCCTGTTTCTTCAGACTCTTTCAGGGGTCTTATTGTGAAAGTGGGTTCCTTTAAGGTTATTTCACATGTAGGACATTGTCCGGAATTCTCAGTTCATGCTTTCTTGGAATATTGTCCTGTGTTGCAGGGATGCAATCACATTTCTCAGACTCCACAATATAAGCTTTGTATGGGCTAACCTTTGAGACTGTGGCAGGCAGTCTAGCGGTAGCTGGGGAGGTGAAGCAGGGTGCAGTTCCTAGGTAACATAGATCAGCACTTCTGGGGCAAGGTGAAAAGAGACAGAACATTCCAGAAGCGCTAAAGCATCTGGTAAAGTCAGAATTTTATGGAAACAGTCAGTAGGTTTCAGACACTTCAGGTCAGTTACAGCTGGGATAATTTAAGCACCAGTCACAGTATTACAATTTGCTGGCCAACAGCTCGTTGATGGGTTCTCTACTCTAATCACATTGTTTGCATTCCCTGCATATATTTTGTTTTACTCCCCTTCAGTTCCAATAGGCGGTGAAGGCAGCTGAGATCCACAGATACTGAGCTTTTCTTGCTGCCAGTCCAGAATTCCTTCTTTACGTCATCCTGGCTTCTGGCTTCTGGTGATACTGGAAGCAAACCTTTGTATTCTGTTCCTGGAGTGTTTTCTGATCAGTTAGAGTTGTCCAATCTCTCAGGCAGCTCACAAAACAGGAATGTTATAGGCATTTTCTCCCCTTCTGGGGTGCAGTCTAACAACAAAGGGGGGGAAATCACAAATAATACCCTAATGTGTACCACCATTCAGTGTCACATTTTGTCTTTAGAATCCTACATGAAATAACTTACAGGCCTGGAAATTGTCACAGCAAAGCAGACCCCTTGTCCCTTTCAATGGAAGAAAAAATAATGCCTGTGGAACCACCCTAAATCTTAGCTCATCATTCGAAGACAAAGTTGCTCACTTACTTCTGACCCACTTACAGATCAGCATGCTGTTCTCAACCACCAGGAATGGATGAGGAGGGATCCTTTGAATAGGAAAAGTTTGAATGGTCAGTTATGACATGGTAATCAACCTTATATGCATGAAACCAACTTTCTACAGCCTATACTATTGTCAACACTCTAATAGCAGGACATGCAGGATGTAAAAAAATAGGTGAACTTCATAAAGAACATTTCTGATGGGAAACAAAGATGAAGACATGAAGAAATACATAAACCATTGTGTTACCTGTACCAGAGCAAAAACACCTCACAGTAATAAAACACTTCCCAGCGGTCTATCACAACATTTTCCCCAGCCAGTCACCCTGTACTCGAATATTAATGGATTTCATTATTGAGCTTCATATCTCTGAACAATACACTACAGTTCTGACTGTAATCAACTCTCTGACCAAGGTAGCTCATTTATTTTGACTTACTAAGGTGCCTAATTCCTTTGAATTAGCCTAGGCTTTTCTAAAGAATATTGTTTTTCTTTGTGGACTGCCTGAGGCCATCATTTCAGATAGAGGATCCCTGCTTCTATTTAAATTTTGGAAGGAATGAGTCAATCAATAGAGCATGATACACTTCCATGGTCAGACGGAGAGAGTTACTCAAGCCCTAGAACAATATCTCTACCTTTTCTTAATGGACGACCAAGAACACTGATCACAATGACTTTCTCTAACTGAGTATCCATATAACAATTCCCTTCATGGTGCTTTATGTTTTTCTATTTTTTACCCATATGAATTACATCTTTGAATTTGTATTCTGAGTATCCTGAATAACTTAAGAGGCACTCATGAAAAGGCCATAAAAATCGTTGAAGACCAAAAGCAGAACTATAAGAGATTTACAGATCGGCACAGACAGGCTGGTCCCCAGTAAAAATTGAATGATCTTGTTTGGTTATCATCACAGAATGAGTCTATCCCTTGTCCCCACCATAAGTTCCTTCCCTGATTTGTGGGTCCTATCAAGATCATTGGCTTAGTAGGGAATTCTGCAGTCTGCCTAAAATGAATAGCAAAATGGCACATACACCCTATAGTTCACATCTTTAGGATTAACAAAGCAACAAACACATTCAAGACACCACCTCCTCCAGTTGTAATTGATAGGTTACTTGAGTATGGAGGAAACTGTTTATTCCCATAGTAAGAGGACAGCTGCCATATTTAATGCCAGGAAAGGGTATGATGCTTCAGGTAGATCTTGGGTAGCCTACTCATTAATTCATGCACCCCTCTTAATTCTGTCATCCATCATTGTTTCCCTAAATGACAAGGGCCTGATTTGAAGGGGTTTAGGGGAGGCCCTTTGTGATGTGGGGGGAGCTAATGTCAGGAATACTGGGGTTCATTCTCTCTTGAGATTGTGTCCAGCATCGCCGGGAAGCAGTCACATTTCTTAGACTCCATGATACAAGCCTGCTATGGGCCAGCCTTGGAAATTGTGGTAGATGTGCCTGTTGCGGCATGAGAGGGGAAGGACGGTAGAGCCACACGTTAACACAGATCAGCACTTCCAGGGCAAGGTAGAAAAAACCAGAACATTCCAGAAAGCTGGATATTTCCAGAAATGCCAGAACATTCTGGAAGGAACTGGAAGCACCAATCGCAGTATTACATTTTGCTTGGCAACAGCAGTTGATGTATTCTCTACTCTAGTTGCATAGTCTGCACCATTTACTTTCCCTGTTTAGTTGGAAAATACTGACAGAAATATTGTACCAACAGAACAGATGAAAGTTATGCTGTATCCAAAAATGAAATGTGTAGTAATGACTCTGGAGTCACTTCACAGTAGAAATGCAGGTTTATTGAATTGCACAGGCCACAAGAGGGAACACTGTCTCCCTGCCATTCAGCAGTCCAAATGACTTCAAAGACAGCTCCAGGGCAACCCCGCTCAAATGCAGATGACTGCACATTCCACTGCAGGCTATACACAGAAATACAATTTAATATACACCCCTCTTTTCTACACATTAATTTGAAGTAAAGCATATTACTACATACACATTTAACAGTACACGACAGACAACACATAACCAACAAAACATTTATACAAACAAAACATACAAGGAATCCTGGCCAAACAGTGGCCCAAAAACATGTTAAATGCAGTAGCCTTCTGTAATGATAAACAATATGCACTTGACATGGTACAGAAAAGACCTCACACAAGTGTTAGAGAAGGGTGAACTAACACAGATCATCTCACACGTTCCATTAAGATAGATGGCATTTTATGAGTCCTTTGGGGATTAACTCTCAGTGGTCTTACATTTTCCCCATCATTTAACTCACAATATGATTCATTCACATCACTACCTCCATGGGAAGCACCTATCCCTTTTGAACCATCCTATCACTCAGCATCATTTATGAACATTGGTCCACTACACCCATCATCCTCAATGTTTCTCAAAACCTCTATTCTCTCAGTGCTTTTTTGATAAAGAGCAACTCTTCTCCTGTTCCACCACTGTCCATTAGACAATAATACATAATTTCTCTTCACATTGTGCACCTGATAAGGTCCTTTGAACTTCAAGAAACCAGTTCCCAATCGTCCAGTTTTAACTTTAACCCAATCACCACTCTTCAGCCAACTTTCCTTTCTACAGTCCTCAAGTTCCCTGGAATATTCAATTTCTTTTTCACCTTCTTGTTTCATCCATCTCGAAACCATTGTAGTGTGCCCTTCTCTACCTCTCATCATCATGAAGGGTGTTTGACCAGTTACACTATTGACACATGTCCGATGCACCCATACTGTATACAGCACTGCCTGCTCCACATCCAGCTTGCTTTTGCATGCCAATTTAATCACTCCCTTAATCAACCTATTTGCACGCTCCAACATGCCATTAGCCAGTGGGTTGTAGAATGAGGTTCTGCAATGCCTCACCCCAGTTTGAATCAGAAAGTTCCTTATTTCCCATGATGTTGACTTTGTGCCATTGTCTGTGTCTGAATATGTTGGCTCAACTTCCCTAGTAAAAACATTGCTAAGTACTTTGATCATTGTAGAAGTTGGTATTTCATTCACAAATTCCACTCCCATCCATTTGGTATGCAGATCAACCATAACCATTGCAAACTTTAAATTGTGTGCCAACCCATGCAATGGTCATATAAAGTCAAGACAAACCTTCATCTAAGGTGCACCAAGAGCTTGTATGTGTTGGACACTACCACCACCAGCCTTTAATCTCTCCTCACTCTCCTTACATGCATTACAAGCACACACCCAAACACCAACTCCTCATACATTTTTGGCCACCAGAAATTTTCCTTCAGTCGCTTGGCTGTTAAAGTTTGACTTAAGAGTCCCTCATCTGCTAATTCACATTTTCATTTCCTCAAAGTTACTCATGGAATATATTTTTCTGCACAAATCAACATGCCATTACTACCAACAGATAACTCATTAAAATGTTTCCAATAGGGTCTCATGTCAACTCTCACACAGCTCTTTCTTACACTATTCGCCTTCACCAACAATTTTTTTACCTCGTTTAAAATATTGTCTTCTTAAAGGTCATGCATCCATTCTTCCTATGTTATTACTCCTTTATACTCTATTACTACATCGTTCACACTGACAATCACTTATTCAGCCTCTATAGCTTCATCCTTCTCATGTGCAGGCAAATGTAACCAAGAAAGACAGTCTGTCTGTTTATCGCGCCATCCTGGTATACATTCTTGCTTATACTAGAATTCTTGTAGTCTTGAAGCAAGTCTCACTAGTCTAGCTGACACATTCATTGCCCCACCTGGCAATAATTCTTTCAATAATGACTTGTGGTCAGTCCTAAGAGTTACACTTAACACCTAAATGTAGGTTATAAAATACTCCATGGCATGTGCAGCTGCAATCGCTTTCCTCTACTCTGCATCTGTCAATGAGCGAGATGCAAAAGCCACCGTTCTCTCTACACCCCCATGTATTTGGTCTAAAACCACTCCTATTCCGACTGTGCTTGCATTGATAGTCATACAGGTTTTTTTCTTAACATCAAATTGCATCAACATTTTGGCACTATGTCCTTTTTAACTAATTTGCAAGCTTCTTCTTCCTTGTGTAACCACACAGGTGATTTTTACTCTTCTTAGCAATGACCTCATTGATTCAGTCTTATTTGCAAATCCCTTTACAAATTTTGCATAATATTCTCTAACACCCATAAAAGATCACAGTTCATTCTTATTTTGTGGTTGTGGTGCTTCCCTGATAGCTTTAACTAAACCTCCTTTTGGTCTTACTCCTTGGACACAAATCGCACAGCCCAGGTATTCCACCTCTTATTGTAGGAAATTACACTTGTGTCATCTCAGTGTTCAACTAGCATCATTCAATTTGCACAGCACCTGTTCCAAGACTATAATGTGCTCTTTTACGGTTTACCCAAAGGCCACTATTTCGTCCTGAAAGAGCACAATATTATTTTGACCTTTAAATATATTCACCATCATGCCTTGGAATATACTGGCTGTACTAGCTGTACCAATAGGAAGGTGATTGAATTAAAACACATCTTCTGTTGACATAACAGCAGTTGTAGGGTGTAGCTTTATTTGGCTGTATGCACTTTTGAAGTCTAATTTAGGTAAGTACTTTGCATTCTTCAACATCTGCACCATCTCTGTAATATTTGGCAACGGAAAACTGTAGACCACTATATTTTGATTTAAAGAATGAACGTCAACGCAAAAAATACAAATTCCTATTGTTATTTTTTTTGGTAATGACCACTGGTGACGGCTATTGGGCTGACTCAGTGGGTTCTTTTATACCCTCATGAACCATCTCTTCGAGCCACTCTTTTGCTTCTTGCCTGTACAATACTGGTATCCGTCTTGGTTTATGACTCTCTGGTATAGCTCCTTCCTTCAAAGCAATCTTATGGGAAAACCCCTTCAGTGCTCCCAACTTGGCCTCTAATACATTCTTGACTTTTTCCATGACAGTCTCAACATCTGCATCTTCTGCATCTTAAACAACCATCACTTGATCTCTTCCCTTCAGGCTGATAACAATGTTAAGGTCGTATTGGTGTAACCATCCTAATATTTGTGGCCCTGTATTCGCTACATTGACTTTCCCTCGTATCATCCTTTCCGCAAACATTACAACTGACTTCATAAATCTCAAGACATCAATTGAACTTTCCTAAAATCCTGTGGGATTAATATCTTGTGGTTCTAGCTCACACCTTCCCCATGTTCTCTCCCACAAATCTTCAGGCACTACGGTAAACATTGATCCTGAGTCCACCATTAGATCAACTAATTTATCATTAACTGTGAATGTTGCATTGGGTCTATTCTTTCTTCCTGAATTCTCATTCTCATCCCCTTTCCCCACTCTCAGATACCTTTCCTTAGTTTAAAGGTCATATTTTAATGATGCTTCACTTCCTTTGTCATTACTTCTGCAAAACCTGACAAAGTGTCCCTTTTTGCCACATCTTCTACAATCCTTGTCTAATGCAAAACAATTCTTAAAATCTGAAGAGTGGTATTTACTTCCACATCTTCTGCATGATTTTACCGCCACAGTCTTTTTTCCAAATGCACCACTCTCCTTTGGCATTCCACCATGGTAACTACTTCTTGTGATTTTACTAGTCCAATTAACATCACTAATCATATGTTCAGTTGCTGCAACTTCTTCATCTAGTTTATTGTCTTTGTGTTCCATCTCCTCATGCATGCGGATGATTCCTCAACAATCTTCGCTATTTCAATAGCCTCCATTAGTGTTGGGTTTCTTGCTGCCCAAAGTCTCTCTTGCATTTTATTATTGTGATGTTACACAATTAGGTGGTCATATGTTATTTTTCTACATTGGCACATTATTGCCAATTCTCTCACTTGTGCTACAAACTCTCCACTATTGGTAGTCTTCGACCTAGTACCCTGACCAAGGTGTTGGACACACCTTATACTGCTGGGAAGGCACAGACATACTTTAAAAAAGCACTTTCAACCCAGGCTTGCATGAAAATTCTCTTAATGAGGCTAATTGCTCTGCCAATCTCAGACTTCAATCCTGTTTGAGCCTATCAAGATGAGGTAATTTCACGCATGTTATGCAACTACCGCAAAGAATCCTGGTTCCACCTGGTGTGCTGTTGCCCCAAATTGACACTGGAACGACACCACCTGCTCCTCCTGCTGTTTCGGTCAAAAGGTGTTTAGTGCTGTAAGGAGGCGTCAGACATGTGCTTTCCTGAAATGCACCAGGTACCCTAGCTAGACTGGGGAAATTTACGAGCCTCATTCGCCTTTCACTCATTGAAGTGATGACAACAGTCACTGGCCACATAACGCAGGCCCAGCACTTAGCAGTCAGCTCTTAGGAAAGCCACTAACTGTGTCATGTAGTTCCTAGGAGTCCCCCAGGACCTGCGCATTTTGGATGACCTAAACTGAGGGCTTGGTGGCCCTACTGTAGTGTAGTTCCTATAAACCTATATAGGATCTGCGCGTTTAGACAACATACACTGTAGGATTGGTGTCCGGACTGATTCTAGACACCCCCACCGGGTATGTTAGCCTGTATTCCAGCTAGCTCACAGTGCCACTAGAAACCCTTCTTATTAAGGAGAGAATAGTTCTTGGCAACTATCGAACATGACAACCCTGATCCCTCAGGATCGTGGAAACACTTTGTCTCAGAGAGATACACAGAATAAACGGTGGGGACGTTTTTCAATAAGCATTTATTGAGCAAGCGTCATTCTAGTGTAAAATGGGTGTGCTGAAACAACCATTAGACAGAAACAGATATAAATGATTAGAAGCACTAACAGAGTAAAAGGATGGTAGATTTCTACCATCGTGCTAAAACAATGAATACAGGCAAGTATATAAAATACATGACAGTAGTAAATGCGTACTCCTACGATGCGACCCTAACTAGATGTACCTAAGTGTATCTAGCATGCATGTGGGTGTAAAGTCAAGAATCCCTCTACGATAAAGTCAACCCCATTACCTGAAGTGAGAGACTGTGGGACCCTGTCTTGGTCTCGAGATGGACACCCCGCAAGGGATGTCAAACCACTGCGAGCTGGAGTGTCTGCGTGCAGGAACCTCAGCGTCTCGCGTCAGTGTGTCGGCATGGAAGTCCTTTTCTCCTCTGACTACCTCGGCAAGATATGGTGTTTATATACCCAAAGTGGTGCCCTCAGGGGTTCTACCTTGCTGTGTTATGTCGGACTTAGGATGACGGAAGGAATGACCCTTGTACATAGTTATTATGCAGGAGATGGTAGTCCTGCTGAGTTTCCAAGAATCCTCATGCATAATGGATGAGGCTAGTTTACAGGGAAAACCCCACGTCCTGTATGCAGTACTGTAACTAGGTAAAAGGTCAGTCCCAAGAATCGTCATGTAGTGTAATGGTAGGGGAGAATATAGGTGAAAGGTTAGGTGACTACCTGAGCCTATATTGGGGTACCTATATGAAACATAACACACACTCCTCATCCGACTGGATGACAAACAACAATTCTAACGTACTTCTAGGCATTTGTATGCAACAACTAATTAGTTCCAAACATTAGTTTTGTTAATTTCTTTTAAAAAAATGCAAAAAAATTGCTAAAATCATATTTTAAGCTGTAGAAGTTCTACTAAAATATGTTCGTATATATAGTCTGCACAACTATGAGTGACTGAAAGCCATGCAGTTTTAGCAAAAGTTTCTGTTTGTTGAAAATTTCAAATTTGGTTGTTTTTCAAAAAGCCGAATTTTTCCCAGCACACGATGAGCCAAATGTTTATGTGTTATCGCTGGGAGATGCAACATCACTGTTGCCTGCAACACCTCGCAGATCAGGTCAATATAGCACAGATATTCGTCCGTATTCACCACAGCCGCTGCTGGAGATGTCTGTGTGTCATCCAAGGCCTGAGTATTTGTTGAGGAGCTGGTATCCGTTCCGACAGGAGCTGAAGCATCCTGTGGTGGCTCTAAGAATGCAGACATCAACATTGGAATACGCTGAGGACACTGCAGAACATGGGCCGTTATCGGGTCCAGTAAAGCATCAACGTCCAGTGGCGAAACTGTTGGAAGCGTTATACAGAGGTCCAACACACATGCTTGTCTGCAGAACAGGCATCGGAGGACAGGCAGAATACAGTCGATCCAGACTGGTCTAAATGATAGGAACCAAGATTCACTTAGTTCGCGAAGGTGAGGTGTGCCCAGATGGAGTACCATGCGATCAGGGTATCAGCGCTCCAAGAGCGTTTTTTCCATCTCCTTGGTGACTGGGACGTCCATTGTGTATCAGAAAAATTGCAATCAGGATTCCTGCTATTAAGAACAGGATCAGCGGAAACCCTCCAAAAATGCAAAAAGTGTATGAAGTTGGGAATAACTCTGAGGATTGTTTGAAAGGTGCTTAACAGTCCAGAACCTATGGTCTTAAATAGGTGTACTATACCCGTCATATCAGAAATGTTAAAGATACGTTTGTTCGTATTAGTGCCTGTATCTCAGCCGAGGACCTTGCAACCTGGAGATCATAAATTTCTCGGGCGGAGGTTAAGGGCACAGTTTGCTGTAAAAGCATGGCTTTCATTCGGCTCAGAGTATCAAACCGTATAAAGGAAACATTCAACGAAGGCCATAACGGCACCACTCTGACTGTATGGGTCGGTGGAAACAATACTTGCATACAGCAAGTAACCCTGGAGCTTACAGTGACAAGATATGCTATGCCCGGGAGCATCCCGCAACAACCTTGATCATTCAGCATCCTTTGATACAGTAAAACATGATAATCTATTGAACTTACTGGAACAAAGGATGGGCCTATCAGGTGTCGTACTTCAATGGTTCGCTTCCTTCCTTCAAAACAGATCCCTAAGAGTCAAAATGAATCAATCGCTGTCTAAGTCCCATGCGATCACGCTTGGCGTTCCTCAAGGCTCTGCTCTTTCTCCCATTCTATTTAACCTATTCCTTGAACCACTGGCTACCTCCTAAAATCTTCCAATATCCAATACCACATGTACGCTGATGACACTCAGCTGTATCTCAAAATCGCCTCCTCAGAGGCCATCATATCCCTCAACTCCATCTTTCAAAACACACACCTGTGGCTCACAGTTAACCATCTCAAACTCAACGCTGCCAAAACCGAATTTCTTCTCATCTCCCCACCGAAACACAGCCTAAACATTGATCTTTGGCTGAAATATCTTACAGCCCTCAAATGCTCGCCCTACATCATAGACTCTGCTAGATCACTAGGTATCACATTAGACAAACACCTAAATATGCAGGATCACATCAACGCAGCCACTAAAGGAGCGAATCATCAACTAAGCATTCTGCGGAAACTCAAACCCTATCTACCACAAGAAGACCTAAAACAAACGGTTCAAGCCCTAGTACTACCCAGACTGGATTATGGTAGTGCCACACTATGTGGCCTACCTCGATACAAACTGGCCCCTCTAAGAGCATCCCTCAACGTGGCAGCCAGACTTGTCCTTGGAACAAAAAGAAACACGTACATCTCACCGGACCTAAAATCATTAAGCTGGCTACTGTATGAGGCAAGGATCCAGCTGAAAATTGCCTGCATGACGCATAAGGCGTTACACTTTAATACCCCCAGCTACCTGGCTCAAAAGCTAGAAAAATCAGGGGGCAACAGAAACTCACGAAGCGCGCTCACCTTGCTTCTGAAACCCCAACGTACTCACAAAAAGAAAACGGGTGCCAGAGCATTCTCGGCTATTGCACTCAAGATATGGAACTCTCTTCCACCGGATGTTCACCTAATATCCGCTACCTCCTCCTTCAAAAAAGAAGCCAAATCTTTTCTACTGAAGAAGTTTTTACCTTAAGACAATATACCGGTCTCACTGATAATGGATATTCAGCAAACTCCCAAGGGGATTATCCCCTCCTATTACTGTCTTTATTCTAGACGAATTTGTGTTATACTATTATACTTTATGATTTGTTTGATTCTCCACGCATGTATTTCCTGGTTTTTATGTTTTTTTTGTCAGTGAAAATGTTACACTAGGCCCTGTCATGTAAAGCGCTCTGATACCCACTAGAATCACGTTCGCGCTATACAAAACTTTATAAATAAAAAAAAATCAAGTAACTCCCATTTGAAAGTAACTTGAACACCAGATTAATCACTGCAGCTGGGGACCCTTTCAAGTGACAGGATAAGTTAGCAACTGAACCATTACAGGCCCCATGAAGCATGATATCCCGGCATTTGAGAGATCCACTTAAAGAACTTTCGCAGTTGGTACTGCTAAGGAACACTTTCATGTCACCATTCCTGCATCACAGTCTGTACAGCAATTCCCAAGATTCCTTGATGAATTCCCTACCCATCACTTCATATCTGCCTGCCTGTTGTTATTTAAGGCAATACTGAAACTGGAAAGTTGTGACCGGTAGTGTTATATGGCCATGGACTAACCATTCTGTGGATGGTGACTCTGCCACAGTAAAAGGTAACTTGTCCAGTTTTTCAGTACGCAGCATTGTATATTTTGCTCCCCTTTGTGACATCGTTATCTGCTTCTCAGTTAGATTGTAAGCAGAAAATAGGGACGTGCTGTTGATAAATCGCCAAGGCACATAACCAGCGTGCAATGATTGCAGTGTCCAGCTTAATAGCATAATAGAACGTAACTGGGATTATCTGTGCTGTAGTATGGACAAGTTTTGTTCTAGTATATAAATAGCAGACGATACAATGTTGCCCAGTGAATAAATCCTGGATGTTAATGTAGTAATACCATTGTCAACTACAGCTAACACCTTTTCTAGGTTAATTCTATCTATTTCACGAAGTCTCTCCGCAGCTTCTTGTTGAGAGATTTTCCAGATTTCATTATAGACAGCATAATAGAAATGTTTCTGACGTGGCTTCTGGGGGCCTAATAAAAAGTCCCTTAGATCCACCTCATCTGAAAGTAAGGATAAGCGCTGCTTCACCTGGGACAGTGTCAAGGTTTTTAGCCAATCGAGGCACAACTTCCCAACACAGTATGATGTCACTACTCCCGGATGTTCTCTTTGCTCATAGCGTTGGTCTGGCTGGTGGATACTGAACCCTTCGGTTGTACCCTTGAATCTTGATTGACATCTGTTTGTGTCTGTGGGCCAAACTAACCATCCCTTCCAATTGGGGTCTGAAGTATTGTATTGCATGATGTCATCTATTGTATCCCCTCCATGTGATGTAGAATTGATGTGTGAAGGTGTGGGAATCCGAGGTGTCTTCAAATCCTTGTTCTTGGCTAGTCCAAGACTGGAAGTCTGTTGCACAGTTTCATTCAGAAATATTATCTGTTGCGGAATGAGGCAAGCTCTAAATAGTGCTTCTGTTCCCTGAACCTGCCATTCCTTAGAACCCCAGACTGATTTTGTGTCTATAGTGTCCTTCCGTAAGTCGAAACCCTGTTCAGACAGTTGGGAAATAAAGGATGCAGAATAAATCTGTTTAGTGTTGGTCAGCATATTTTTCTGTGCAGGTGTAGGTGCAACCTTATAGTAATATGAGGTCAGGCCAGAAGTGTTAAACCCTGAAAAATAAGAACATTTCTGTGCAAACGTTTTCGAACTACCTTTTGGTGGTGTCGGGCAATGTTCCCATTGGTGGTATGTGAAGATATTACGTGGGATACTGGATTTGTGTAAAAAGTGATGACCATAATGATGGCATGATGTCGAAATCAGATGTGTTCTCTAACAATTCATTGCTTGAAAATGCAGCTGATTTTTCTAAATCAGACAACATATTATTTACAGTTTCAAAGTCCCAATCATCAGAAAATGCACTGGAGGTAATGATATAATTTAGAGAAATTTTAAACAAATGTGGTATTTTCAAAAGTTCAGTGGGGCCAAATACATCATAATCAATTTTGTCCCAAACTATACCATCAGGAATTGGAACAGCTATTATGTTCACGGAAAACAGGTCTCTTTGTTCACGATGAGATTATGTATGAGGTTTCAGAACCAAGTTCACATTTCATACTGCAGAGCATTCTGGGAGATATTTTCCATTCATGAGTAAGCAAAAGACAGTCACTAGGCCAATCCAGAACAGAATAAACAATATTCCAGTTATGATCCAGAGCTGGAGCCAAGGTGATACTAAGTAAGTATTTTTCAGAAAAGTGTAGAATTCACAAATTTGTTGCTTACGGGAAACCAGAGCTGGCGTTGTCCCAGGTTCACTGGGATCAAGAGAGAAGGTATCAAAATCGATGAAGTAGCCAGATGCAGTCCGATCCATCTTTGGTAGCTCAGCAGGTTTTGTTGAACTGGCAGACGTCTCTTGTAGAGGCATGTTGATGTAGACATCGGTTGAAGGCCGAATTGAAATTTGTCTTTCATTTGTGTTTTGAAGTTCTGTTTCAAGAGAAATGAGTTCCATTTCATTGTTGGAAAATCCATTATTTTGTATTGGTGACTCTTCGAATGTTATGAGTTTTAAGGTGTGAACTTCCTGTATGGTAGCGAGAGGAGAGCGTCGGCTACCCAGGAGCCCACGAGGCCTACTATTCAGTATTGCCACATAGTGTGGTTTGATCAGATCAATGGAGGCGAATCTCTTTTCTTTTTTGCCGGCAAGAGGCGGAAGAAGTACTGTTCTTGTTCCTTTGACAGCCAGGACAGGTACGGGCTTTCTGTATGATGGCCCAAATTCTTTCTTGTCCTCAAACTTTTCTCTGAGAAGATCCCCGACTTTTGGGATCCAGACAGGTCTTGCCGTGACTGATTTGACTTCCCCGCGTTTTACATGCACGTTGCTTAGTAGTGCCCGGGATTCATTCAGATCCTGTAAAATAGCCAAACGTTTATTGATATCAAATGGTTTTTCATCCGCCACTGTGCCTTCATAATCGAAATCAGGTACCCACATTCTCATCCCAAATAGGACCTTGTAAGGAGTGACACCTCCTAGAGAACTACTTGGCATATTATTAAGGGCTCGTTGGACCCCGTATAAGTGATTGACCCAACTACCACCCGAACCTAGTACCCTTGCTGTTAAAGATTGCTATAAGTCTCTATTTTTCCTCTCCGAGACCAAATTTCCCTCGGGATGGTACAGAGAGGAGTACCGCAATGCTACACCCACACCTTGCATGGCTTCCTTGTAAGCCCTAGAGCTAAACGCAGGGCCACGGTCAGAATGTAATGTGCCAACTTGCGGATGTCCCTATAAAGACTCTCAAATCTTTTATAACAGTTCGAGCGTCAGCTGAGCGCTAAGGCCATACCCATAGGAATCTAGAGCATGAATCCACTGCCACCAAGATATACTTGTAAGCCCCATCTGATTGTAAGGGGCCGCAGTGGTCGAAATATACACAAGCGAGTGGTCTGTCTGATATTAGTAAAGGTGTTTGCGCTGGACGCGCCACAGTGGAACCCTTCATCTGCTGGCAGATGTCGCAATTAAGGACAAAATTCTTTGTCTGTTTAGTTAACCCAGGCCACCAATAGGGTTGTTTCAATAAAGAAACAAAAACGTTGCGGTAATCCCTGCGCGTGCAGAACCTAGACCCTTGTGTGCAGCTAGTATTAAAACCAATCTGCGATCCATGTTTGGTATTACTCTATTCCCCACTCCTGGAATTTGAGCATACGGAATGTTGTTTGCGTCTAACTTGTAGGAGTACTTGAGTGGAAAGCCTGTAGGTAAGGCTGTGCTGTTTTTGCGTGAAGCAATGACAGCTATCATTGTGCTTCTGTCTATTCTCGTTTTTGAACTAGTGATTGCAGCTACGGCAGCAGTACGTACTGCCCCCTTCGCGCCTTCATCAGCCAATGAATTCCCTCCAACGTGAACGCCATCACGTTGATGAATCAGCTTGTGTATCACGTGAGCGATTGGCAGTTCGTTTTTCAACTCAGCTACCTGTTCCCATAGCATTTTATGCTTAATTGTGCCACCTTTTGAGTCTTTAAACCCATTTCGATCCCAGTAGTGAAGATATTCGTTGTATGACTGGACACAATAAAAAGAATCGCACACAATCAGTGTGGGGAATTCTCGATCCGTATGTATTAGTGCCAGTAATAGGGCTTTTGGTTCTAAGAGCTGTGCCGTACAGTCTCCTAGAGACTGTGTCTTCGTACTGCTGGGATGGAACTTACCATCCTGCATACGACCCTTCACAATTGCGCACGCGGCACTGTATTGCTGTTTACTCCCTATGGCGGGCTGAGCAGATCTGTCAGTGTAAATGATATATTCATACTGATCTAGAGGCATTATTTCATTTGGGAGAGGATATTCTTGTTCATATTGCAGAAATGCCTGTGTTTTTAGACTAGGGTCATACCTGTATTCTACATCCGTTGCAGTGAGAATTAGCCCATTGTATCCATCTTGGATGTAAGGCTTTAGCATTAGGAACGCTTGCCTTTGTAGCAGCCTCTAAGGCTGGTACCGGAGTTACGACAATTATTTGTTTCCCCTGAGCCAGTGCTCGTTCTCTTACCACAGCGGTCTGTACTGCTGTCAGTATTTTTTCTGTAGAAGCAAAGCGCATTTCAGCGTTTGTGTACAAGTGTGATTTATATGCTATGGGTACCGTTTCTTCTTCATTGAAGGTGAGGTAAGTGTACCCAGATTGACCCACTATAACACGGATCACCAGGTTGCGGACATTTACGAGTGTTTTGAAGCTATCATGCCAGCTTGTAGGGAACGAAGGATATCTGTGTGTTCCTGTGTCCAATGCCTAACTAAAAAATCAGGTCTGAGTAGGTCTGATAGAGCGCACAGCGCTTTAAAATTTGTAAGGGGTGCATTATACTCATGAACAAATTGCACTCGTATATATTCAATGTGTGGTTGAACTTCGTGCATATTAAAATGAAGTTTATATATCATCGTTTGAAAATCTGTGAAGAAAAATCATGACGTGCTTTACAGAACTGATTAATATTTCGTGTGTATTTAGAGAAATCATGTAATTGTACACGTTTATGTTGATTAAAAGTAACCAGATGTTTTCACTGTTATAAGATTCATATAAAGGCCTGTGTAGCGAATGCATATTAAAGAGTGTTTTAAGTTAGCCAGAATCGTAGGCCTGACTTTCGTTCCTTCAAGGTTTCATTTCTCCTCGTTTGCTCTTAAGGTCAGGAGCTAATTAAAATTTATGTGTGTAGAATGTTTTCGTTTCACCCCTACTGCAGGTGCAGGAATTTGACCTCATTCATTCAGATTTAAGAAGGGAGGAAAGGAATGTCTTTGAAGCGCTCGGACAAGAGAAAGGGAGGACACCTTCTGTGCCTGGAGAACTTGGGAGCCAAGGTCGGCGGACAGTTGTGTAAATTTAATTGAGTTTGTGGAAGGTTACTGAAGAAGGTGTTCACTGAACAATGTACCATGTGACTCGTCAGGGGTGTAACTTTGCCTTTTTGAATTAGGTACAGGGACAGATCTGGAGGACTTCTTCTGTTTTTGACTAAGAGAAGAGAGCATCTTAGAACAAGCTCTGTAGCTCTAAGCTACCTGACCCATTTTACTTGAATGTACTTCTTTGTAAATCAACACGTGCTGACACCTTTTGGGGAATTTGCTAGGAAGGGAAGAAAAGGGATGCTACTTTAGATGCAGAGTAGGGACAGATTATTCTTAATTCCGAAATACAAATGAAAAGAGATTTGGATGCAGCATCTATACTCTGCTGTGTTCTCATATTGGAATTCATCATTTTATGCCTATTTTGTCGTATGAACTATATTCGTAGATTGGGCTCTGTATTAGTTTTCATGTATCTCTATACCTTGATTTTGAGGTGTGTCTATATTTTGTTATTTCTTGCTTTGTAATAAATCTACAAAAGCTAAATTCGGAGTTCGTTGTTATTGGACACGGATGGGTGGGAAATTGTATAATTGGTAAAGTGTATTCTTCCCTCCACATTTTTTAGCAGGCAATAAAAGATCATCGGCCGGAGATACATAAGTGAAATTAGGGTGCAAAATTCTGCCTTATCAATTGGTAGCGAACGAGGATGGTTGCCTCTAGAAGTGAGGGGAGATTTTAGAAAATTTAGAATAGAATTAGACTTACAGAGCCCAAAAGAGAACCGATGATTGAAAGCAGAGGACGACGGGCGTTCACGGAGGTCGGCGGAAGCTGATGGTGTGGTGGAAACAGCGGTAGCGTGAGTATGAATTAGTGTGTGTGTGTTAGATTGCGGTGAATTGATTGTGTGATGTCTTGCGGAGTTGGAATGATAGTCGAGTGAAAGTGAGGTTATTGGTTTACTGGTCCGAACACGTGCGGATCAGGAGGTTTTGGTAAATGGACTCGAGAAGTCCAAGATCCCAGGATAGTTTTGTAGCTGTAATCGTCTGATCATTAATGTGGGTGTCGTGGAGCGCTATCGATGGCTCACTTGGGGTAGGGAACTTTGTGTGAGTGGGTTCTATAGAGCGTGTGGAAAACCTCAGGACAGGGGTGGACCACAGCGATTCAAGTGACTGACGCAGGTCGTGGGTCACGAAGTATGAATGTTCTTGGGTGAGAGCATACTATCGATCTTTTAGACGGCAGACGATTACTTGGTTTTATGTAACTAAGTTGCTGTGGCTGCCTAATAGGTAGTTACTTGGTTTAGTAGCTTTTTGTAATCAGTTACTTGGTTGTGTGAATGTGAGAGCAAATGTACGTGCTGAAATTGTAAAGGAGGGTGAACCGCTGTGGAGAGGGAACAGTGACGTCAGAGTGTGCCGCGCTGGGATAGGCTGGTTGGTGTAACGTCGTGCTGGGATTGGTGGGTTCTTGGCGAAAAATTTTGGGAAAGAAAATTGTGTATTGTATCGAATTAAGTTCAAAATGAGATGTTTTAAGGTATTGCGAGATTTATGTAGAGGAGATTCAGGAGTAGTGACTTGAGTCGGAGAAGAAGCCCCGCCAGAGGATACCCCGGCACACTATATGGCAACGAATGTAGGATTGCATACAATAGTGTGGCTTCAAAACTGGCATAAGATTACAGAAAAGGAAGGAGAATTGGCTTTCCCACGATATGGGTCATTTCGATTGGATGTGTTGTATCAAATGAGAGGTGTAATGTCTTCATTAAAACCTCCACCTAGACCCACCCAATTTGAGGCATTAGATGCATGGATGTGGGTAGCACAAGCTAGGCGAAGAGAAAACTCGCAAGGAAGGATGAGAAAAGCCATGAAGTCATATCAGGATGCCAGGTGAGATGCACAGTTAAAGAGATGGAGGGTAGATATCATAGAGGGAGAGAGATTGTATCCATTGTTCCTACAAGGAGCTAGTGCAAAGACAGGAAACACTGGATATGACAGCGATACTGATGACAGTCTGTTGGATAGACTGTTGGCAGAGCGTCCTCCACCTTACAATCCTCAGTCTGAAGAGGGAAAGCGAGAAATGGTAGAGGGAAGCCCAGAAGGAGTGGGAACAGATCAAACAGGAGTAAGTTCAAGAGTAGTGGGAAGAATTTCATAAGGATCAGAACTTGAAAATACTGAAATGAGAGGAAATAATTGTGACATACGGTTGCCAGAAGCCCTTACGGTACCGGTTACCATTGGACCCGTAGTCTCAATATACAATCCGAGTATGGGAGATAGTGGGAGGCAACAACAAACGTGAAGAAGTAAAGATATCATCTCTGGAGGGAGTCTTACTATGGGAACAAGTGTGCCCTTGGGGCCTGTGGAGACTAGTACCCCGTTGGCAGCAACGGCAGACCCTTCAATGGTGAGTACAGGATCAGAAGTGAGACGAACAGGAGCACTGGCAAATTCTAGATCAGAAATACGAATGTGGGTTCCACCAGTACGGGAAAGTATGAGGAGTACAGCCGAAATAGGGATGAGACAAAAGGCATTTAGAAAAAGACCTAGTGCCCCGAATGTTGGATTGGAAAGTCGATTAAGGAGTCAGAGTTGTGAGAGAGAAGGCCGGCCCATCAGACAAGATGAGGCGACGGGAGAAGGTTGGAGAAGCCGAAGTTGTGATAGAGAGGGACCATGCAATGTGACATATCAAGGAAGAATTGAAGTCGCAGTGAAGGCAAGATTGTTGGATGTACTGAAACTGAAGGCAGAGGTCAATGAGCTGATAGATGGAAATTTACCACTGGAAAGAATAGATTTATATAAACCAGATGAATTGCTGCTTGTGGCTAAAGACGTCACTCGAAAGGCGAAAAGAGCTCATGAGGCATTGGTCCAGCTGGCGCGGAAGTATGATGTAGATTTGAGAAAAACAAAAATGTTACAGGGAAATCACAGATTGAATTACACAGACCAAGAATTAGAGGAGACGAGAGTAGTAGGGTTGAAAGCACACATTCGAGAATTAGTCATAGGAATGAGGGCATGGAAAGCACTGGATCGATGGGAAGAGAAGTGGTCTAAGAAAAAGACCATGAGGAGAGGAATAGGAGATACCCCGCCTCCTGGAGGGGGGACAGAGAGAGTAGGAAATTTTCCGTTACAGGAAGTACAGAATGGAGGGTACGTTCATGTGCCTTGGAGCAGGGGTGATTTGGCATCCTTCACACATAATTTCCCTCGGCTGAGGGAAAAACCTGAGGAATGGTACAAACAAATTGATCGGTTTGTGAAAATCTCCAAGGTTCTGTGGATAGATTTGAATACCCTATTTGATATAGTAGTCCCAGGGGATTTGTGGGCGGCTTGTAAGATCGCAATTGAGTGGCCCACTTCAGAACCAACTAGGGATCCCGTAACTCATGGCCCATCTGCAGAAGTAATGAAAAAATATGAACAGGCAATTACGTGGCTGCAGTCCAAAGTAGCCCCTCGAACTATTTATTGGCTCAAGATAGATCGTACCACACAGGAGCCAAAGGAATCAGTGCATGATTATTATGAAAGGATCTTGTTGACTTTCAAACAGCATAGTGGCCTTGATGCCCTCAAACAAAAAGACATGGGACAGTTTGTCTCAAAATTTGTGTTAGGATTGAGAGCTGAGATAAGTTTGATGATTCAGCAACATCTGATATGTTGGCAGAATAAGTCGGTGGATGAAATTCTGCGTTATACTAAGTACTGTAGTGATCAGGTAGAGTCCACGCATAAGAAAATGAAGGATAAGTTGATGATGGTGCAGTTGAGGAATGCTGAAAGACCAGAGCAGGTACAGGGAAACAGAGGTACAATGGGTCGACGGCAAGGGAGTGGTCGCGGAATGGGACAAAACATGACAAGTTACCAGGGACAGGGAAGAGGACGAGGAATGGATGCAGGTACAGGAACTGAATGGGTTAACCCTAGGAGAAACACTGCTTGTCATTATTGTCACAATATCAGGCATTGGAAGCGCGAGTGTCGCTCAAATCCTGCCAATCAAATACAAAATGAGGAAACTGTACAGGTATCTGATGGACTGAACACGGTGACTAGACCTAAGTCCATGTATGGGGGAGGTTTGTAATCTCAAGTTCAGGTGCAGGTGCCTCAACCCCCTAGGGTTGCTACAGGAAACTATGTGTACCAGCAAATGCCTTTCATTGAATTGACCGACAACTATGATCCAAATACATCAAGAGGAAGGTGTGAGAGGGGGGAGGAGGACTGCACCTTGGTAGCAGTATTAGAAGTAGATCAGAGGGGACCCTTTGTGTATAGTGATGTCAATGGTCACCCTATCACGTTTTTAATTGACACTGGTGCAGCTCGATCTACTGTGAGGTCAGAGGTAGTTCCAAATTTGTCACTTTCTGGACAGTCAATTCAAGTGGTAGGAGTGACGAATCAGAAGATGACTAATCCTCTAATAATAATGATTTGCAGAAGGCACCTTTGGTGGAGGAGAAGAAGCAATTCTTGATTGAGGGTATTAAGCTGAATAATGAGTCACTTAACCCACCTAAGAATTATAGAAGGGATATGGGAAATCACCACTCTACTCACAACTCCAGAACACAAGATGTGCAAATTGAACAAAGTGAGGTGGGTTGTCAAGGAGAGATAAAATTGATCTCCTGGAACATTGCAGGACTTAAAAGGAACATGGAAGATGTTGTTTGGCATGAGTACATTGGGCAGAGTGATGTTATTTTGTTCCAAGAAACATGGGCCTTAGAACCTCTTTATAAGGTAGGTTTTAGAACTTTTAGCAAAGGTGCCATTCCCTCAGTTAGAGGGAGGCCCTCGGGAGGCCTCTCCATTTGGGTAAAGGTGACTTTAGATATTGATGTTAAATTAGTCGAGATCCCATCGCAGGATATTCTTGGAGTAAAATTTATGACACCTGATAAAAAAGAAGCCTATATATTAAACATCTATTCTAGGCCATATTCGACAAGCAAGGAATCGGAGGTCATTGAGTATTTAGATAACTTCCTAAGCTCTATTGATTCAAGGGCTTTGATAATTTTGGGGGGCGATTTCAACCGCAAATTTGAACCTGCGGTTGGATTAGAAAATATCTTTGAAGAAGAAGATCTGGCTAATAATATCTCGCCATTGAAAAGCACTCCGGTAGTACCCTGTACAACTGCCGTCGCGCAGTTATTAAGACTTGTTTCGGGGCACTGCTTATGAGCTTGCAATGGTCGACTGTTGTCTGATAGTCCAAATGCTGCCACATTTAGTAGAGGTAATCTAAAAAGCTATATAGACTATATACTAGTATCGATTGAATTGTGGCCTATGGTTCACGATTTAGTACTTGATGCTAGAACTGAGAGCGACCACTACCCACTATGCTTGACATTGGCGGTATATTTTTTCCAGTTGGTTGCTCCGAGGGTTGGAGAACCTGATAGTGGCAATATTGAACCACTACTAAGTAACAATCGTAGAGCTCTAAAATGGCCCTCGATAGGGGGAAACGCAGTGGCAATTAAGTAGATTTACAATACTTTTGCAAATACGGTTTCCCCGTATGTAGACTCGCCCGCCTCAGAGATCCCAATTGTGGAAATCCACTGTAGATTAGTCAAAGATTTGACACCTATATTAAGTAAAATCCCGAAGAAATCCAATAATGGGATCTTAGAGGCTAGTGAGTTGAGTAGTCCATGGTACAATAAAGAATGCCGTATTGTAAAAAGGAGCTTATCCTGGCATCTAAAACCAAAGATATAGTGGCCTTAAGGGAAAAAAGGACTCAATACAAGAGATTATTAGCCCATACCAGGAAAGAATGGGAGGACAATATCTGGACCGAATTAATTGCTGCTGCCAAAGCAAAAGATCAAATTGGTTTTTGGCGGTTAGTATAAAAGGGCAACAAGAATGGGAGATGTAGTAAAGACCTTTTCCTAGATGCAAATATCTGGGTAAAACACTTTTCTAGTCTCTACTCCTCTTCCCTGAATGACATTGATTATTGTCCGGTAGACTATGAAATATCCCCAAGCACGGCTCGACTATTTTTTAGTTTGAAAGAAACAATGGCAGCAATAGACGCAGTAAAATCAGGTAAGGCTCCTGGCCCTGATAAAATACCCGGTGATCTATGGAAGCATGACAAAGAGGTTTGGGGTCCCTATATTAATTTGCTGTGTAACTCTGTCGCCTCAGGCGCACCAATACCAGAAACCTGGAAAGGGGCAGAGATCACAACTATTTTTTAAAAGGGGGATCGCCAAAGCCCTTCACACTACCGACCAATTAGTCTTATAGACGTTTTACAAAAGATATACACGAGGCAAATTTTAAACAAATTGACTGATTGGATTGAGGATCATAATATCTTATCACAATATCAGGCAGGTTTTAGATCAAAGACTAGCACGACAGACCAGGCTTTTAGATTTCTTTGTATAGCCTGGAAATATACAATATTCAGGAAGGGCCACCTATATATTGCCTTTGTGGACCTAAAGGCAGCGTTCGACCTCATCCCCAGAAATCTCCTCTGGAAATCTTTAAAAAACCAGGGGGTACCGGGAGAAATTCTCCTGCAGATAATTAGATTACATGAAGATAACTGGGCAAGGGTCAGATGGGGTCCACTAGGTGAACTTACTGAGCCTATTGAGGCTAAAAGGGGCGTAAGGCAGGGATGCGTTTTAGCCCCCACCTTATTTTCGCTATATGTCAATGACATCCCGAAATACCTTCTGGATTGTGAACACGACTCCCCTAAGCAAGGGGGGGTGCCTGTACCGGCACTCCTCTTTGCTGATGACACGATTTTAATCTCCCAAACTCCTAAAGGCCTGCAAAGTTTAATAAACATTTTTGGGACATACTGTGAAGCTAAGGGTCTAGAAATAAACCCTAGCAAAACCAAATAAATGGCAGTTAACCCACATAAAACCTTTAGGAAAAATCTAACCATTAATAATCAGATGATTGAGTATGTGCATGATTTTAATTATTTAGGTATCACTTTGGACTCAAATGACTTGGAGACCACAGTTAGAAAAAAGTAAAACTATATTACTCCAAAATACATTCCCAATAATAAGAAAAATTGAAAGTAGTTTGTCTAAAGCAATCTCACCCGCTCTTGAAGTATACAAATGTAAGGCGCAATCGGCATCACTATATGGGGCGGAGCTGTGGGGCCCCATGACGAGGGCCACATTCAAGGTGGGTGAAAATAAGTTTCTTAGGAAAGTTTTAAGTCTTCCAATACGTACACCACTAGCCCCCGTCTTGATGGATCTAAACTTTCACCGCATGGACGATCATGCAAACCTAAGGCCATTGTTATTTTGGGTTTGTCTGTGGTCTACCGAGGAACTTATTCATTATAGAGAGGGGCTTGAGGAAATCCTAAGATTCAAAGGAGGTACTGGTTTGATTTGGTTGAAGCTGGGACTTAAACTGGGACTTAAGCATTTTTGGGAGGAGCCCTTTGGCTTGACCCTGGCCTCTAAAAAGTTTTTAAAGCAAACCTACTGGTCTTTTATACACAACTTACCGTCTCACTCTTCTACCGTAGGCTCATTGACAACACGGTTTCTTTTAATAAAATCAGTTTGGAAGTTTGAGCCTTTTTTAGACGAAATACAGCCACAGTTAGCTAAATCTTTATATCTAAAATATCGTTATGGTGTCCTGCAGATAAAAGCAAACACGGCGAAATGGATGTTAGGCGAAGCAGAGGAGGGTAAATGTGTTTCGTGTGATTTAGGTTCAATAGAAAATGAAATACATCTACTGTTCTTCTGCGCAGCCTATTTACGATGTAGGAGGAAATGGATAAAACCCATTTGTCGACTCCTTGGTACTAGATCTTGCCAAGAGGCAGAAAGATTATTACGATCGGATTGGTTTTTAGTGTCAGTAGGTATTTGTTTGGTGTAAGCTTAGTAAGGAAAAGGGAAGGCCTAAAACTCTAGGTTGATTTACTGAAAATATAATGGACTCGGCACATGCACTTTACGATTTTAAAACGAATTGCATAATAATCTACAGACTAGTCTTTTATTCATTATCGAAATAAGTGTTCTTCTATACACTATTTTAGATGTATTTATTGAATTGTATAGTTGGATTTCGCTTGTAGCCTGATATGAACAATCCTCGTACCCGTTTTTTTATCAACTTTTAAACTGAAATGCCATATCATGAAATTTTATATATATTATCTCATTGTTATAACATGGTCGACTATTCTATAAAGTGTCTAGTGTGTTTGTAGTACTGTATCTTAAGTCTGTCATGATATGTGCTGATCCCATGAATTGTATTTTTTTTACTGCCAAACCTTTTATGGTTTTTTGTATCGAAATAAAGATTGAAGACTAATCCTCTAACTAATGAGTTACCTGTGAGAATAGGAACTTTTCAGGACCGACACCAATTTGTGGTGTGTGATTCGAGTCCAGTTTGTCTATTAGGACGTGATCTCTTATGCAAGTTAAATTGTACCATCTATTGTACTCCGAAGGGAGTGGAACTACAGACCTCTGACGACGATGCTGTTTTTAAAATGGCAAGTCAAAATTTGTGTGCGGAGATGTTCATTGTACTGACCAAAGACGAGCTACCAGTGGATTTGAGGGACTCTGTGAATCCTGTGGTGTGGGATTTTACAGGGGAGGAGATAGGTTTGATTCGAGGAGTCAAACCTGTCAAGATACAGGTCAAACCAAATGCAGGCTTTCCAAGGACGCCACAGTATAAGTTAACATCTGAGACAGTGGCGGGAATAACACCAGTTATTGAATCCATGATTGTGCAAGGCGTACTGAAGGAGATTAGAGGAAGCCCTTGTAATTCACCTATAATGGGGCTGCAGAACCCCAGCGGCAAGTATAGAATAATACAGGATTTGCGACGGGTTAATGAGATTGTGATTCCATGTTGTCCTGTGGTACCGAATCCAGCTGTGATTTTGTTTCAAATACCCTGTGAAGCTGAATGGTTTACGTTCATTGACCTATGTCAAGCATTTTTCTCGATACCCCTCCATGAGGAGAGCCAATTTTTATTTGCTTTCCGGCTGGAGAACCATGTGTTAACATGGTGTCGTATCCCACAAGGGTATACAGAAAGTCCGTCTATCTTTAATTAAATTTTTAAAAAGAATCTTGAGGGTCTGTCAATGCCACAGATTTCGGTTCTTGTGCAATACATAGATGACCTTTTGGTTGCCTCGGAGACGAAGATGCTTGTAGGATAGATACTGTGGCTTTGTTGAATCATCTGGCAGAGAATGAACATAAGGTGTCACCTAGCAAACTTCAGTACTGTTTGTCTGAAGTACAGTATTTGGGGCATCGAATTGAAAAAGGAAAGAGAAAGGTGTCACCAGATCGCATAGAGGCGATTTTGCAAATGGGTACTCCAAAGACGCAGAAGGAAGTCAGAATGTTTTTGGGAATGGTCTGCTATTGTCGACAGTAGATCCCAAATGTTTCTCTGCAGGCAAAACCTTTATTAAGGTTAACACGGAAGGACATCAGTGATCCGGTACCATGGGATGACGATTGTTTGAGGGCCTTCCAGGAGCTAAGGGAAAGCTTATGCCGTGCTCCAGCTCTTGGAATGCCTGATAAATAATAAAGCGTTTTCGCTTTTCTGTCATGAGAGGGATGGGTGTGCATTGGCAGTATTAGCTCAGACACATGGGGGTGCCCATAGGCCAGTAGCTTATTTTTCAGCCACCTTAGATCCAGTGGCTTCTGCGTTGCCCGGATGTCTCAGATCCGTTGCTGCAACTGGTGTCAGCATTGAGAGATGTGAAAGCATTGTGATGGGTCATCCCTTTACAGTATATGTGCCGCACTCAGTGGAACTCCTGATGACGAGAACCAAAACACAGTACCTGACTAACAACAGGCTCACCAAGTATGAGCAAGTGATACTAGCATCTGAAAATGTGACTTTGAAAAGATGTTCTATGTTAAACCCTGCCACACTGATGCCATATCCAACTGTAGAAGGTGAAGATTGTGAGGAGCATGACTGCCTAGATGTAACTGAGCTTTCTACCAAGCTCCGACCTGACATTGTCGATGAACCTTTACCTGAATCTGATCTGGTCCTCTTTGTTGACGGTTCGTGTCTAAGAGACAATGGAGGTTGTTTGAGAGCAGCTTTTGCTGTTTGTACTATTTCTGGAGTTGTGGAAGCCGCTTGTTTACAAGGAGTATATTCTGCACAGGTGGCGGAAATTATTGCCCTAATACGTGCATGTTTCATTTCTGATCGAGTCTGAGTCACTATCTTTACAGATAGCCAGTATGGGTTCGGAGTAGTTCATGACTTTGGGCAGTTATGGTCACAGAGAGGGTTCCTAATGTCATCAGGATCTCTTATCAGAAATGGAGAATATGTGAGACAGCTGTTAGAAGCGTTACAGAAACCAAAAGAAATAGCGGTGGTGAAATGTGCAGCACACGGGAAGGGGGAGGATTTTGTCACCAAAGGAAACTGCTACGCCGACGAAGTGGCTTGTTTTTCTGCTATACATGCTTGTATATTCAATGGAGAACATGTGGGGGAGAGCACAGAAGAGACCGAGCTCAGCATGATGTTGGCTATGGCCGATACCTGGGATGAAATTAAAAGACTACAAGAAGAGGTTTCTGAAGAGGAAGAAGCAGCATGGGTTAGAGCAGGTTGTGAGAGAAGAGGTGATGGCATTTGGGTGTCAACAGATGAAAGAACAGTGTTACCTAACTGTCTATTGAGTCCTATAGCAAGGCAGATACATGGAGCAGTTCATCTTGGAAGAGATGCCATGGTGAGGGTGTTTCGTCAGACATGGTTCAATCCACAGTTCTGTGTGTATGCTGAAGCAGTGTGTCATAGATGTGTTACGTGTCAGCAAATGAATGCAGGAAAGAAAACAGTGGTTGCTTTGAGACATATTGGAAGGTCAGGAGGTCCTTTCAATCGAATGCAGTTAGACTTCATAGAGATGCCCAGGTGCAATGGACTAAGATATGTTTTGGTGGTGGTGTGTGTCTTTTCACGTTGGGTTGAGGCGTATCCGACTAGGAGGTGTGACAGTCTCACAGTAGCAAAATTGTTGCTTAGGGAGGTCATCCCACGGTTCGGATTTCTGACCTCATTGGAATCGGATAGAGGAACTCACTTTCATAGTGAGATCATGAAGCTGTTGTGTGCTGCCTTACAAGTGGATCAGAGACTGCATTGTAGTTATAGGCCAGAGGCTTCTGGTCTAGTGGAACAGATAAATGGGACGATCAAAATGAGAGTGGCAAAGGTTTGCTCGTCGACGTCTTTAAAATGGCCAGATGCGCTGTCCTTGGTGCTGATGAGTTTGCGTAGCACTCCAGATAGGAGAACAGGATTGTCCCCCCACGAGATATTGATGGGAAGGGCTATGCGTTTGCCTGCAGTGCCAGCGACAGCATTGATAAACATCACCGATGATTTGGTGCTTGACTATTGTAAGGGGTTGGCTGATGTGGTTAATTCTGTGTCCCACTAGGTCGAGGCTGCGACTGCTTCCACCTCGAGAGAACTCCTGCATGACCTAAGTCCGGGGGACTGGGTCTTGGTCAGAAAGCAGGTGAGGAAGAGCTGCCTTGATGCACGTTGGCGCGGACCCTACCAAGTGATCCTGTTTACAAGCACAGCTGTAAAGTGTGGAGGCTTACCGAACTGGATCCACGCCTCTCACACTCGCAGAGTTCTAGCACCCTCGGAAGAAACAGCTCCCCTTGATCAAAGAAACACATCAGAGAGTAGAACCTCGGAAGAGGGACCAAGCCAAGCTGTGAGGGTTGCTACTGAAGTAGATCATTCTTTGGGTCAAGCTGGAAGAAATCACGCTGCATTACATTCTGACATAAACATTGAAAGTGACGAAAGCGTTGGAATCGAAGCAGAATCAAATCTGGTAAACCAGACAGAAGTGGTGGGGTGTAGTTCCTATTTCCCTAATAGGCTCTGCACATTGGAATATTATAACCTATAGGTTTGACTTAGGACTAAGGTCGGTATGTCCCTATCGATTATATTAAACTTAATTACCTGTGCCAGCTAGCTCAGAGGCCAGTAGAAACTCCTTGAGAACAAGAAAGGAGTAGTTTCTGGCAACCGAAAAACATGACAACTTTGTTTCCCTTTAGAAGCGGAACACGTCTCAGAATCGTGGAAACAATAGATAACAGTTTCACTCATTCAATCGTGCATGCTTAGTTTCTGCAGAGTTACACAGAAAGGAAAGACGGGCGTTTCAATAAAAAGGGTTTTATTGAACAGTCTTGTTTCTCGTGTAAGAGATATGTGCTGTTATGATCACAAGACAGTATGCAAGATAAATAATGTACAGCGTAAGCAGTAGAAATAAATAATACTGCGCTAGCATTATCTTTTCGCATATATTTACGTACATAAATAACATGAGCTAAGAATGTGAGTACTCATACGATGCGTCTCTAAGCTAGTTCTACCCCAATGTACCTAACCTAGTCTAGGTGTAGGGAAAGGTAAAAGTAGGTGGAGTATTCTCTAGTATGGTAGACTAAGAGTATGTTAAGTCTAGTATGCCAAGAGTCCCTCTAGGATCTAGTCAGCTCCATACCTTGAGAATGAGAGAGGTGGGAATCTCCTGCCGGATCTGGAACTCTAACACCCCGCGAAGGGAGTCAGAACACTGGAACCTGGGTTCGTCTGTGTGCAGGAATGACAGCGTCTTCTCAGTGCGTCAGGCTGTGATACGGGCTCCTCTGAAGTCGAGGTCTCCTCTAACTTGCTTGGGCAAGGGAAGGTATATTTATACCTGGTAGGTGTCAAGGAATGTTAGCATTGATGTGAAGTCGGACAGAGGAAGACGTCAGGAATGAACCCTTAAGGTATAACGGTTCATACATAATAGATGAGTTCTTGGAGAAATCAATAGTCCTGTGCTAGGGGAACTCCCGAAGCTTAAGGGTCTGGTTTCTAAGAACTCGTTGTGACGTTAGGGTGGACGGATGTCGGTGACCATGCCTGTATTTGGAGTGCACGGTTAATGCCTAAATAAGGACAGGGATTCTATGCCTATATAAGGGCAAGGCGAATTGTGCCTATATAAGGACATGATTCAGGAAAACCTATATACGGACCCCTAAAGCGGAATACAACAGTGGAACAGGACGGAGTGGGAAGAAGAACAGAGGCTGGAAGTGAAGGGTGGCCAGTGAGAAAAGAAAGACTGAATTTGAGGCTTACATCAGAAAAAGATCTTACTCCCATCTCTGAAACTTCTGAATCTGAGCAAAGTGAAACAGAATCAAATCAAGAAGGCTTACGAAGATCAAAAAGAGAACGAGTGCTGTGTCGAAAATACGCTGCTCCCGAGTGGACATACCTAGTCAGAGATGCAGAAACCGGTGAAGTCTGGCCAAGTGGCTCCGTCTCTTCCGAGCGGACCTACTCTTACTTTGTCTTTTGTGTGGGGGAGGGCGCCTTTAAACCAGTTTTGTGCTCCTGGTAGGTGAGTGGAACTTCAATGTCCTCACATGGATAGTATTCATTTGGTGGTTCATCCTTAGTGTAAGAATGAAATGTATGTGATTGTGCATCTTCTTGTGGGAATTAAACCCATGAATAGAATACCTCTGTTCTATATGATTCGTGAGCCTCAATAACGAATGTAACTGTCCCACCCCTAGCTGAGACTCCATAGTCTGCTAGCTTAAGGGTAAGGGCATTTCTAACATTTTCTGAAATGTTAATTTCATTTTCCTCTTCTTCTTCCCTAACTGTAGCACCTTGTGCTCGCACAGCGGTGTCTTCGTCAGCCATTGTCGACAAAGGTTTTCAAGGAAAAGTTTCAAGGAAACTGAGATAAGGTTTTATGCTCAGTAGGAACAATTTGTCCTTCAAGCTTGATAATCCTACAGCCAATACATAGGATATGCCTACTCAGCTGTGGCGGATAGTTCCGTTCCGACTCCAGACGTCTCTAGGGAAATGTGAATAGGGGTCTCTGAGAACAGCACGACTGACCTACTCAGATTAGACTGTTAAATAAGTACCAAACCAACGCTGGCTGCGCATTGTCGTGTAGTTCCTATAAACCTATATAGGATCTGCACGTTTAGACAACATACACTGTAGGATTGGTGTCCAAACTGATTCTAGACACCCCCACCGGGTATGTTAGCGCGTATACTAGCTAGCTCACGGTGACACTAGAAACCCCTCTTACCAAGGAGAGATTAGTTCTTGGCAACTATCGAGCATGACAACCCTGATCCCTCAGGATCGTGGAAACAGTGCGATACTTTTCGCTCAGTGACTCGTGCTCACTTTGTCTCAGAGAGATACACAGAATAAACGGTGGGGACGTTTTTCAATAAGCGTTTATTGAGCCAGCGTCATTCTAGTGTAAAATAGGTGTGCTGAAACAACCATTGGACAAAAACAGATATATTTGATTAGAAGCACTAACAGAGTAAAAGGATGGTAGATTTCTACCATTGTGTTAAAACAATGAATATAGGCAAGTATATAAAATACATGACAGTAGTAAATGCGTACTCCTACGATGCAACCCTAACTAGATGTACCTAAGTGTACCTAGCATGTATGTAGGTATAAAGCCAAGAATCCCTCTAGGATAAAGTCAACCCCATTACCTGAAGTGAGAGACTGTGGGACCCCATCTTGGTCTCGAGATGGACACCCCGCAAGGGATGTCAATCCACTGTGAGCTGGAGTGTCTGCATGCAGGAACCTCAGCGTCTCGCGTCAGTGTTTCGGCATGGAAGTCCTTTTCTCCTCTGACTACCTCAGCAAGATATGGTGTTTATATACCCAAAGTGGTACCCGCAGGGTTTCTACCTTGCTGTTTTATGTCGGACTTAGGATGACGGAAGGAATGACCCTTGTACATAGTTATTATGCAGGAGATGGTAGTCCTGCTGAGTTTTCAAGAATCCTCATGCATTATGGATGAGGCTAGTTTACAGGGAAAACCCCACATCCTGTATGCAGTACCTTAACTAGGTAAAAGGTCAGTCCCAAGAACCGTTTTGTGGTGTAATGGTAGGGGAGAATATAGGTGAAAGGTTAGGTGACCACTTGAGCCTATATTGGGGTAACTATATGAAACATAACACTACTGCTTCCGGACACCCCCACAGGATATGTCAGCTGTTAGACCAGCTAGCTCTACAGTGCCACTACCACCCCACTGTATCTTACAGTGGTGTAGGTAGTTTCTGGCAACCACTGAACATGACAACCCTGATTCCTCAGGGATCGTGGAAAACAGTACAGTACGTTTTGCTCCGACACTCGTGCTTGCTTACTCTCAGAAAATGCACAGGATGGCGATTAGGACGTTTCAATAAGTATTTATTGGTTCAGCGACAGCCTTGTGTAAAACATATGTGCTGCGACAATCAGGAGAAAGAAGCATACGGAAGTGATTGCTAGTACCAATATAGTAAATATTAGATACATTTGTACCATAGTGCTAATAAGATGAACATAAGCAGTTCAGACAAAACCAGTAGCACTTGCATATTCCTAAAATGCACGCCCTAAGTAATTTGCCTAAATGTACCTAGCCTAGATCTGTATGTGTAGCATGTATATGCATGTAACTATGTGTATCTGTAGCCAAGAAACCCCTAGGGAAGAACCAGCCCCATCACCTGATGGTTTAGAATGAAGCACCCCGTCTCTGCTTCGAGGATTTCAGACTGCTGCGTGACGAAGATTCAGCATGCAGGACCCCGCGTCATCTTGGAAGGAATTCTCCTCTAATTTGTAGGGGGGGGGGGAGTGACGATCTTTTATACTAAAGTGGTCACTCCAGGTTTTTTTACTAGAATCAATATGTTTTTAAAACAATCATGAATGCTTTGAAAACAATCATAAATGTTTTGAAAACAATCACCAATGCTTTTCAAAACAAATGGGATCATGCACAGCTGGCTGTTGGCCAAGGATGAAAAAAGTGGTGACCCTTATACAGAATAATTCTGCCGTGCCTGGGGGCATGTTTATGTACGTCAGGTATAGTGATTATGATAGGGTACTAAGAGCCTGGTGTCGAAGAGACAGGAGCAAGCTACTAGGTAAAAGGTCACCTGTTAAGAATCGTTATTGTCATGTGGATGGGACAAATGTATGTAATAGGGGTATACATAACAGGACTAGCCTAAAGGACATGACACCAACTCCTCATCAAAGGGTCAACAAGGTCAGCTAGATAATGATAAAGCTTAAGGCCATTAAAAAGCATAATAATTATTTACAATAAAACATACTAAAAGCACTTTGAAAAGCCTGAAAAAATGTCCATAAAAGCAAAGTCATTTTTCCCTTAAAAAAGCGTTCAAAAGGTCCTCTAAACTTGCATATGTTGTTACAATTGCACTGAGCACCTTGAAAGCCATGAAGCTCAGTTAGAGCCGAGAAGAAAAATAAAACAAAGTCACACTCAACCTTCAATTTGGTAAATGTTTAAAAAGTTTCCAAATGGTTCCCAGCACAGGAGAGGCCAGATTGTTTAAGAATCCTGCGCCGAAGACTCAACATCTCTGAA
Source organism: Calotriton arnoldi (assembly GCA_963921515.1). Lineage (NCBI taxonomy): Eukaryota > Metazoa > Chordata > Amphibia > Caudata > Salamandridae > Calotriton > Calotriton arnoldi. The sequence continues at coordinate 782,012 of CAWUFW010007649.1, read as the reverse complement.
CAACGTATCCACTGGTGGCAATCCCCCCAGAACTTCCAGTATCATTTCGAGTGAGCAAAGATGTTCCTCTTTGGTTCCCACAGCAGCCGCCAGGAAAGAATTAGATGCCTACACGCCTGACACAGATGCCTGTACCTCTGGAGCAGACCCGATTTCTCTTCCAACAAGAGAGGAAGCATCCCTTGGAGACTCTAGAAATGCCGTCATCAACATGGGAATATGCTGGGAACAACTGCGCATGTGGGCCTGCAAAGGCTCCAGAAATTGGAGCGAGATTTGCTGTCTCCTAGCACGATTTTCTAACATGGGTGGTCGCGAGCAATCACGGTCAGAGGGCTGCTTTTTGAGTAGATTTGCTGCCACTCAACTAGATTTCTACTCAAGCAACAGCAAAATCAAATCAGATGGCCAGGCACTCTTGCTCACCGCATGGTGCCGTTAATGCTGATTTTTCAGTGCTGCTCATGCTACTGGCACTAAATTGCAGTGCAGCGTGCATATTTTCCTCCTCTTGGTGGAACTCCACCGAATATTGCAAAGTTTTTATGTAACTCTGCGGAGTTTCACCCCACAGAATTCAGTGAATTCCTCCCACCCCTAATTGTAAGCTGGGGTCGCAGGTATGATGGGCCCGCTGCTCCTCAGTAATGGTTGCTCTTTACAGTCCAGCTCGTGGAATGTAGACCCATTTTCCTTCTACTCCTCATTCTCCTCCATGATGGTTGCCTTGCTTCAGTCACTCTCCTGGGCTTCTGGAACCCTTTGGGTGAAGCCTCTGTGCAACAATTGGACCCACCTTGTTCTATACTTTCATGTGATTACTAGCTCTTGTGGATGTGCCCATCCACATGGGAGCTTTTTCCAGCATGCGCAGCCACACATCATCTTAGAGATGTGGCACTGCTTAGTTCATTGAAGACTTTCTTCAAAAGACGGCTGATGGAGTTCTTTTTCAGTGAACAGTTGCTAAGATGGAGTCACCATCCTCTTGTTATTCCTTCACTTGCTCTACAGGTTTATATCGTTCCCACGTGCAGCTCCCTAATGTCCTTTGCAGGTATTAGTGTGCTATACCAATGTTTCGAAGCAACAAGTAAGTCCTTTACTCTGTCCTTTCTTCCAGCTCATCGTCGATTGGGTCACCAATAGCTTCTTACTTCTTTGATTCTGGGTCCTTCCAAGACCAGAGTTAGGAATCCTAGTTCTCTTCCCCCACAGACACAAGCCGTGATTCTGATTGGGTCAGTGAAGCATGTCGAATAGGACTAACCTGACAAATGGTTTCTTTCATGCCTTAAGGGAAGACACCATGGATTGGGATCAGGAATGCAGAAAGTGTGCTGGTTACCATCCTACTACAGAGGGAAGAGTAAAAAGATCACAGTCCCACTTCAGGGGGCTAATAAAGTTGCAAAAAAACTCTGACCCTAGTGACATCTTGTCTCTGTTGCAGTGAAAATTATAGTACACGCGTACAGTTTTCCCTCTAATGTGATCCCTCTATTGCTTCTGCTACTTTGCACATTCTCATAACATTGTTGCTGCCTGAGCGTAAGGCAGGTTAAGTGCTGAGGTGCCTTCTGATAAAGATTCAGTATTAATTGGACAGTGCTTTTATCAGTACATATTTCTTCTCCGCAGACAAGCCAAATCAGATGCATTGCTGTTTGCCTCTAGCTTGTAAGAGCCCACTGAAAATTTCAAGGAGCATCATCCATCTTTATCACAGAAGAAGTACATGCGATGTTTATCAGATACAACAATCACAGAGATGTATATGCTCTTTAATGACACTGCAAACTGTGAGGGGCATAGCCTTATTATTATTTTATTTTTGGAGTTTTATATAGCGCTGGCTAGACCCGGAGGTATCAGAGCGCTTTACATAGAAGAGAAACGTGAAAGTTGCACAAGATACAGATAAGTAAAAAACATACAGCGATGTACACCAACTAAAGAAATGCAGCGGAACAATGGATAAACACTGTAAAACGTAACAAAAAGTGGAGGGGGATAGGAAATTGGGCAGACGGTCGTTAGATTAAATAAATGTCCCGCAGACCAGCACCAACTAGGGTAACGTCAGGGGCCAGTCCACCACCACCGTGCCGGAACAAAGGCAGGCCCAATCAATTCCGGAGTAAAGCCCGCAGACGGTTTGGGGTCTCGGCACCACAGCACAGCGAGACGGCTTCGATCCCAGAGCCGAGACTAGTAGACAACCGAGACGGCCAGCAGATGGGGATAAGATGGCCGCCTCGCACCACCATCTTCACCAACAGGATGCAGGCGAGAAGCGAAGGGGTAGCAAGGGAGGATCTCGGCAGTCCGTCGCAAGGCACAGACCAGGTCGCCGAAAACCAAATTCCATAGACGAGACTGGTTGACAACGGTGCTCCCGCCGAAGACCTCCCACCGCATATGATGAAGGACTCCGTCCGTGGTTGCCAATCCCGAGAACCTCATCCAATTCCGATGAAGAGTGGAGACCCCGCATAACCCACACCACTCACCAGTGTTTGAAGGCAGATTCGATTAGCCATAAGGCCATCACTGATGTGCCATGTGCTGCTAGTCTCCTCCCGCCTCATATAAGGAGCTCAACATTTAATTTACTTGGAAGGGTCTCTTTGGCTGTCATGCAAAGAGATCCTTGCTCAGTTCAAGACCACATTGACTGTAGCCAAATTGTCCTCCATTGTTATGAAAGAGCTGCAACTTATATTGTCTGAAACCTCATGAGGCGCTCACTGAACAGGCCATTCAAGAATGTCTTGTGGTTTTCAGGACTACGTTGCTAAGAGCGCCTGTCAGTACACCCCATTCAGTAGTTTCAGATAAGACTTAAAGAGGTCTTTCAGTGGCTTCCTTGACGCCACAATCAGGGAGGCCTAAAACAAGAAAAAATATACACCCCTATCCGAGAGGTCAAAGAGTGTTGGCAGTGTTGTATTTGTGCCAGTGGTTGCAAGTGGTGGACACCGGTGCTTATTTTTGGGGATCAGAACTTATTTTTTGATCATCAAGCTTTGACCTATAGGAGAAAGATAAAAGCAGAAAGGTTGAAAGAAGAAGGAAGAAAAAGATAGGAAACTCATGACAAAGATAGAAAGCAGGAAGACAATAGTCTGCCATAGTTAGATAAAGAAACATAACGTGTAGAATGGCAGAAGAAAGAGTAAGTGGGTGGAAACAAGACTAGGCAGCCTTCATATGTGGCAGTCTCGGCAAATGGCAGCGCTTGTGGCAAGCTCATAAAAAAAAACTCTGGCCCCTGCACATTTTTCTCCAAATTGAGCATTGAGTCCTGATTTCCATATGAGAGAGTGTTTTAGGATTTGTGGCGGTTGGAAGAAAATTTCCAAGGACCCTAAGGTTCTGTCAGTGGTGGGCAAGGATTTCGACTCTGTTTTATCTGCTTAGTTGTCCTTCTTTCCCACCGTAGTATCGTCATATGAAATCAGACGTCTGGTCAGAAATCAAAACACTTCTCTTGCAGAGGCAATCTCCTCAGTGGAGATTGGTCAGATTATTATTCCATAATCTTAAAGGAAGGCCCACACATTTTTGGTTTTGAGAAGGCATTCTACGTAAATGGCTCTGTCCACTGAGCCAGTTTTAACTCCTCAGTTTTCAAGGTAATGGCAGTGGCTCACCGTGCTACTGAATCAAGCTACACCCAACCCCAATCAGGGCGATAGTAGTCTTGAGTTGCTTGTGTTCCGGCTCAGAGAGGACCTGGCTTGGGAGTTCGGGCTGGACTGTTCCCAATGGAGTAACCAAGAATGATTTGCGTATGGCTGGGTGCAAACTGAGGTTGCATGGCTGGCAAAAGAACAATGAATTGGAATGCTATCCTGAGCAATTGCTAGTGGTTAGACTTATTGCAAGCATCCTCCCATCACCTTTTGTGTGTTTAATTTAATGTCCTAGGTAGACAAGGGTATGTCCAGACGTAGGTCCCTTGCTCATTGTGCCACTGGAACCGAGCTAGACCTGACTGAAAAGCACCAATCAGGGGTAAAACGGTCTTGGGTTGCTTGTGTTCCGGTTCCGAGAAGACCTGGCTTGTTAGTTCGGGCTGGACTGTTCCCATTGAAACATAACCAAGCCTTATTTGCGCATGACTGGGTGCCAACTGCGACTGCCTGGTGGACAGCAGGTGGGAATGCTACCCCGAGCTACTGCCAGTGGTTAGACTTATTGCAAGCATCCTCTCATCACTTTTTATCCTGTGATCCTGGCACTGCGGAGCCCCACGACGGCAGCACAGGTGGTGGCGAGAGCAGAGACAGCGTGTGGACCCTCCTGAGCACCCGCCTCGTAGGGATTTGAACTGACTCATTTTCCGACAAGGTACAACAACCTTTGTTGCCATGTTCAATGACTTTTGCCTTGCGATGATCAGTAACTAAAGCGGCCTGATCCTAAGATGGCGGCTGAAATGTACGGAAAGTGCTTTACCTTTCCCTACGGAGATGCGCTCCAAAAGATTGGCAACTCTTGCAAGTTTTAATAGTAAGGCTGTGTCCGCTGCCTATAAAGAACGTTTCTGCACACAATCGTTTCCACCAGCACGGCGATCTTCCTCACAGCGGGGCCTGGCCCTAAGATGGCGCCCATGGTCTAATATTGTCAAAATCAATCGGAAATATAGTCATCTGAGTTTGCTGCGACGTTGAGCACATTTCAACCCTTCCTGCTGCACCAAGCCGGGGGACACTTTGCCAATACTGTCAGAATCACCGCCGCGTCCTCGTCGGACGAAGTAAGGCGGCGATTCAAAATGGCGGATTACGAGAGACATAAAAAAAACCAGCACTGAAGGTACTGAATAACAACCGGATTGTCGGGGGAAACATGGCGCCCGCTAGCTGAGCGGCGGCGCACGTACCAAGCAGTGCTCTCCCTCTCCTGATTTCGCGGCACTTGATGTGTGTCTGAGCCTCGAAGTGCTCTGTTACCTTTCTCTTTCGGCGAGGATCCCGGTTGGAGCTTTTTCTTTCCTCCCTATGTGTGTCGGGGGCTCCGTGGAGCGGCTGGGTGCTTCACGCTTCCTTCCCCTGCCGCGCTGGTCCAGAGCCGCCCTGCAGTTGAGACGCGGTCGCAGAGCTGCGGCCCGCGGTCTCCTCCGGGGTAATAGCGGCAGTGTCAGAACAAGCGCTGCCGGGGAAATCAGCTCCTTTTTTTCTCGTGTGGCCGGCAAGAAGGGTTGCAGCCCCGCAGGCAGAGCTGACATCAACTCGGAGGTCGTGAACAACGCGGAGGTGGATGGTGGTGGCAGCAGCAGTGGAAAAGGTGGCAAAGGGGGCGAAGGTGGTAAGAACGAAACGCCATCTTCACAAGAGGCGCCCCACATTGTGGTGCAGGAGCAGGTGTCAAGGGCAGACTCTGCCATATCGAAGAGTAAGAAGGGGGCTAGGAGGAAGGGGAAGCGTGTGAAATACACACCCATACTAACTCTACAGTTAGGCACTCAAGGGGGTCAGGATAAGGAGCAGGATACCCCGAAAGCTGTAGCAGCCATTACAGATACACCAGATACACTAGACCCACATCAGGAGGTATCTCAGGTCGGCCACAACACTGCTTTTCAGAACTACCAGGTTAAGGGGAGGAGCATAAAGGGGCTTAGAAGTAAAGGGTCTATTAAAGTACCCGCTAAACTCAGCTCTGCTAAAGTTACTCCATCCTTACGTTCTTTCTTTAGGGTACAGCCTCAGATTCTTACCATCTCAAAACAGGAGGGATCTCACTGTGCCCCCCGACCACACGGCCTAGCTATTCCCTTTAATTCCTCTCTCAATATGGATTTCAATGAGCCCCTTGAAAATGTCAATAGTAAGACCAACCCCACAAATATCAACGCTAATGTTAGCGTAAATACTAGTGCCATCACTCCTGAGATTGCTAGCCCCCCTTCTGATCTATCTGCAGAACTCAGGTCCTCTGAAGTCCTTGGGCAACAGGGCCAGATCGAAAGTGGGGGTGGAGAGACTTCAGTTAAAAATTCGATAGAAGGCCTCTTCGCTTCTTTAAAAGAAGATATAAAACAAGGTTTCGCAGTGTCAGCAGTCAATCAGACTGAGATCAGAGCGGCCTGCGAAACTCTGGAAAAAAAGGTTGACCTTTTGAATTCAAGGACTGAATCCTTGGAGATTTCGGTTGAGGAGCTTAAGGCAAATCTCGGGTCTGCAGAGAAAAAAATTCAAACTCTATCTAGAGATGGGGATGCCATACGGGACAGAATGGAGATACTCGAGAACAATTCCCGAAGAAATAATCTTCGTCTCTTGAAGATTCCAGAGGGTAAGGAAGGAGCAGACATTAAGTCCTTCATTGTTGCATTACTTAGGGACTCTCTAAATCTCGAGGAATCGGTGGGCTTTCTGGAGAAGGATATCCAGAGGATACATAGAGATCCTTTTCGCCTTAATCCTGCTAGATCTAAACCTAGGAAGATCCTCATTAATTTTCTAACTTATGCAGTCAAGGAGAAGATCTTGAATTTGGCTTTGAAGGCTAAATCTTTAAAAGGCTCTGACTTCTCCTTCGAGGTGCGTTCGGATCTATCGAAAGTTACACTGGAGCGCCAGTGGGAATTGGGCCAAAGGATGGACAAATTCAGGAAGATGGGAGCTACAGTGCAACTGAAATTTCCCGCTTTTAAAAAAATGATGTTCAATAATAAGATGTATAACATCAGATCTCCATATGAGGCAGACGAGCTATTGGAATCCCTAAGTAATATACCTTCCGGGAAGGAATGAATTTGAATGGGTAGGGTTGATCCGAGATGAGCGGAAGCCTGACTCTGTGTAGAATGAGGCTGGTTGAATCCTTCCACCTAACCCCCTCTCTACTCCTGAATTTGGCATTTTGTCTTTATAGTGTGTTGCTCTATGATGGTAGAATTTAGCCAGGTGAAGGGTAGAAAGGAGGTAACCGAAACATGAGAAAAGATAAAATAAAATAAAAAATAAAGATATAAAGCAAAGGGAAGGAAGAAGAAGGGGAGAGAGGGAAGGAGGGAAGGAAGGAAGGGAAAAAAAAAAGATGTAGGGGAAAGTTTATTTGAATATACAATACACAATATACAATAAGGTGTGTGGGTATGGGTTTTTTTTTTTTTTTTTTTTTACATCGCCACAGACACAACAGACACGACTTATTTTAGAGGTTAGGGGAGGGTAGAGTGGCTGTAGGACGTAAACCTGGTCATCCATCAGGCCAGAGGAATTAGGGATGGGTTTCCCAAAGGGTGGGTGGGGTCTGGAGGGTGGGGGGCACGGGGGGCTTAAAGGCAAAAATTCCTCATTTACCAATACCTTTTCAGTATTATTTAGGCCAAAAGTCTAGCAAGATGCTCAGAGAAGAAATCTTGGAGGGCGTGTGGGTTCAGAGAGGGCTAGAAATAGGTGGCTGGAGTCGCTTGACCAGCAGCTCTGTTGTGGAAGTGAAGGAAGAACCACCATGACCTCACTCCAGTTTATGTCCTGGAATGTCAATGGCCTGCGTACGAAGAGTAGAAGAGCTAGAATTTTACAATATCTACGAGACTCTCCGGCGCAGGTCATTGCCATCCAGGAAACTCATCTTTTGAAACTGGAGATCAAAGAAATCTTAAAAAATCAGAAATGGGTAGATCTTTTTGTTTGTACTGATCAGACGGCAAATATTAGAGGGGTGCTGTTTCTATTTAAAAACAAGCTAAAGCCCAGCTATTGGGCTATAGGGAAGATCAAAGTGGTAGATGGCTCATTTTGAGGATATCTTTAGGAGGTATATTTCTTTGTTTAGTGGGTTACTACGGTCCGAATCGGGATGATCCCTCCTGTCTAAATATTATTCGACGTCACCTCATAGACTGCCCAGAACCTGTTATTTGGATGGGTGATTTTAACATAGTGTTGAACCCTAAGCTTGATAAATCGCCAAATTCCAGGGCGGTAGTCCCTTCTAAATCTCGGCAGCTGCTTTTGACAATTATGAATCAGATTGGCCTTTCTGATATATGGAGGGAACGGGCGGGGGGTCAACTGGGAGTTTCTTTTAGAAACTTGAAATATAAACATAAGTCTAGAATCGATTATGCCTTGATTAGTTACAATCTTAAGGATCTAGTGAAAGATATTGAATACTTGCCATCACATCTCTCAGACCATTCGGCAATCCTATTAAACTTAAATTTTATACAGCAGCAGCAGGTCAGATCTTGGTCTTTCGATCGAACTATTTTGTTGGAGGAAGACGAAGTTAACTTTCTCCTTTTTCAGACTAGATATTTTCTGGAAGTGAATTTAGATACTTCCAGTATTTCTGTTGTCTGGGATTCTCTGAAAGCTTACTGGAGAGGCTGTATTACCAACAGAGCTACCTTCAGAAAACGGAAATTTAGAGAAACTACTATGGGCCTAGAGGCAGAAATGAAGGAAATAGAGAATAAACTGAATACTCAAATAGGAATTGAGTCAAAAGAACACCTGGAAAAAATAGACTTTCTTAAAAAACAGTTGGAGGCTATCCTCCAAGAGAGAATCTCTCGTAGATGGGAGGCAAGTAAAATATCACATTTCGAATTTGGCGAAGGGGCTGGGAAATTACTTGCCTGGAAAGTAAAATCAGACCAGATCCGTAATCATATAAAAGAGATTAAGGTAGGAGAGGAGCTGCTATCTCGCTCCTCCAGCCTAGATATTGGGATGGCTTTTCGAGATTTTTTTCAAGAAATATATAAAGAATCAATCACTGATGATACCGATAAGAGAAGAAGGTGGTTGGAGAAGGTCACTCTACCGACTATCTCGGATGATCAAAAATTAGATCTAGATAAAGAAATAACAGAAGAGGAAGTGAGAAGGGTAATTGACCAGTCTAAAAGAGGGAAGGCAGCCGGCCCAGATGGGCTTCCGGGGAGCTATATCGTTCCCTTAAAGAAATTATTATTCCAGTACTTGCTAAAGTTTATAACGGCATACTTTTGAAGGGAGAATATCCACCTAGTTCGTGGAGTGACGCTACGGTTGTACTGATTTTGAAGCCTGGTAAAGATCCGATTAATTGTGGGTCTTATCGCCCAATTTCACTCCTCAATAATGATTATACATTTTTTGCGGCTATATTGTCAAACAGGCTGGGGGGGGGTGGTCGATAATATTATTCATCCAGATCAAAAGGGCTTTGTTAAAGGGCGCCAATTAGCAGATCTTACTTATGATTTAGTAGGAGCAATAGATATTGCCTCTACTTTTACACTCCCTCTGGCAGTTTTAACCCTCGACGCAACTAAAGCCTTCGACAGAGTAAATTGGGCATACTTGTCTGAGGTAATGAAAAAATTTAATTTGGGGGACAAATTTTGCCGCGCTATAAGATTGCTATATAAGGCCCCAACAGCTAGATTGTTAGTTAATGGAATGTTGACTGATATATTTAAAATCACCAGAGGGACGAGACAGGGCTGCCCGCTCTCTCCGCTGCTTTTTAACCTGTATATTGAACCATTTGCACAGGTACTCAGGGAAGATAATAACATTACTTCTTTTAAATTTGGAGAGTGGGAGAGGCGGGTGGCCCTGTATGCAGATGACATCCTTATCCTAACAGCTGACCTGGATTCAGCCTTTTCTACAGTCATTAAACGCGTGGAGGAATTTGGCCAAATCTCGGGTTACGAAATTAATGCCAGTAAAACCGAAATCATGGCATGGAATATAAAAGATACACAACTCCAAACTGGTTCTACTATGCGGTATTTGGGGATTACAATTTTACAGGAGGTTGGCAAAATCCCAGAATACAATCTCGATCGCACCTTTAAGGACTGTCAAAAGCAGATGAAATCCTGGGCTCACCTCCCCTTATCCATCTTGGGGAGGAATAATCTGGTGAAAATGTCAATCTTGCCCAAGATTACTTTTCTCTTTAACACCATCCCGCTGTATTTTGACAAACAACAGATAGAGAAATGCCAACGTGAGATAAATTCTTTTATTTGGCAGTATAGATCAATAAGGCTGGCTTGGAAGAAGCTTAGGCGGAGGAGGGATAAAGGGGGTTTGGCGTTACCCGACTTGCAATACTATGCTTGGGCATTTCAGCTCTCACATTCAAGGATGTTGCTGAAAATGCCCACCAGCACGGCGGGAGGCGAGATGTTCAGGGCTATGTTAAGGGGGGCAGGGTTGCCGGAAGAAGGGTTTATGTTCAAATTTGGTGACCAAAAGTTAAAAAAAAAAGTTAAATTGAAGGTCCTCTATTCGATGGTAAAAAACTGGACTACAATAAGAAGGAAAATGGGGCTCAGTTATTTTTCCAGATTGGCACCACTGTGGGACTCCCCAGGCACACCCGCATGCTTTCAGGACAGTTTGATTAAACCAGTGAGGGATTCTGGGATTACAACGTGGGGGGATTTGATGAATGGGGGTTCCCTACTCTCCTGGGAAGATCTTCGTGAGAGAGTGGGGTCTGGCCTTTCCAGATTCAAGTACATTCAGATTAAAAGCTGGGTCCAGGCCCAGAGTAGCCATAATTTAGTTTTTGGGAAGATCAGTAACTTGGAAGAACAACTAGTGGTGAGGCCGGTGGGTAAAAGGAGGTCTCAGTCTGGTACTGGGCAATAGAGGAGGAATTCGATGGTGATTTTAAACTTCCAGAAGAGCTATGGGGAGAGTTGATGGAGGTTCAGTGTGATTCAGTTTGGATGGATTCATTTAGTATCCTGCACAGAATAGTTAAACCTGCCTGGTTGAAGCGAAACCATCTGTTCACGGCTCATAGAGCGTACCTTTCCCCACTTAAGCTATCGAAATTCCAGATAGGGAAAGTTTGTAACAAATGCGGGCTCCCTGAAGCATCAGATGTGCATATGTTTATGGATTGCCCCGGTATTTGCTCCTTCTGCGAAAATGTGAAGAAGACTCTTGAGTCCATCCTGAAGATATCATTGGTCATCAGTCTCCCGCTAATCATCTTTGGCCTCAATGATCACATTACGGGGCCCGCAAGATCTCTACTGTTTTATGCAATTCTAATGGCAAGGAGACAAATATGCAAGCATTGGGTGGATTCAGTTTCACCATCCCATTCAGAATGGCTGACCTCGCTATACGAAGTATCCAAGGTGGTCATGGCTAGATCCTGCAGGAAGAATAAGATCGCCTTCTGGGACTTATTGACACAGTGGAGATAGTGAGCCCGGGTTTTTTTTTCTTTTTTCCCGGGTCCTATGATTATGCCTTTCTTGGTTACTCCTTGGACCTCAGCTTGGCTTCCCCAAGTTTTCCGATATGGTTCGTCAGGTCTATTAAGACCGAGGTGGAGTAAAAAAACCTACCCTTACCCTTTGAGGTCCCTCCCGTCTATTGAGCGTATCCTGGTTTGACTTTTTGATCTATCAAAGTCTCCTGAACTTGTTCAGAAGGGTTACGAAAGGCGGTTGGCCTCTTTTCAAGAGGGTTAAAGGTGAATGAGGACAAAAAAAAAAAAAAACGGATTGTCCTCCTGAGTGCCCACTTTGTAAGGATCTTACCGACCTTTCTTTTTCCGACAAGACATAATTACTTTCGTTGCCAGGACCAGTGTTTCCTAACTTTGCCGCAATCGTCAATTAAAGTGGCCTGTCCCTAAGATGGCGGCTGAAGTATACGGGAAGCGCTCTATCTTTCTGTGCGGAGCTGTGCTGTAAAGATCAGCAACATAAACCAATATTTTTAAGTAAGACTGTATCCGCTTACTGTAAGGAATGATTTTTGCACAAATCTGATTTCACCAGCACGATGATCTTCCCCAGAGCGGGGCCTGGCCCTAAGATGGCTCCCATGATGTAGCTATCGGCAAATCAATCTGCAATATAGCCGTCTGTGATTGCTGCGACGCGAAGCTTAATTTCAACCCTTCCTTATGGCACCAAGCTGGGGAATCAATCTGCCAATACTGTTTCAGCTGGGTACCAGCTTGTCCCGCAATGTATCTCATACAGGATGTCTTCAAGATGGCCGACAGATGTTCAGCGCCGGCCGGGAATCTCCCCGGCTAGGATTGCCTTTTTGGCATTAATTCCCCTAGAAGCTACCCCCTTCTTGGACCCTTATATACACCTGGGTTTGATTTGACTGCGGTTCCCATCTTGCCAACTCCCGTGTTTAAACTCGAAATTCTTCAGAGTAACCGTGATTATTATCCTGACCGCGGAGACCGAGCAATATGGCCGATGCCCAGTTAAGCTGCCCAGACAGCTATTAAGGAGATCAGCTCTGGCTCACCCCCTCGACCGTCACCTACCCAGCCGGACATTGGGCACTGTTCTTCTCGTCTCCCCGCTGTGTCTCCTTCCTCTCCCTCCCTCCGACGAAGTTCCCCTCCTTGAACCTTGATACACACCTGGGACTCTAAGGTCTGCGGTCCTTTGATTCTCCAACTCCCCCGATTTAATTTGAAACCAGCCTCAGCAACCTCCGAGGAATTTGTGAACATTCTACAGACCGCGGAGACCTAGCAATTTGACCGATGCCCGGTGGAGCTACCCAGGTAGCTATAGAGGAGATGGGCTGTGGATTTCCCCCTCGGCCGTCACCTACCCAGCCGGACATTGGGCACACTTTCCTTCGTCTCTCTGCAGTGTCTCCTTCCTCCCCGCCTTCTGACGATTCAGCCGGCTTGTTTGACTTTCACATTGTCTTTTTGGTTCCCCTGAATTATTTCCCCCTTGCCTGTCTTTCCTGACCCGATCTTCATTCCTTCCCCTTTTTTTCTTTTCCCCTCTTCCTCCTCTACCCCATTGGATATGTATATTTGTTTAATCTATGCTCTAGTAACTCATGCTCCTGTAACTGATGGAATTTTGTAACTCGATAATCCTCATGTAAAGCACTCTGATACCTCCGGGTCTAGCCAGCGCTATATAAAACTCTGCAAATAAATAAAATAAAAGGAGCACGTCTATGTCCGGCGGTGCAACCGATGGAAGTGTCAGACACAGGTCCAAAACGCAGCCAACTCTGCAGAAGAGGCAATGGAAAACAGGCAGGACACAGTCTAGCCAGGCTGGTCTAAAAGACAGGAACCAATGCTCACTCAGCTCTCGAAGCCTTAGTATTTAGGTAGAACACCATATGCTCACAACAATGTTGTTCCAGCAGTGTTCGCTCTATTTCTTGAGGGATTGCGACGTCCATTGTGAAGCAAGAGGATTAAAATCAGGATGCCCGCTACCGAAAGCAGGACCAAAGGAAGCCCTCCAAAAACGCTTCCAAGTACGGAGTGTATGAGGACTGTAATTACTCCAAAGATGGTCTGAAAGGTGGTTAAGAGACCCGATCCAAGTTGCAAGTGTACGATCCCACTCGTATCAGACATATTAAAGATACAATGAACCATTTCTCCGAAATGGATCGGGAAGTTCGTACAGACCACGGCCTGTATTCTGCCGAAGACCTTGCAACCTGGAGATCAAAAGTCTCTCGGGCTGAAGTTAAGGCCACATTTTGTTGAAACAACATGGCTTTCAGTCTGCTCAGCGAATCAACCTGTATACTGGAAACATTCAATGAAGACCACAGTGGTGCCTCCCTAACTGTGCGAGCCGGGGGAAACAATACTTGCTTACAGCAAACAACCCTGAAGTTTACTGCGACTAGATATGCGATGCCTGGCGCCATTCCACAACAGCCATGATCAATCAGCACTAAATAACTTCCATTCGAAAGCAATTAAAAAACCGGATGAATCACGGCAGCTGGGGAGCCTTTCAAGTTGCAAGATAAGTTTGCTTTTGACGCATTACACGTACCATGAAGCGACACTTCTTTGCACACTAAAGATCCACTTAAAGCATTCCCGCAGTCAGTACTACTTAAGAAAACTTCAGTGTCCTTATTTCTGCACCTACATCTATACGGTAACTCCCAGGTTTCCTGTATGTACCCTTCACCTAATGCTTCATACCTGCCTGCTTGGATGTATCTAAGGCAGTATTGGAACTGAAATGTCGTGATTGGCAGTGTGATATAGACATGAATTAACCATTAAGTAGACGGTGACTCAGCTACTGTGAAAGGTAACCTCTAATTTTTCAATGAGCAGCATGGTGTACTTTGCATCTCTGCGTGCCTTAGTCAACTGTCTGTCGGTCAGATTGTAAATCGAGAACAAACTTGTGCTGTTAATGTATCGCCATGGTACGTGGCCTGCACGCAATGATTGCAGCGTTCAGCTTAAAAGCATAATGGAGCGCAATTGAGATTGCCCATTTTGTAGAATAGACAAATCTTGTTCCATTATGTCAAATGCTGAGGACACAATGTTGCCCAGTGAATAAATACGTGAAGAAAGTGTGGTCATACCAATGTCTACCGTAGCCAGGGCCTTTTCTAGGTTAATCCTATCAATTTCACGTAATCTCTCAGCAGCATCATGTTGAGAGACTTTTCACAGTTCATTGTAGATGGCATACAAGAAGCGTTTTTTACGCGGTTTCTTGAGACCTAACAAGAAATCCCTAAGATCTATGTTGTCAGCTAGAAGGAACAAGTGTGGTTTCACCTGTTGTAGTGTTGAGATGTTTAGCCATTCTAGGCACAACTTCCCAATACTATAAGAAGTCACTACCCCTGGTTCATCTGTGTGTACATAGCGTGGGTCAAGCTTGTGGATACTAAACCCTCCGGTGGTACCTTTGAATCTTGAATGACACCTATTTGTGTCGATAGGCCAGACCAAATATCCCTTCCAATTGGGAGCTGAAGAATTGTATGTACCATTCTGTATCATTGTACCCAGTACTTCCTCACTAATCAGTGTGTCATTCGATATACCTTCCATAGGTATGGGCGAGGGGATGCATGGTGTTTTCAGGTCTTTAATTTTTGCAAACCAGTAGCAGGTAGTTTATTGCCCTGTTCTGTTCAGGAAAATTATTTGTAATGATATGAGGCAAGCTCTAAATAAAGCCTCCGTTCCCTGAACCTGCCAATCTTTCGTCCCCCAGATGGATTTTGTGTCTATCGTGTCCCTCCAATAGTCGAAACCTTGTATAGATGGTTGGGAGATAAAAGGTGCTGAATAGATGAGCTTGGTGTTTGTCAGCATCATTTCTTTTGCAGTTGCATTCGTCTGTACTAATTTATAGTAATATAACATTGGATCTGATGTATTGAACCCTGAAAAGAATGCAAATTTCTTTGCGAATGTGGCAGAACTACCTTTCGGTGGTGTCAGGAAATGTTCCCATTGACGGTAAGTGTTTACAGTGTGTGGAACGGTGCAGAGACAGAATATCGAGTATTGGTGTGGTGTTATAGGGTAGGAAATAAAATAAATACATTTAAGTTTTAAATATTTTTTTGTTTGTAATATTTGTTTCTTTTAAATAAATAGTGTTTATAAATGTATTTATTAATTTATTTTAGATAATATTTGTATCTTTTTGTTATATGTAATTAATATATTTAATGTTAATGTTTAATATATTTAATCGGATATTTTTAAAATATTGTTTATTTATTTTTAAGATTATTTAAATGTTTTCAATTGTTTAAATGTTATTAGTAATTTTTGTTTCTCTGCCATCCAACACTTTCTCTACTGTTGCACTCATTGGAGTGGTAATAGTAATTTTTTCTCCTCCGCTATTCAGCACTTTCCCTACTGTTGCACTCACTGGAGTGGGAATAGTAATTTTTACCCCTCCGCTAGCCAATACTTTCCCTACTGTTGCACTCACTGGAGTGGGAATAGTAATTTTTACTCCTCCGCTTTCCAAAACTTTCCCTACTGTTGCACTCACTGGAGTGGGAATGGTAATTTTTACTCCTCCGCTATCCATCACTTTCCCTACTGTTGCACTCACTGGAGTGGGAATAGTAATTTTTACCCCTCCGCTAGCCAATACTTTCCCTACTGTTGCACTCACTGGAGTGGGAATAGTCATTTTTACCCCTCCGCTATCCAACACTTTCCCTACTGTTGCACTCACTGGAGTTAGAATAGTAGATTTAAGTATTCCGCTATCCAACATTTTCCCTACTGTTGTATTTATATTATTGCGAAATGTACATTTTAATTATTTTTAATAGTTAAATGTTTTAATTAATTAAAGAATGGTTATTTTTTGTAATAATGATATATGTAGTTATTTTATTTTTATATAATTTAAAAGTATAAAAATTAAATAAAGATAATAGTTAATAACTTATTTTAAAGTAAAGATATGTATATGTATAAATTATTATGTTTGTGTGTTTATATTCTTTTTAATTAAGTTTATCTTTTATATTTAGTTAAAATATGTATTAAATTTAATTAATTTTGTTGAAGATTATATTAATATTTTATATATTTAACTTATATTGTTTTATTTTATTTATATCTTTTAATCAATCTTTTTTGCATCTATATTTTTAACTTCAATATTTGATATTTTGGTACTTACCTGTTAAGGTAGTGGAGTCAATATTTTTGTAGTTGATATTTTTTTTTCGATATTCAGAACATCAATGTTTTTAGCATCGATGTTCTGTCAGTGACCCACGTGGAACAGTAGCTCTGTGCAAAAAGTGATGACCATAATGCTGGTAACAATACATACTGTCGAAGTCAGATGTATCTTCGTACAATATCCTGTAAGAAAATGCAGCAGATTGTTCTAAATCTGAGAGCATTGTATTTACAGTCTCAATGTCCCAATCATCAGAGAGTATACTCGGGGTAATGAAATCATTCATTGAAATTTGAAATACGTGTGGAATTTTTAAATGTTCAGTCGGACCAAATACATCATATGAAACCCTATCCCAAACTATACCATCCGGTACTGGAACCGCTGTAATGTTCACTAGGGACAAGTCTCGGTGTAATGACGTATGTGGTTTCAGGACCAAGTTCACAGGTTGTACTGCAGAGCATTGTAGGAGGTAATGTCCATTCAGTAGTAGGAAAAAGACTATGCCAATCCAAATTAACAGGATCAGGATCCCTAATGCAAACCAAAGAAGCAGCCCAGGGGACACAAGGCAAGTCTTTTTCATCCAGAGATCGAAGTGTCAAAATTGTTCTTTCTTGGAACTGGGTAGTGTTTGCTCAGGTTCACTCCCATATGAAGAAAAGTCATAGATGATGATGAAGTAGCCAGACGCAGTTCGATCTATCTTTTGGAGCTCAGCAGTGTTTGTAAAACTGGCAGTTGCTTCTTGTGAAGACACGTTGATGTAAACTTCATTATTAGTCCAAATTGCAATTTGCGTTTCAGTTTCATTTGGGTGTTGTTCTGTTTCAACTGGTACTACGTTATTGGCTACTCCAGTATCTTGCGCAGAGGAGCCTTGAAACTTTATTAGTCTTTCCATCTGAACTTCCTATATAGTAGCGAGAGGAGATCTGCATCTACTCAGGATTCCACGCGGCCTGCTGTTGAGAATCGATCACATAGTGTGGTTTGATCAGATCAATGGAGATGAATCTTTTTTCTTTTCGGCCGGCAAGAGGCAGAAGAAGTACTGTTCTTGTTCCTTGAACCGTCAGGACAGGTACAGGTGTTCTGTAAGATGGCCCAAACTCCTTCTTGTCCACGATCTTTTCTCTGACCAGGTCCCCAACCTTTGGGACCCAGACAGGTCTTGCCGGAAACTGTTTCACTTCCCCAGTGACGGTGCGTTTTACTTGGACGTTGCTTTGTAATGCCCGGAATTCATTGAATTCCTGTAAAACAGACAAACGGTCATTCAATTCAAATGGTTTTACATCCACCACTGTGCTAGCAAAATCGAGGTCAGGTACCCACATTCTTGTCCCAAACAGGATCTCACAGGGGGTTAAACATTTATACGCGCAGGAGTGGGTGCTAGCGCTAGCTCCGACATTATACCGCAACCATGTAGGGTACGACGTGGAGTCTGCCTACCACGAAATCGCATTAAAATATACTCCAAATCCACAGAGACAGTACCTTATAAAACACAATGGAAAAAGACAGGTCTAAGAAATTCTAGACCAACTTGAATACCAAGGTGTAATTGAGACTTGCACCTTCCCGATGAATAATCCTTTGTTTTCAGTAATGAAACCTGGCAACACATATCGTCTATTTTTAGATTACCGACATTTAAACACATGCACACAAAAGTTTGCAGTTCAGAGTGCACATAGTGCCGCATTAATGAATAACATTGTGCAAAAGAAATACAAAACGACATTAGATATCTCGAATGGATTCTTCTGCCAAAATATTGCTCCAGACAGCAGATATTTAACATCATTTTCTGCCCTCGACACTCAGTGTCACTTCCGTCATTTGCCTCAAGGGTATAAGAACAGCCCGGGGCTATTCTCTGCAGGAGTGTCAGAAATATAACAAACATGTGATGAGGAGGCAGTGTCCTATGTAGATGACATCTATCTTATGGACGATGAATTACTTGAACACTTGAGCAGAGTGCACAACATAATTGTGGGATTCGCCAATTTGGGCTACAATTTTAATTTAAAAAAATCAAAAATTGCCCATGTCAATGTCCTGTTTTATGGGATATGAGCTATCAAGTGAAGGCAAGAGCCTGGCAGCCAACTTTTTAGAAAAGTGTACGCTGCATCAACCTCCAAAGACTCTCAAAAGTTTGCAATGCATATTAGGATTACTAAATTTTGGCAGAACATACATTCTAAATGTATGAATGTGTATCAGTGTCCTGCTACCTGTCAGGTTTCCTAATGTTATCACGATTCCTAAGGTTGTTCCTCTTTTCAGAGGACTCCCATTGGGGAGACCCACCCCTTGATCTTGAATTCTTTTCTGAATTATTATTTTTAGAATTTTTATTTTCCCATTTCTTTTTAGAAGAAGCGGGTGCTTGCTTCGAGTTGTCCTTTTTGGGACTACCCGTCATTTGTGGCTTCCCTGCTTTGGTTCCCAAATTATCTCTACCTAATGCAACATATGTTTCTTTAATCATTTTTGGTAATTCTCACTCCTGATTTCTAGGTGTTATTTCCCTTAGGCGGCTGTGTATGGCCACTGCTGCTGCCTCCCCCTTATGTTGCTCAGCATGATTGCAGAGACTTGGGCAAAATTACCCATCAGTTTCATTCCCAAGTCCAGGGCAGGTCCTGCCTCGTACTCGTTCTGTATCTGTTTCAATACATCAGGAACAACTGCTAAGGAAGTGGTACCATGTACTCTGACCTAAACGGGAGCAAAGATTGTTACAAGTGGTACAATCCTCAAAAGAGAGAACCGTCATCATTGGCAAGCAAATGGTTAGCATTCTATGTTTTTCCTGCAGACCCGTATGGGGAAATACTGCTTCCAGCTGTGCAATTTTTATGTGCTACCCAGAACGGAATTTGCTCCTGTTTGGAAGGAATAGTCCCTATTACTGATTTCAGCGTCTGTGGGTTAATTGTAGGTGTGGTCTGATGTAGACCAGCTGGAGCAGTTCTCACAGGTTGGACTGTCAATGTTCGCATGACAAAGTGGACAATGTGTCTGTAAAGCCTGACTATGTCTTTGTATATTGTACGGACTTCATCCACTGGTAGTGTATCTATTTCAGGATGTGGAGTGTATGTCGCTAAGACCGGCCAGGTCGCTCCTTCTATACTGAGCGGACCGAGTCTCACGGCAGATGTTGTGTGTGGGAGGGCACCTTTAAACCAGTTTCTGTGTTGCTGGTAAGTTAACAGAACTTCAATGTCTTTGTATGGAATGTTTTCATCTGGTGGTTCAACTACAATGTTTGTGTGGAACAAATTAGTCACTGGATCTGCAGGTGGAAACTGAATCCAAGAATAGAATACCTCTGATCCGAGCACCTTGTGTGCCTCAATCACGAAGGTAACACAGCCTCCTGTTGCTGGTACGCTGTGTTCTAACAATTTCATAGTCACTGCTTGTCTGCAGTTCTCTGTAATGTTAAGAGCGTTAGCCAATTCTTCTTCCCCCGAGCTACTCACGGGGTCAGTCATTTTTTAAAAGAGAAGAGAAAAAGTTAAGAGGTAGGGTTTTGCACAATGTGGGGAACCTTTTATCCTTACAAGCTTGCTAAACTTTCAGCCAATACACAGAATATATCTGCTCAGCTGAGGCGGATTCCCTTCCCACTTCAGACGTCTCTGAAAGAGTGTGAGTAGGGCTTTCTGAGAAAGCATGACTGAACTACTCAGATTTTCACTGTTAATATAAGAACCAAACCAACGTTGGCGGTGCCATGTCGTGTAGTTCCTAGGAGTCCCCCAGGACCTGCATGTTTTGGATGACCTAAACTGAGGGCTTGGTGTCGCTACCGCTTCCAGACACCCCCACAGGATATGTCAGCGGTTAGACCAGCTAGCTCTACAGTGCCACTACCACCCGCCTGTATCAATATAAAGGTGGAGATAGTCTCTGGCAACCACTGAACATGACAACCCTGATTCCTCAGGGATCATGGAAAACAGTACAGTACTTTTCGCTCAGACACTCGTGCTTGCTTACTCTCAGAAAATACATAGGGTGGCGATTAGGACGTTTGAATAAGTATTTATTGGTCCAGCGACAGCCTTGTTTAAAACATGTTCTGAGACAATCAGGAGACATAAGCATACGAAAGAGATTGCTAGTACCAATATAGTAAATAGTAGATACATTTCTACCATAGTGCTAATAAGATGAACATAAGCAGTTCAGATAAAAACAGTAGCACTTGCATATTCCTAAAATGCGCGTCCTAAGTAATTTGCCTAAATGTACCTAGCCTCGATCTGTATGTGTAGCATGTATATGAGTGTAGCTATGTGTATCTGTAGCCAAGAAACCCCCATGGAAGAACCAGCCCCTTCACTGATGGTTTAGAATGAAGGACCCTGTGTCTGCTTCGAGGATGACACCCCGCAAGGGATGTCAGACCGCTGCGTGTCGAAGATTCAGCATGCAGGACCCCGGTTCAGCTTGGAAGGAATTCTCCGCTAATTTGTAGGGGGGAGTGAGGGTCTTTTATACTAAAGTGGTCACTCCAGGGTTTTTTTCTAGAATCAATATGTTTTTAAAACAATCATGGATGCTTTGAAAACAATCATAAATGTTTTGAAAACAATCCCCAATGCTTTTCTAAACAAATGCGATCATGCACAGCTGGCTGTTGGCCAAGGATGAAAAAAGTGGTGACCCTTATACAGAATAATTCTGCCGTGCCTGGGGACATGTTTATGTACGTCAGGTACAGGGATTATGATAGAGTACTAAGAGCCTGGTGTCGAAGAGACAGGAGCAAGCTATTGGGTAAAAGGTCACCTGTTTAGAATTGTTATTGTTGTGTGGATGGGACAAATGTATGTAATAGGGGTATGCATGACAGGGCTAGCCTAAAGCACATGACAACTGGTTCTGATAATCTCAAGGGGCATATGCAGCACCCTATACGGTCATGCGGCTCCGTGTCATGGTGACTGCTAACTCAGAATACATTATCTTCTGCTGACTCTCACTTGCTGAGGATAGGGACGCCCCATCAGCCATGACAACAACACCCTGGGGTGCCGAGTCGCTAGCAACCCAAGCCCTAACAGCAGGAGGACTTACTAGTTTGCACATTGCACACTGCACTTTACCTCTTTATCTTCAAAACCTCAGATACTGCTTTTATCTCAATTATTCTTGGCATGTTTTATCTGTTTTACACCAATGAAACATTACAGTTGTCATAGTTTTTAATTCCCCGCAATTCTATTTTGGTTGTAGTACTCACTGTTTTATTTTAAGTGTAAATGCAATGCATAGCTCTTAGACATGTAATGGTTTCAATTAATCGAACATGAATGAATAAATAAAGTCATAAATTCTCCACTGTCTCATCCGGCCTTTGTGGTTGTGTATAAAATCTGTGTCTTGTCATTGCTACATTCACTGGTGTTGTAAATCTCATTTCTAATCTTTGTTTTGCTTCTTTATAAACTTCTGTTATTGGTTGGCCGTGAAGATCTACTGAAGCTGGTAAAAACTTGAATGTATGTTGTCCTTCTTTTCCTAATTCCTTTATAAGTAATGGTTTTTTTCCATTCTGGACTAAAATTTTGACCATCTATTGCTACCAGATAGTTTACAAAGGTATCTATTCAGTCTCCCATTTTGTTACTGGTTGACCAGGCTGGGGTGTGACATTGTGTGGTTGGGTTATGGCTTGAGCACCTTCCATTATAGACTGTTAAAAGTCATTCTATGGAATTTTCAGTTCCACATCAATGGGAACTTGTACTGTTAAAATACAGCCTTTTAATTTTAAAATAGTACACCAGTAGCAAGGCTGGTAAATATTTGTTTGGGAGGAATTCGTATTAACCCCTTTGGTGCGTTGGCGGCCGTCCGACGCACCAGTGCTCATGTGCGTCGGACGGCCCCCAGCTGTCCGATCACATGGCACAGGGAATCCCTCTGGTGCCCGCACCAGAGGGATTCCCTGTCACCCCCAACAGCCTCGGGAGCTGGAGAAGAGCTTCCCCAACGTTTTCTCACCCAAAATCCCCTGCAAACCTCAAATTTAGCTGAAAAAATCACTTTTTCTCAAATTTCGGTGTGGGAAAGTTGTGGGATCACCGGCCTGACACAAATTTCCTATGACCCAACGATCCCCCAAGTCTCTCGATAAAAATGGTACCTCACTCGTGTGGGTGGCCCAAGTACCCGCGACAGACAAGGGCCCAAAACATATTGAGGAGACATCAAAATGACCTATCACAAAACAACCTGGTTTTCCAAGGGGGGTCACCTGGGTTTTTGGCCCCGGGCTTGGCGGCCATCTAGGGAAACCTACCAAACCCACACATTTCTGAATACTAGACACCTGGGGGAGCCCAGGGAGGTATGGCTGGCGTGGACCCCCCAACGTTTTCCTACCCAGAATCTCCTACAAACCTCAAATTTAGCTGAAAAAAATCACTTTTTTTCTCAAATTTCTGTGTGGGAAAGTTGTGGGATCACTGGGCTGACACAAATTTCCTACCACCCAGCATTCCCCCTGGTCTGCCAATAAAAATGGTACGTCACTCACGTGGGTGGGTCAAGTACCCGCGACAGGCAAGGGCCCAAAACATATTGAGGAGACATCAAAATTACCTATCACAAAACGACCTGGTTTTGCAAGGGGGTGTCACCTGGATTTTTGGCCCCGGGCTCGGCGGCCATCTAGGGAAAACTACCAAACCCACACATTCTGGAAAACTAGACACCCGGGGGAGTCCAGGGAGGTATGGCTTGTGTGGACCCCCCAACGTTTTCCTACCCAGAATCCTCTGCAAACCTCAAATTTCACTGAAAGAAATCACTTTTTTCTCAAATTTCTGTGTGGGAAAGTTGTGGGATCACCGGGCTGACACAAATTTCCTACCACCCAGCATTCTCCCAGGTCTCCTGATAAAAATGGTACCTCGCTCGCGTGGTTGGGTCAAGTTCCTGTGACAGGCAAGAGCCCAAAACGTAGTGAGGAGACATCAAAATTACCTATCACAAAACAACCTGGTTTAGCAAGGGGGGTCACCTGGGTTTTTGGCCCCGGGCTCAGCGTCCATCTAGGGAAACCTACCATACCCACACATTTCTGAAAACTAGACACCCGGGGAGTCCAGAAAGGTATAGCTTGCGTGGACCCCCAATATTTTCCTAACCAGAATCCCCTGCAAACCTCAAATTTAGCTGAAAAAAAACACTTTTTTTCTCAAATTTCTGTGTGGGAAAGTTGTGGGATCACCGGACTGACACCAATTTCCTACCACCCAACGTTCCCCCAGGTCTCCCGATAAAAATTGTACCTCACTTGCGTGGGTGGGTCATGTACCCGCGACAGGCAAGGGCCCAAAACGTATTGAGGAGACATCAAAATTACCTATCACAAAACAACCTGGTTTTGCAAGGGGGGTCAGCTGGGTTTTTGGCCCCGGGCTCAGCGGCCATCTTGGGAAGCTACCAAACCCACACATTTCTGAAAACTAGACACCCGGGGGAGTCCAGCGAGGTATGGCTTGCATGGATCCTGAAGGAAATTACCCGCTTTGGGTCACCCAGCTCACTAAGGCCACCTCTCTGCCTTCTGTACAAATGAAGAGTCGGTCAGACAGTAGAGAATACAAACCAATAATTGTTTATTTCAGATACACTCAGAGTGGAGCCCAGTCTGCCCAGTCACTAGGAGTCCTGCAGAGGGACTGAAATCAACAAGCATAAAGATACATTATGTTCGGATCGTAACAGGGGTAAAACACGCCATAGTGGAATTTTCCAAGCAGATGCAGCTGGACAGTGAAATACAAAAAAATAAGTTTCGGTTCTAATATCTCACTCCTCCCAATTACTGCTCAAGTTCGTTTCACACTGCTCCCGCCACCAGATAAGTGGGCGAGGGCCTCTATCTAGAGAGAAAGGTATGTGCTAATAAGAACAGTCTATTCATTAAAAGAAGCAAAACCTAACATTGCATAAACGAAACATAACAGGGGCCTTAGTTTTGATCATGATTCAAAATGGCGCCTGAACAGAAAATGTTGCAGCGAATCCTAACTTTACATAGGCAATGCACAAACACGAATATTTCTATTCTATCAGACCCTCCTTTTAGCATGAGCTAAAACATTTTCTAACAATAATAAGAAAAACATGAAACCATAATAACGATAAATCCTTATGAGCATTCCATGTTTTCAGAACCTGGGAAGGAAACTGTGAGGAGGGAAGAAGTCTCAAAAATACCCTCATCAATGTTCATAATGTCATCTATTTCTTTCTGCGTCATAATTGCGGCATTAGTATCATGAATTGATATTCTCCTTTTAGGGGTGAGAATGGTGGTACAATTAGAGCAACAGAGGGGAAGACACTGGACGAGAACACAGCAAAGTACCAATATCGCAACAA
This sequence comes from Calotriton arnoldi, assembly GCA_963921515.1. Classification (NCBI taxonomy): domain Eukaryota; kingdom Metazoa; phylum Chordata; class Amphibia; order Caudata; family Salamandridae; genus Calotriton; species Calotriton arnoldi. The sequence continues at coordinate 757,141 of CAWUFW010007649.1, read as the reverse complement.
AGTAAATCAGTTTTTCAAAAATCCAGCCCCAATTACCAAAGAGAGACCAACTCCAATTCCCACTTTCCATTCCCTTTACATTGTCAAGAATATCTAATATATGCTGGATAATATTCTTCTCCAGGTTTGTTATTCTGCCTACACACTGATCGCTATACACCACCACTCTTAGCCAGAATGAAATCCACTGCATATCTAGTCTGTTCAGAATATATCCGCATGCTTTCTAACTGAGTGGTGATGTCACGTAATGCGGCTAGGGTAGTGTTGGATAGTATTTGTAGCTTACATCCAAAATATTCTCGGCCCTTTTAACCTCTAGCCATAGCAGTACCACCCAATGGAAAAATAGAAGAAAGAATATACCCAAAGGTAATGCCATTGCTGTAGTTATTGACTTCGATATCTGTCACCCCATCGCAGAATTCTTTTGTCAAAGTTCTTTTGACCCATTTAACTTTAGGCTTCGCCCTTTTACAGGGCACACCCAAAGGCAGTACCGTTCAAAGAGCCACATCTTCCTTACCATTATGGACATTGGAATATGTCCCATTGGATAAGAAGTAAAACCCCGAGTGTGCCTAAACTGGCCTATTGTAATCTACTGCAGAATACGGAGAATTCATCCCAGGAGTACTGCGATCCTCTGGTTTCACTAAAGGGAACATCCTTTTGTATAACACCATTCCTGAACAATTTATATACAATGAAGTATCAGTACTGTTGATAATAGGACAACAGGCAGGATAATAACCGGCTTTCCGGGGAACTGTCAATTCCTTATAATGCCAACCCGCCAACGTTTCTGTTCATTCATATGAAAATGATCACAATATGTGTTATTATGCCAACCTGGGTAACCTTCTCCTGCTGGTTTTCTATGATATAAGCATGGTCCCGAATACCCAGACCCAAATACTCCTTTTACTTCTACAAAATCAGGTGGATGAGTATATGTATAATTCACAAGTGATAATGGATATGCAGTCCACAAACTAGTGATGGATTGAGTGGGGTCACATGCTGTCCCTTCTCTAAAAAACTTCTTATGTGTTTCTAAGAATATATTGCTCGGGGCTGCTCTTTTGTTTCTTATCGGGGAGGTAAGCTTACCCGCACCACGTAAGGGTGCACTCTGATCATTTTCCACGACCCAGGATACTCCACACAATATCACCAGCAACAGAACCACAAAAGCAACACAAATCATTTTTCTTTTTCGGGTCCACATCATATCCTGCTGTGTAATAAGAACCATCGGCTGCTCCTCCTCCGCAACCTTTCTACCAAAGGGATGCATAGTGAATTGCAAAAGGGGCAAGAATGCAAGGAAAACGTATAAGTTCCCAGTGTCCGTCAGAGCCTCACTGGTACATGCAATCTATTGTTCATCAAATACGTTGGCGCTCTTGAGCACCGGCGGTAGAGCTTGCTCTGTCCTAAGCTCATATCCCACGTCGATCAAGGTGGTATACCTTCAGGGTATACTTCGATCTCCCCTAACTAATGTCCAAACAACTAAAATGAAGTATGCAGAAATTCCTCCCTAATCTCAGCTAATTCCGTTGGTACCATAACTTCAGTACAACATATTTTACACAGTCCATCCTTAATCTCCTTTCTCCTTAGATGCAATTTCCCTCAGCCGAGGGCGCAAATTGTACCTGGTAGCCCCAGGCACTGTATGATCAGTGAACAGAGGCTCTTGGATAGCTCGTATTTCTGGAGGAATAGCCTCTCTCAACACCTCTGCATTCTCTGTATCCGTCTGTGTCCACGTTAGTTGGGCGTCGCTAAATGGGACAAACCGAGGCACCTGCTCGCACTTGGAGTCCCCGACGCCGTCCTTAACCCACCGATTGTAGGGTAGAGGTAAAGGAACCCTCCGACAGTGGGTTGAATTAACCCAGTTCTTACGGCCAGCAACCTTCACAGCAGTACGTGTCACCAATAGCACCTGCTTTGGCCCCTTCCAGAGCGGCTTCAAACTTTTCTTCCTCTGAAAATTCTTTATTAGGATGTAGTCTCCAGGCTGAATGTCATGGCCGGGCCCCTCTGGTATTGGCGGTAGGGAGTCCCACACCTGTTGGTGAATAGAACGCAAACTGTCTGTTAACTGGCCAAAGTAATCAAGCAACACATGGTACTCAATATCGGAGAACCTACGAGGACGCGGGATGCCCCAGACGTTTCCCAGGCACCCAAACACAACCTCGTAGGGAGACAATCCTGTCTTAGAAACCCGCTGACTATGGATGATTAGCGGCATGAAATTTCTGCTTCACATGGAGACTCTCACAAATTATTTGAATCACTTTTGCATTAAAATGACTTCCGTTGTCACTCCAGATAACTCAGGGCAAGCCCAAATGAGGAAAGAACTCCTTCAGGAGCACCTTTGCAGTCGTAATGGCTGTATTATCTTTAGTGGGGTAGGCCTCAACCCATTTACTGAATGCACATACAACCACCAAAACATACTTAAGATTATTGCATCTCTCTAATTCGATATAGTCCATTTGGAGGACTTCAAAAGGAAAAGTGAGTGGTACAAAATTGCCGGCTGGTGTGGGGGTACCCTTCCCTGGATTATGCATCATGCAGACCATGAAATATTTCACCAAATGTGCAGCTGTCTTAGAAATGTTGTCATTCTGCCATACAGGGTCTAACAATTTACAAATGCCTTTTGCACTAATATGAGCTGGACCATGGGTCATAGTAATCACAGGAAGAGCATATGCATCTGGTAACATCCATCTCTGTTTCCCTGATTTATCAATCCAACATCCTTCCTCATTTAACTGTGCTGTACTTTCCTGCCATTCCGCTAATTCTTCCATAGTGGCTTCACTTTGTATCTCTTTTACACTCTCAAGGGTATTTTCAAACATGGCAACTTCAGGGACCCGCCTAGCTGGACCTGCTACAAACATGCGTTTCATCTTTGTTCGGGCTGTTTCCTTAGCTGTCTGATCTGCAAAAGCATTTCCTCTACCCACGCCATCGGTAACTTTCCTGTGGGCACTACACTTGATTATAGCCAATTTCTTAGGAAGCGTTAAAGCAGACAAAAGCCTCAATATGAGGTGCCCATGCTGAATTTTGGAGCCATGGGAAGTAAGGAACCCCCTCTCTGCCCAGAGTTGCCCAAAATTATGCGCAACCCCGAAGGCATACTGGCTGTCAGTATAGATGTTGACAACCAGCCCCTCGCTCTATTCACAAGCTCAAATAAGAGCAACAAGCTCAGCAGCATGAGCCAACTGATAGGGGACTTGTGATGTCTCTACCACCGTGCGCAGCGTAGTGACAGCATAAGCTGCCGTCATGGTGCCATCTGGTAATTTAAAACAAGAGCCATCGACATATAGTTCTCCTTGGGGGTCAGATAAGGGAACATCAGTCAGGTCTACCCGTCCCTTCGTCTCTTCTTCTGTCCGATAGATACAATCATGCTTATTGACTGCATCATTCTCGGTAGGGAGGGGTAGTAACGTGGCTGGATTCAGAGTAGCACATCTTTTAATTGTAATGTGTTTAGAAAACAGTGTTAATTCATAGCCAGTAAGACGTGCACTGGTGAGGTGCTGTGTCTTTGTCTTATTCAAAAATGTACCCACAGCATGGGGTACCATAACTGTGAGGTCAGTATCAAGTATGAGTCCCGCTGTTGGCTGATTGAACCGGCCACAGCCGCGACCACTCTCAGGCAACTCGGGAGGGCCCGTGCGACGGGATCAAGCACAGCAGAGAAATAGGCACACGGCCGTTGCTTATCGCCAAATTTTTGTGTTAGGACAGAAAGCGCGCAACCAGCCATTTCGTGAACATAGAGCACAAATGGCTTGCCGTAGTTAGGAGTACCAAGCACTGGAGCCGAACAAAGTGCAGTTTTCAATTGTTCAAAAGACTGCTGCCATTCGGGCATCCAAGGCAGGGGCTCATGCACTTCTTTCGTTGTTAATGCAAGCAAAGGCATAATTATTAGAGAATAGTTAGGTATCCATTGACGACAGTAGGAAGTGATACCTATAAAAGTGCGCACATCTTTTTGAGTTTGTGGAATGGGCATTTTAACAATGGTGCTGATGCACTCAGGGGTCAAGCTCCTACCCTCCTTCGACAGTAGGTGACTTAAGTAGGTGACCTCCTGTCGACAATACTGAAATTTAGAAAGGGAAAACTTATGCCCACGATGGGCCAAATGCAAAAACAATTTAACTGTACTATCTCTACAACCCTGTTCCGTATCAGAAGCTAAGAGTAGATCATCAACATACTGGGCCAATACATTACCTGAGGGAAGCGACAAGGAATCCAACTGACCTTTTAATGCTTGACTGTAGATACTAGGACTCTCTGTATAGCCCTGAGGAGCACGACAGAATCTAAAGCTCCTACCAGCCAGTGTGAACCCAAACAAATATCTACTGTCTGGATGGATAGGAATACTAAAGAAATCATTTTTCAAGTCAATAACAGAGAACAATTTAGCAGTAAAAGGAATCATTGTCAAAAGCGCAGTAATATCAGGAACCACAGGGAATTGTGGAACCACTATTTTGTTAACTTCACGCAAATCAATCACAAAGCGATAAACATCATCATCATCCTCAGGAAACCTGAGGGTGGCCTTTTAAGTATCGGAAGAATAGGACTATTTCACATATTGCAGATGTCTCCTCAACTACTCCTTTTGTATCAAATCCTGAACAATCTGAAGAAGAGCCCGTTAGCCTGCCTTCAGTATCTTATACTGAGGAATATGGGGCAAACCAGCATTCTCTTTGACTTGCATAGAAACTGGTGGTATATGCAACAGTCCTTCATCCGTGTCACCTGTAGTCAATAGAGTGGGTGCGACATCAGCAAATTCAGCCGGAAGGGGTGCATCCTGGGACAAACATTGTTTAGTACTCGCATCCAGACCCATCGTGATATAGACACCTGCAGGAGAGCAATAAATTGTAGCGTACAACTTTTTCAACAAATCCAAACCCCTCAAATTCTCACCACAGTTGGATGTCAACAAAAAACGAAGACTCCACAGTAAAAGGACCAACAGTCAATGCAAGGGGGCGTGAAATGGGGCTAACAACCGGTACACCTGAAAAACCTACCAAAACATCATTATGGTCAGACATACCTGCCCCAGGGACCATATGTCGAGAAACAGAAGTTTTTGTTGCACCTGTGCCCACCAAAAATTCCTTAGTCGAGCCTTGCAAATCTACTGTGACATAAGGACCACACTGATCTACAGGTATTGGAACTGGTCCCTCTTCCTGTCTTTGGCTGTCCTAGCTATAGGACATACCAGTCGCCTCATCCGTATAATAATCATCATGATAATACTGGTCATCACGAGGGTCATCAAAATAATTATTATCAGGCCGACCCTGTGAAGCAGTAGCATTCGGAGCTCTGTCTGTCCCACAACCTCTCCCACCAAATCCTCGCACTCTAGGTGCCGCAACTTTCTGTAAAAGCACAGGACACTGGCTACGCCAATGACCCTCCTCCTTACAATACGCACACTGATATGGCCCTAGAGGCATTGTGGAAGGTTGTCTACTGGTACTTGGAAGCTGTCTAGAAGGACCACCCGTCCCCTACTGTTCCCTCTAAATGCTTGCTGCGACAACACCTTCGTCTTTAAATCCTTGTGTTTCTTATCAGTCCTATCCTTTTCCTCTTGATCTCGATGTTCATAGTACTGGGCCATATTCAAAATAACAGAGGGAGAAGAGGTGGACCAAGTACTCCCAGATGCCTGTAAACAAGTCGCAATTTCAGGAAGAAGATTAGAAACAAATCTGTCGACAAACAACCGAACTCCTCCCTCAACAGACATATCCTGCCCACTATAGTCCAAAAACGTATCTTCGAACCGGGTAAAGAAATCAGACACACTTTCATCCTTCTTCTGTCGACAAGCCGTCAATTTATCTCAGCTCACCTTCTTAGGCGGAATAAGGGAATGCATATATGTAATAATGCGACCTGGCAAAGCTAAGATTTCGGCTCGGGGTTTATCACCTGGCTTCCTTTCCTGATCTCATCCGATAATTCCATCCCATGTATCACCCAACTCTGCAATATGATCCTGAGTATGAACCTGTCTCCAAACATCAACCGGAACGGGAAGACCAAAAAACATTTCTATATCGGCAAGAGTCATCATAGTAGAAGAAGCAGCCTCTGATAATTCTTTATAATACGCTGTAGGATTTTTCCTGGGATCGGGCAAATGAGCCATAAGGGCCAAAACCTCACTTCTTTTCCATGGAGTATAAACCCATTGCTCCTGCAAGCGGGCAGGCACGGCACGTCTAGTAACGGTATCTTGCTGGTCAGTCAACTCAGGTATTTCTGGGTGACATATGGGATGGACCTCTCGCATCGGAAACTGGGATACCTGAGTAGGGCTCCTCTCATGTAATCTACCCTTATAAGCAATTAAAGTCGTAACGTTCCCAAATACTTGGCCTGGTTCCAAATCAGCAGCATACACACGATCTCTAATATCAAATAAAATCTGAGGTGCTTCGGTCCCAATGTTTTGTTGCCAAAGACTAATCAATGTAGCAGACATATGCTTAAGGGCATGCTGCTGTATAAAAGGTTCAAAATCTCGCATGACTTCCCAAACATCCTCCACATTATAAATCGCATTAAGAGCCCACTGTGCAGCCTGGTCAGCTATCACTTGCTTCTCTTCCTCCCCCACCCCAGATCGCACTAACGGGCCTATTCGCTCCTTGAATTTCGTCCAATCTCTATCCTCAAATCCGCGTACTGGCGTCTCAACATTCAAGGGTGTCGGAGGATGAAAAACCATGGAAGGAGAGACAACAGAAGTGACAGGTACAATCGTCACTGGCGCTTGCACCGGAGGGGAGAGAACAGAGGATTCAGGAGTGGAAACAGTAGATGTGTTGAGGGTCACTATTGCCAAAGACGGCGAGGGTAAAGAAGGAGCGGGAGGTGCCGTAGCCAAGCCGTCGAAACCGAAACAACAGCCGTGGATACAGGAACAGCCGGAGCAGACGTAACAGGCTGCTGTAACTGTAAGGGAATAGCAGGATATATCCTCTGCGGGGCATAAGGGGGCGGGGGTTGAGTGTCTAACAACTCCTCTACAAAAGTATCCTCTTCTTCTTTGGTCAAATAAGATTTATCTATATGCAACCGAAATCTTCTATCTTCACATTCAATTCCAGACTCTTGTTTTTCTTTATCATATGCCACAGCTTTCTGTGTCAATGTTTGCATTTTCCCTTTCCGTGCATCTCTCTCCATCTTTAACCGTCTCTGCCTCGCCTCCTTCTGCCAAGTTCTAAGGGAGTCAAACATAGACTGTCTACTTCGTTTTTTAAAATAATTGCTCCTGTAAAAACCCAATTTTTCGTTCATCAAAAGTGCCCGTCAACGGTCAGTGCAATTCAGCATTGTCCCTCGTATATTTGTGCCATAATGCACTAAACATAATGGGGCCAAGACCATGCTTCACATACATATCAAAATTAGGGATGCCTTCAGGAGGCGCCAGCTGAGCTTCTTCCAATCGAGCATCTGCAGAACAACAACGACAACACGAATACAAGATTTTACTAAGACTAGACATTTTTTTTTTAAAAAAGAAAACAAGTTTGTACTTTTACCTAGCAAAGTAATTTCAATTACTTTGATCAAAAACGGTCCTCAGACCGTACCAAACTCAAACCACAATGGTACCATATCCACAAAGAACCAAAACAAACTCACCTGATATGAGTAGCACAAACGGACCAATTCTCCACTGCCGACTCTTCAGACCAAGCGGTCAGATCCAAGGATTTCGCCGTTCAGGACTCCAGTCGGGATGACCACTGGGCGAGGCACCTCCCGGTGGGACAGAGGCAGCAGCTGCGAGTACCAAATTCTTCGTACAGGGATCCCTGACCTTTCAGTCCGACCTGACAGTGCTCCCGTCCTCCCCTCCGATTACGGACAAGGGATGGGGCATAACCTGAAGGAGTCCCTGTTCGGGCGCCAACTGAAGAAAATTACCCGCTTCGGGCCACCCGGGTCACTAAGACCACCTTTCTGCCTTCTGTACAAATGAAGAGTCGGTCAGACAGTAGAGAATACAATTATTTCAGATACACTCAGAGTGGAACCCAGTCTGCCCAGTCACCAGCAGTGCTGCAAAGGAACTAAAATCAACAAGCATAAAGATACATTATGTACGTATCGTAACAGGGCTAAAACACGCCCATAGTGGAATTTTCCAAGCAGATGCAGCTGGACGGTGAAATACAAAAAAAATAAGTTTCGGTTCTCATATCTCACACCTCCCAATTACTGCCCAAGGTCGTTTCACCCTGCTCCCACCACCAGACAAGTGGGAGAGGGCCTCTATCTAGAGAGAAAGGTATGTGCTAATAAGAACAGTCTACTCATTAAAAGAAGCAAAACCTAAAATTGCATAAACGAAACATAACAGGGGCCTTTTCTCGGAAATAGCAAGTAGTTATTTTCGATCCTGATTCAAAATGGCGCCTGAAAAGAAAATGGTGCAGCGAATGCTAACTTTACATAGGCAATGCACAAACACGAATATTTTTGCTCTAACAATCCCCTAACGTTTTCCTACCCGGAATCCCCTGCAAACCTCAAATTTAGCTGAAAAAAACACATTTTCCACATATTTTTGTGTGATAACACCGTTGCAGCACAAATGTCCTACTCCACAGCGTTCCCCTCAGTCTCCTGAGTAAAATGATACCTCACTTGTGTGGGTGTCCAATGCAGAATTGGCTAAAAACTTTTTTTTTTTAAATGTAGCGCTTAGAATTCGCGATGCTATACTATATATTAATCCCTATGTTTTTGGCTCTTCCCAGTCACAGTCACAGGCCCTTGCCCCACTCACACAAGTGAGGTATCATTTTACTCGTGAGACTGAGGGGAACGCTGTGGGGTAGGAAATTTGTGCTGGCATGGTGATTCCACACAAAAATATGTGGAAAAAGTGATTTTTTTCAGCTAAATTTGAAGTTTGCAGGAGATTCTGGATGGGAAAACATTGGGGAGTCCACGCAAACCATACCTCACTGGACTCCCCCGGTGTCTAATTTTCAGAAATGTGTGGGTTTGGTAGTTTTCCCTAGATGGCCGCCGAGCCTGGGGCCAAAAACGCAGGTGACCACCCTTGCAAAACTAGGTCGTTTTGTGATAGCTAATTTTGATGTCTCCTCAATACGTTTTGGGCCTTGCCTGTCGCGGGTCCTTGGGCCACCCACACGAGTGAGGTATCATTTTTATCGGGAGACCTGGGGGAACGCTGGGTGGTAGGAAATTTGTGTCAGCCTGGTGATCCCACAACTTTCCCACACAGAAATTTGAGAAAAAAGTGATTTTTTTCATCTAAATTTGAGGTTTGCAGGGTATTCTAGGTAGGAAAATGTTGGGGGGTCTATGCAAGCCATACCTCCCTGGACTCCCCCTGGTGTCTAGTTTAAAAAAATGTGTGGGTTTAGTAGGTTTCCCTAGGTGGCCACCGACCCCGGGGCCAAAAACGCAGTTGACCCCTCTTGCAAAACCAGGTCGTTTTGTGATTGGTAATTATGATGTCTCCTCAATACATTTTGGGCACTTGCCTGTTGCGGGTACTTGGGCCACCCACACGAGTGAGGTATCATTTTTATCTGGAGACCTGGGGGAATGCTGGCTGGTAGGAAATTTGTTTCAGCCCAGTGATCCCACAACTTTCCACAGAGAAATGTGAGAAAAAAGTGATTTTTTCAGCTAAATTTGAGGTTTGCAGGGGATTCTGGGTAGGAAAATGTTTGGGGTCCATGCACGCCATACCTCCCTGGACTCCCCCAGGTGTCTAGTTTTCAAAAAAGTGTGGGTTTGGTAGGTTTCCCTAGATGGCCACCAAGCCCGGGGCCAAAAACCCAGGTGACCTCTCTTGCAAAACCAGGTCATTCTGTGATAGGTAATTTTGATGTCTCCTCAATACGTTTTGGGCCCTTGCCTGTCGCGGGTACTTGAGCCACCCACACGAGTGAGGTACCATTGTTATCAGGAGACCTGGGAGAACGCTGGGTGGCAGGATATTTGTGTCAGCCCAGTGATCCCACAACTTTCCCACACAGAAATTTGAGAAAAAAGTGATTTTTTTCCAGCTAAATTTGAGGTTTGCAGGGGATTCTGGGAAGGAAAACGTTGGGGGGTCCATGCAAGCCATACCTCCCTGGACTCCCCCTGGTGTCTAGTTTAAAAAAATGTGTGGGTTTGGTAGATCTCCCTAGATGGCCACCGATCCCGGGGGCAAAAACCCAGGTGACCCCTCTTGCAAAACCAGGTCGTTTTGTGTTTGGTAATTATAATGTCTCCTCAATATGTTTTGGGCACTTGCCTGTCGGGGGTACTTGGGCCACCTACACAAGTGAGGTATCATTTTTATCGGGAGACCTTGGGGAATGCTGGCTGGTAGGAAATTTGTGGCAGCCCAGTGATCCCACAACTTTCCACACAGAAATGTGAGAAAAAAGTGATTTTTTCAGCTAAATTTGAGGTTTGCAGGGGATTCTGGGTAGGAAAACGTTGGGGGTCTATGCACGCCATACCTCCCTGGACTCCCCCAGGTGTCTAGTTTTCAAAAAAGTGTGGGTTTCGTAGGTTTCCCTAGATGGCCACCAAGCCCGGGGCCAAAAACCCAGGTGACCCCTCTCACAAAACCAGATCATTCTGTGATAGGTAATTTTGATGTCTCCTCAATACGTTTTGGGCCCTTACCTGTCGCGGGTACTTGAGCCACCCACACGAGTGAGGTACCATTTTCATCGGGGGACCTGGGGGAACGCTGGGTGGCAGGAAATTTGTGTCAGCCCAGTAATCCCACAACTTTCCCACACAGAAAGTTGAGAAAAAAGTGTTTTTTTCCAGCTAAATTTGAGGTTTGTAGGGGATTCTGGGTAGGAAACCGTTGGGGAATCCACGCAAGCCATACCTCCCTGGACTACCCCGGTGTCTAGTTTTCAGAAATGTGTGGGTTTGGTAGCTTTCCCTAGATGGCCGCCGAGCCCGGGGCCAAAAACCCAGGTGACCCACCTTGCAAAACCAGGTCGTTTTGTGATTGGTAATTTTGATGTCTCCTCAATACGTTTTGGGCCCTTGCCTGTCGCGGGTACTTGACCCACCCACGCAAGTGAGATACCTTTTTTATTGGAAGACCTGGGGAAGTGCGGGGAGGGTGGAATTTTGTGGATCCACGCAGATTCCAGAACTTTCCATCACAGAAAAGTTTGAGGTTTGCAGGGGATTCTGGGTAACATAACCTGGTGAGAGCCACACAAGTCAGCCCCTCCTGAATTCCCCTGGGTGTTTAGTTTTCAAAAATGTATAGGTTTGCTAGGTTTCCTTAGGTGCCGGCAGAGCTAGGGTTCAAAATCTACAGCTAGGCACTAAGCCAAAAAAGGGTCCGTTTTCACTGTAAAAATGTGGTGTGTCCACTTTGCGTTTTGGGCTGTTTCCTGTCGCGGGCACTAGGACTACCCACACAAGTGAGGTACCATTTCTATCGGAAGACTTTGGGGACCACGGGTGAGTGGAACTTTGTGGATCCACACAGATTCTAGAACTTTTCATCACAGGAATGTGAGGAAAAATTGTTTTTTTTCTCACAAAATTTGAGGTTTGCAGGGGATTCTGGGTAACAGGACCTGGTGAGAGCAACAGAAGTCACCCCCTCCTCGATTCCTCTAGGTGTCTAGTATTAAAAAATGTATAGGTTTGCTAGGTTTCCCTAGGTGCGGCAGAGCTAGGGTTCAAAATCTACAGCTAGGCACTTTGCCAAAAATCGGTCCGTTTTCACTGTAAAAATGTGGTGTGTCCATGGTGCGTTTTGGGCCGTTTCCTGTGGCGGGCACTAGGCCTACCCACACATGTGAGGTACCATTTTTATCAGAAGACTTTGGGGAATGCGGGGTGGGTGGAATTTTGTGGACCCACGCAGATTCCAGAACTTTCCATCACAGAAATGTGAGGAAAATGTGGTTTCTTTGACAAAGTTTGAGGTTTGCAAGGGATTCTGGGTAACAGAACCTGGTGAGAGCCACAAAAGTCACCCCCTCCTGGATTCCTCTGGGTGTCTAGTTTTCAAAAATGTATATGTTTGCTAGGTTTCCCTAGGTGCCCGCAGAGCTAGGGTTCAAAAACCACAGCTAGGCACTTTGCAAAAAAGGGTCAGTTTTCACTGTAAAAATGTGGTGTGTCTACTTTACGTATTGGGCCGTTTCCTGTCGCGGGCACTAGGCCTACCCACACAAGTAAGGTACCATTTTTATCGGAAGACTTTGGGGAACGCAGGGTTGGTGGAATTTTGTGGATCCACACAGATTATAGAACTTTCCATCACAGAAATGTGAAGAAAATTTGCTTTTTTTTTTTACAAAGTTTGAGGTTTACAAGTGATTCTGGGTAACAGAACCCGGTGAGGGACACTCAAGTCACCCCATCCTGGTCTACGTTATGTTTTGGGCCGTTTCCTGTTGCGGGCACTAGGCCCACCCACACAAGTGAGGTACCATTTTTATCGGGAGACTTGGGGGAACACAGAATTGTAGAGCAACTGTTATTACCTATTGACTTTCTATGCATTTCTGCCTTCCTAATGTAAGACAATGTGTAAAAAACAGAAGTCACTTTGAAAATGCCCTACAATACACAGGCTAGTATGGGTAACCACAATTTCGGAGATGTGCAAATAGCTACTGTTTCTAAACTCTATATTTTGTTCCCATTTCGGAAATACATAGGTGTCTTTGATACCTATTTTTCACTCTTTATATTTTACCAAATTAATTGCTATATACCCGGTTCACAATGAAAAACCACTGCAAGACGCTGCTCAGTTATTGGCTCTGGGTTCCTCAGGTTCTTGGTGAACCACCAAGTCCTATATATCCCCACAACCAGTAGGGTCCAGCGGATGCAATGGTATATTGCTTTTATACATCTGTCATACTTAGAAGAAGTTACAGGTGAAAGCGTTGGCACAAATGGCTGTTTTTTTCAACTCATTTTCAATTTCTTTTATTTTCAACTGTTAATTTCTATTAAAAAAACCTGAAGGATCTACACAAATGACCCCTTGCTGAATTCAGAATGTTATCTACTTTTCAGAAATGTATAGCTTTCCAGGATCCATTATTGCTTTCACATCCATTTCTACCACTAACTGGAAGGAGGTTGGAAGCACAAAAGAAGCAAAAATAGGGTATGTCCCAGTAAAATGCCAAAACTGTGTAAAAAATGTTGGTTTTCTGACAAAAGTCTGCTTGTCCCTAAAAGCTGGGAAGATGATGATTTCAGCACCACAAACGCTTTTTTGATACCATTTGCAGGGGAAAAACCAGACGCTTTCTTCTGCACCACTTTTTCCCCATTTTTAAAAACAAAAACAGATTTAGCTGTATTTTGGCTAATTTCTGGGTCCCCTCCAGGGGAATCCACAAACCCTGGGTACCTTTAGAATCCCCATGATGTTGGAAGAAAAGGGCGCAAATTTGGCGTGGATACCTTATGTGGTCAAAAAGTTACAAGGGCCTAAGCGCGAACTACCCCAAATAGCCAAAAAAGGCTTAGCACAGGGGAGGAAAAGGCCTAGCAGTGAAAGGGTTAAAGACATACCACTGTGGTCTCTCCAGATGCAATGCTCTACTTTGTCCACTAGAAGGTGTGTGTCAAAAGAATAAAAAGTACACACTTCACTTCTCTTGTATGCACCGATGTTTCCTTATCTTTGATCGTCATGACGTTGAGAACATTTCTGAGAGGACACACTCGGGGCTCCTGCTGGCATGAATCTAGAGCTATTGACTCAAGTCCTCTACTGATTTAATTCCCAACACTAAATACAGACAACTGCTGCTGCACGTTCATTTAGCAGCGCGAGAAAGATTGTATTGGTTTGGAGTACTGGTTCCAGAGGCGGCTCTCGGCACTTAAATTGCTCGCGCTGGCAGTGCGTTAATGTTTGAGTGGCATTGTCTTATAATAATTAAAGTTGTTTAATACCGCTTTACTTATCCAACCTATATGTAACCTTCCTTCATGAATTTTTGGGAAAATCTTGAAATTTGTGCCAGTTTTGGTTGTAGTGTAAAATGGTCGTAGCTTTTTCACCCCTTTACTCCATTTCTCCTTCACCTCTTTGGACCTGGTGACTGTTGATGGCACTTGTCGTCAGTATAGTAATGACGCTAGTGGCACTTCACAGAAGAAATGCAGGTTTATTGAGTTGCGAAGGACACAAGAGGGAACGCTGTCTCCCTGCCATTCAGCAGACCAACTGACTTCTAAGACAGCTCCATGGCAATCCCTTTGGAATGCAGATGACTACACGATGTAGCATCTTGATAGCATGAGCACTAGGACCCTTGGGGTTCTGGGGCCGACCCTATACAGGAATTACATAATGCGCTAGGAGGCGTTAGGGTGTGGTTAATAAAGAGTGGGATGTAATGTTCAGTGTGTGCTGAAGAATAGAGAAGTGTTAAACAGCAGCTCCTGTGGGGCGTACTTTATGCACATGCTCCGGACTGGGGCAGACGCTATATCTGACAGCGAGTAGGGGAGACGTGCTCTGAAGAAAACAAGCTCCTCTCCATGAGACTTTGCAAGGATATGAAAAACTGCTTGTGCGTGCCAGGTGTACCTCAAATCAGTACCAAGCAATCTGCAACTGATACATGTGGAGTCAAAGCGCAACTTTAGCCCATACAAGGCCTAAGAGGAAAGCAAAGGCCCTACAGAGGAGCACATTCAAAACGCCTGCCAAAACCACCAGTGAAGTGGTCGACAGAAACGCTGCGCTGCGCTACACCCCGAATATGGAGCAATTACTCAAACGAAGACAGAATAATGATCAAGACAAAAATCATGTACGGAAAACAGAGAATTCACTCACCTGCAAAAGCAATTGAAGTAGTCTACAACCTTGGATCAGGCGTGGTGGCACAAGCCTAAGCACACAGGTTGTGCTTGTAGTAGTTGCAGTCATTGGTCAGGCATAGTTTAAGCTCTCTAAACTTCACATGCTTTCAATGGCAGTAGAACGGGGTGCGAAGTACAATGCAGCCACGATCCTAAAGCCACCACTGCCTTTCAACACCTCTAAGAAACAGAACATCGGTGCCAGGTGGGCTGCGTCGATCGTATCCTTCGATGACTTTATAGATGCACTAGAGGAAGAAGATGGCAAAAAGATCATCAAATACTCAAGACAACCTTGCAGGTGATGGAGTAAAAGAAGCGCTAAAACAATCTCACAGACTGGGAAAAAACCTTACTAAAAGGTGAAGGAAGCGTTAGAAGCCAAATTCAATCCAATGCCGAATGTCGACTAGGAAAGGTATGTCTTTAACCAAGCACGACAACAGGTTGGTGAAAAGATTGATTAATTTTTTAAAAGACTTGATACACTTATTAAACATTGGAAGTTCTGGGCATTCACAGACGAAGAAGCTATGCGCCTCAGAATCATTGATGGCTGCCTGTCCGATTTGTTCAGAAGGCGCATGCTGAGAAACACACAGTATGGAGAAAATGCTGATGGCTACAAAAGCAGACAGAAGAGTGAGCAGATCAAGAAGCTGCAGACATGGAAGCAGGAGCAACATGTGATGAATTGGCATTGACTGTGAAGAGCAAGCATACGCTAAAGCAAGAACCACATAAGCCGACATCATTAAAGAAATCCAAACTACTTTTTCAATGTGAATTTTCATTTCCCCATGAAGGTGAATGTCCAGCCATTGACCAGATCTGTAAAGGTTGCAGGAAAGAGAATCATTTCATAACTATGTGCAGAGCTAAACAAAACTCAGATGTGGTATGAAAGCAAGACAAAATGGCTGCAAGAACATTCCAAAAGCTTTCTAGCCAGCTTCTAAAGCCAAAACACAACATCAGTTACGACACGTAGAGGCCAGGCAAAGTCAATCATGGTCAAGCTCATCCTACAAAGGCTCTTCGACGTCACTATCAGGTATCAATGAAGAAGATGGTTATGTGCTGATTATATCCACCAAAGAACAGAGTGCAGATGTGGGGATAGCTATCTGTAAAGAACACGTTTCAAAGAAAGCCTATCAAATAAAGCAACAAGCCTCATTCGGTGATACCCAAAATAAAAGTGAAGGCGAATGATAACCCAATAACCTTCATCATAGACAGTTGTGCATCGATTAACATCATGCCAGTAGCCAAGTTTAACAGAATTTCTCCCATGCCTCACCTCACTACATCAGGCATGAGGGTGTATACTTGGGCTGCTTCTAAGTCACTACAAATTTAAGGGTTGTTCACAGCAGAAATAAGACATAAAAAGACATCGGGGCGAGACATAATTCGCATTCTACAAGGGACTTTGTCGAGTGCCTGCTTGCTCAGGTTTGCCACTGCTGTTTACATGGGGGTGATAGTCATCAACTACAACCTCTATACTCCATCTGAGATCACAAGCTGATTCCCTCTATTATTTCATAGCCTGGGAAAACTCAAGAAAATGAAAGTACAACTTCTTATAAATGAGGACATTCACCTTGTTGCTCAGCAACACAGCAGAATTGCTTTTCATCTACAAGAAGTGGTAGAGAAAGAACTGGAAACATGGCATCATGGAACGTTCCACAGGCCCTACATCATGGGTTTCACCCACAGTGATAGTACCAAAAAAGGACAGTAACAGAGCTGTGCGCATCTGCATTGATATGCACCAAGTAAACAAAGCCATTGAAAGGGAAAGACGCCCTGGTCCTCACATGGCGGACATGATCATGCAGCTGAACGGAGCCAAAGTATTTTCACATCTTCTTGACCTCAACAAGGGATACCATCAACTCGAGCTGTAGGAAGCTGCAGGTACATTACTTCCTTTTCAACTCATGTTGGTTTGTTCAGATCTAAAAGACTGAGGCCCAGATTTTCAAAAAAGTCACAGAACCCAGCGCAGGAGCCAAAAATGCTGTGCTGCGTTCTGTGACAGAGAGGGAGCAGGATAGCGCCATATCTACAGCAATATGGCTTTCTCCTCCACTCTCCCTAGCACCGGCGCAGAATTCAGCTGCCGTGTGCCAGGCACACACCTTTGCGCCATAGTGCAAGGATGTGTGCCTGACTCTACCATAGGTTTTGTACTGGAAGGGCACCCTTTTAATTCAAAATACTATTCTTAGATACACTTTAAAACTTTTCTTACTTTGTATGTGTGCTGCATGCATGCAAAGTCAAAACAAAAAGGAGAAATACAAATATTTTAACGCCTCCTCTCACTTAGTGCTAAACCCTGTCTACTATTTTTTGTTTTGTTTTTACGGAGTTTTATATAGCGCAAACTTGACCCGAAGGTATCAGAGTGCTTTACACAAGCCCCAGTTGCGTTACATGAGAACACATTCATTTTTGTTAGGCACAGGGAGATTAAGTGATTGGCCCAGAATCACAGGATGTTCAGCGTCATTGCTGAAACTTGAACCCAGTTCCCCAGATTCGAGGTCGACCGCCCTAGCCGTTAGGCCAACTCCTCTCCCCTACTGTTTGTAGATATAGTTTTGTGTCAAAAGGCATTAGTGCTAACATGGGAATGCCCATGTACCACCCATGTAACGCCCCCTTGGTGCTAAGTAATGCAAAGCAGTGCTCTGTGCTGCTTTGTGTTAGTTTCAGGGACCTTCCAGCGCAAAACGAGTTTTGCACTGGAAAGTAAATTAGGAAACAAACATTTTGTGCTGGTTAGCGTCACTTTGGTGACGCTAAGGTAGCGTAAAATGTTTGTAAATCTAACCCTTATTTTTAGAGTATCTTCGGCTGTTGAGATATTTCAGGATGTTATTCGCTGATGAAAATCAGGGTAATTCAACCTGTTACACATGCTTTCAATTACAGTGATGACATACTGTTTTTTGGGGAAAACACACAAAGAACATGACAAAGCCTTAACCCAAGTGTGTCAGTTACTTGTCAATACAGGTTTCACTCTGAATGCAGCAACGTGTGAATTTCACAAAACCACACTTAAAGTTTTTTGGGCACATATTCTCTAATGGGGAAATGACCCCAGACCCAGACAAGATACAAGCACTGCTATTCATTTGCTCCCCTCAAGATGTCACCATGCTGCGATCTTTTCTAGGCATGGCTAGCTATTGCTTCAAATACATTCGCAACTTTGCCACTGTGAGTGACCCATTGAGAGACTTGACAAAGAAAAATTTGCCATTTCAGTGGTCTCCTGAAAGTGAACAGAGCTTCAAAGAAATAAACATGCAATTGGAAAGTCAACTGAGATGGCTTACTTCAATCCCAAATAACACACCGAAAAAACAGTTGATGCAAGCCCGGTGGTGCTGGGGCAATTCTTGCTCAACCCAATGGTCGCCCGAATGCGCAGAGACATATAGTGGCCTATGCCAGTCAAAGTTTGTCTGAAACAGAACGTGCCCATTCTCAGCCTTAAAAAAAGTGTCTGGCTGTAGTGTGGGACTGCAAACATTTTCATGTATTCCTCTATGGAAAGCGATTTACTGTCATAATGGATCACCAGGCACTGCTCACAATGTTTGGAAACCCGAAGGCTAAGATGCCCCAATGCATTGAGAGGTGAGGGTTAAGACTGCAAGAGTACAACAATGAGATCGTGCACAAATCAAGGAAGGATCAAAATCCGGCAGACTACTTTTCACGTGTGTTGCTGCATCATCACAAGCAACATGAACAAATGATGGATGGAATGCTGAAGAATGCAAACATTAATCCCCAGTCACAAAGATTTGGGTTTAATCCATCATTCTTTTGCTCACCATGCCAACCCAGTTTGGACCCAACCATATGCAAATCAGTCTTTACCCTGTTCCTCATGGGAACAGACCAGCCTGAACTGCCAAGCCAGGTCCTCCCTGGACCGGAAACAAGCTTCCTGGGGCGTCGGGGCATCACTCCTCATCAGCTAAGCTAGCATGAATCCAGTGGCACAGTGAGCACTGGACCCACGTCAGGGCATACCCTTCCCACTTAGGGCAACAAAAGCAAAAGGAACAAATGATGGACGGAATGCTGAACAATGCAAACATTCACCCCGGTCACAAAGATCTGCGTTTAATCCATCGTTCTTTTGCTCACAACGCCACACCAGCTCGACCTCCAAGATGGCTGAGGCCTATCTCAACTTTATTGTGAGATCCATTGAACAATTCATTGCTGCTACCAATGCTGACAAAGACATGATTGTCATCAAAATAATTATTGCTAAGCAAGCGTGGAGAAGAAACACCTGGCCTCTTGCTGATTATGTTGAATTCCAAAAGTTAAAAAATGTACAGAATGAGTTGTCAGTCACCCAGGAAGGTGTAATACTCAGAGTATCTAGAATTGTCGTACCTGAGATCCTAAGACATTGAGTTGGCACATGAAGGACATCATGGCATTGTAACTACCAAAAGAGCCCACGAGATCAAGTGTGGCTCCCTTGGCTAGATGAGGGAGCTGAGAAAGGACTAAAAGCATGCCACATTCACAATTGTATGTCTCCTATGGTAACACAACATCCAGTGACAATCTCTCACCTTCCTACTCATGCCTGGGAGAGAGTTGCCATTGATTTCATTTGGCCTTTAGGGAATGGACACCATATCATGATAGTCATTGATGAATACTCACATTTTCCTTTAGTGGAAAACCTGTCTTCGATTAAGCCCCATAGCTGGCAGTCAGGGCTGCGAGAGTGGTGCATATCCTGGCCAGCGGGCCGAAACCTTGTTAGAAGTGGGTAAAGCTGCCCCCCTTGCATCGCGAATGTTTGCAATTGCCTGAAAGTTTCCCTGAATCTTTGGTGCACCACAGTTTCATCACAGGTGTTTGAGGACAGACTGTGTTGAAAGGGGTGACTTCCCTGTACTTGTGATGTGAGGAGCGAGTAGCAGGAGGGGGCGGTGTAGGAAGGTAGGATCCTTCTGCATGGGTACCCCCACTTTTTGCCTGGTACTAAGCTGTGTTTTGACTAGTCTGACTGGGATCCTGCAAATCAGACCCCAGTCTATCTTCTTTCTCCCTAACCTGTTCTGTTATGTACTTAGGTACACCCCAGATTGGATAATGGGGTACCCTTGTCAGTCCCTAGTATATGGTACCCATGTACCCAGGGCATAGGTACCCCAGAGGTCTCCCATGGGCTGCAGCATGTATTATGCCACCCATGAGAGACCATTCAAAATGGAACCGCATGTCTGCCATTGCAGCCTGTGTAGGTTGGTGCATGCACCACTTACTTAAGATATAGGTTTACTATATCAAAGGGTCACTGCACTTAAAACCTATAAGTCACCCCTACAGCAGGCCTTTACAATCCTGAGGGCAGGGTGCTTGGTTCTAAGTGAGAGGGTGCCTCTGCATGAGCAGGACACCCCTGCAGCCTACGGAGTCCATTCTCCCGGGATTATCAGAGAAGCAGCCATATACTAGTATAGAGGGGCATTATGCGACCGCGTGATGACTATCTCGAAAACGGCTGGAACAAACCCTATCGTGTTTGGTGTCAAACATGTTGGAATCATACCCATACACTGGTCACCGGTGTGGGAGGTATGATTTCACCCACCAGGAAGGCCCTTTGTGGGCCCTTGGTGTTCCCCGTGCCAGTCTTCTAGCTCCGAACAGCACAAAATGGTTGCTGCCGACCAGAGACACATTTCTGCCCTCCTGCTGCTGAGCCAAGCTCGAGCAGGGGAAGGCAGGACAATAGGCATCCTGTCACAGGGAGGCGTGACCACCACCCAGATAGGATTTAGTGTTTTAGGACTGGGTGGGTGCGCTTGCCAGCGACTGAAAGTCTGCATGAGGGGCACATTTGGTGTCCCTGTGCATAGTCCAGTTCAAACCAGTCCTGGGAGCCGTTGGCTCCGGCTCTGGTGCTAAACTGGACAAAGGACAAGGGAGTAACCTCCCCCCTGTCCAGACCCTCCTCTGGGAGGGTCCCCTGAATCTTTCCAACCCTCTCCCGTGGGTACTTAAGGGCTTACCTGGGTGTAGGACCCTAGATTCATCATGGACAAGATTCAGAATTGAATCCACTGCACTTCAACCGTCTGGCCACTCTGGACTTCGCTGGACTTCGTTTGGGCCTGACTTCGTCTCACTCTCAGTCGGCAACATTGTCTGTGCCTGTGCACCATACAGGATCCGTGCAGGACCTCTGGAGCATCCAAGCCACCTGAAGATAATCTCCCTTGGAGTGAAGAAGTCACTCCCCTGTATTCGCAGGCACCGCAACACTGCTGACCGGTCTGCTGATCCTGTGCTCCTATGGAATCCGAAGGGTTCAGCAACACAGGAGGTAGGTTCCTACGTCCCTCAAGGCCCGAGCTGCCCTCTCACTCTGTTTGAGGTCAGAATCCCTCGTGGGGGCTGCAATACCCGAACCCCTGTGCACGGCATACTTTTGCAAGTGCTTGTTGGCAATGCTGCAACATGTGCATTGGACTCTGAGTAGCCCCAACCTCTGGCAACTTCTCCTGCAAAGATCTTCACCCACCTCGCACCGAGTGCTCTGTTGTTTTGTAAAGCTGCTCAAGGTCCTCTTGCGACTCCTGTGCCTCTGGCCTGTGGGTCCAATTGAGGGTCAACCTTGTTTCCTTTGGGCCCCCTGATTGCCTGGGGCCTACCCTGACTCCCCTGTGTGTGGTGAGTCTCCTGGACCTTGCTGGTCCAAACCGTACACTTCCTTGACCTCCTGCGTGGGTTGCCTTTGCCAAGGCTTGTTGGTGCTCCCGCTGGACACCAACCCCTAAGCACTCAACATCCTTTGTGGCACAGCTCGTATCCGGATCCTGGTCTTCCTCAACGTGGCCTGGTCCCCGCAGCTGCAGAGTCAAGGTCCCCGTCAACTATCCTGAGGCACCCGACATCGGGGGCATACGTCTACCGAGCCCCTGGTAACTCTCAAGTGACCCAGACTCTGTCCCCTCTGCTTTCAGGTACTGCTCAACAAGAATCCATGTTTGGATTCGAATGTACACTTTCTCCCCTTCCCGCAGCGGCACCTTCTCGAAGTCCTCCATTGGGTTCGATGGTGGCTTCTGACCCCACTTCACACCTATGCGCCCGGCTTCCCTGGGATAGGTAACTTGGGTACTTCGGTTTCCACAGGTGGGGTGGCTCTCCAACTTTCTGTCTTCCACGGGGTTTCTTCAAAGTCCACTGGGAAGGGTCCTTAAACTTTATAATTCCAACCGTGACTTGCACATAGACTTGTACGGAGCACGTGGTCGTGTTCTCACACTGCACACACACTCCATGGGGTCCCTATCTAATCACCTAGGGTGGTTCCTTGGGGTCCCAGCAATTCTACGTCCTCTCGACATTGTTCTGACTCGAGTCGTGGAACTTATACCACTTTCATAGTATATGGCTTGTCTCCCCCGGGCCCACTGTGTTTTAGTGCTATTTACTGTCATTTCTTTGCTTACGTAATGTGTGCTTTGTGTCTATCTCTGGGTGGGAGATACTGTAACCTACTAGATAGTGTGATATAATAAATACATTTTTTTTTATAACTACTGTGTGGTTCTCTTTCCATTTAATCTATACTATAAGATTGCATTCTGGTAAATGCTGCTTTACACTCCTTCAAGACTAAGCCTGAAGGCTGCTCTCCACAGCTACCACTTGGATAGCTTTCTAAGGTTGTCTGAGACCTCTTAAATCACCGTAAGGGTTGTCTGGACAGATGCAAGGTGCCCACTTTAATTAGTGGAAATCATATACCAGGCCAGCTTCTCACAGGCGGTTTATGCCGGATGCCGCGCCACCCACCTCTTGATGTATTTTTAGGGCCGGGCAGAACTCCACGGACTTCCACAGAGTTTTTATTTTACTCCGGTGACAACTCCGTGAGTTCCTCCCATCCCTAATAAAAACCAGTATATACATACAAATTATTCCTCTAGAATTATCTGAGAAACAGTAAACAGTGTTTTTAGAAAATGTGTTCTTTTTGACCCCAATAAGATAGAAAAAATAAACGCTATCACTTAATACACATATGATTTATAACCAGCTATAGCTCTCAATTCAATGACATGAGAAAATCTTGTCTAATCTTTGAAATATGCAGGTAAGCAAAGAATCCATTGCATCAGGTCTAAGCCCATGACCATTAATAACATTCAGAAAAAGCCCTTCACTTAAGGAAAAATGTATTAGAAGCTTCTTTTCCATTGATACATCTTCCACTTGGTTAAACAAACAACAGGGCTTTTTTTTAAAACATGGTAATTACAAAGCATGCAAACAAAAACTAATACCACAGAATACGAGTCAGCAGGATACCAGAACAAAAGAAAAATCCCGAAAATAATAAGATCCAAAACTCAGTTGGAAGTACATTTCTTTCAGTTAAGGAGCATATCCTAGAACATATTAGAACCATCACAAATAACAATGGCAGCTACAGTACAGTGAAACAATCCATTGAACTCCATCAAGGACAATGGCAAGACCTGTCGTTTTCTTTAGTATAAATTGCATTCCCAAACAGCGAAGGGTGGAAATGGATTATTTAATCTGAGACAGCTAGAATCTTATGGCCTGATTTATACTTTGATGGATTGGTACTCCGTTCGTAAGGGTCGCAGATGAAATTTCTCCACCACTCTGACATATTACCATCTGTCAAATGTAGAGCCGGTCATGTCTGTACCTTCAGGGGAATCCCCGTCATGGCTGGTCCCTTCATAGTACAAACAGCTTGGTGGACAGCTTCTGCTGGGTTTGCAAGCCATTCACCAAACTTTTAAACTTTTTTTGATTTTCAGAAAGAATCTCCCAAAGCAGAGTTTGTTTCTGAAAAGAACAAACTAATGATTTCCACATGCTGGGAGAATTTTTCCAGAGTATTGGGCGGGGTGGGGGGCGGTCATTACTTTTATTTCTGTCACTCACTGATAGGCAACCAGTGGTGATAGATAAAAGGACATTGCATATTCCACTTTAAATAAGGTCCTTCCTCCAACAGCGCCTACTCCATTGGGCCATCGAAGGAAGCTTTCTGTTCACGGAGCCAACTGGGGCTCCGTCAACACAAAGCTTCCAGTGCCTTCATCTCTATATGCCAAGAGCCAGGAATATGGCCCAACAGGTTGTTCCATTATTTTTGCAATGGAGTATCATGCCTGCCAAATTCTAAATCATTTCCTAAGTATATTATTGTTCCACAGTGCCTACATCCTGATGGCTTTAACCAGGTGAGGAACGCCAAGCACACTTATGATTTGATTAAATGTATTTTAGGTTGCTAAAGCTGTAGTGATCTTCCAAATGTTAACTTATCATACACTTTGATTTTAAACATGTCACTTTGTTACTGTTATCTTTCTAGCATGGAATAATCAATGCTCCTGTGATTTTGAGTAATCAAGTGTATTGGTTGACTTCTGAGTATATATATTAGTGCATTATGAAATGTCACGAAAACAATCATGGATTTGCCAGTCGGAATCTGTTCATCATGGAAGTTCAAGTACGAGTTTTGAGTTTTGAGTTATTGTGTATTCTGCGTAGCTTACATAACAAGTACTTCCTTAGGTCCAATAAGTAGACTATCTAATGTCAAACAGTCTTGCCAGTCTGCTTGGTTTTGAAGGAGCTGGGTTCCACATTCTAGATCTGCTCTAGAACCGAAGGCCAATGGTTCTTTTTATCAGCATGAAGCGTGTTAGAATAAAAATTATGCTTTCGTATTGTTTTTACGTAAGTTAGCATACGAGGCGCCATTTTGTGTACTGGCGCCATTTTGTATCATGAACTAAACTAATTTTCCACCATTTCCGAGAAGCGGCCTTCTCTAGGTTATGTTTCTTTGGAGCTGAGTTTTGCCACACTAATCAATGCACTGTTCTTATTAGCGCATAACTTTCCTTTAGATGTAAGCCTTCTCCCACTTGTCTACTGGCGGGCACAACCACGAATTACCTTGACTGATAGATAATGTGTGCACAGCTTCAGAACTGAAACTTACTACTTTGTAATTTACTGTCCAGCTGCGTTTTTCTGGAAAATTCCATGGTGGCCGTGTTTTCATTGATTCTGAAATGTACATAAGGTATCGCTATGCTTGCTGAAGTCAGACTCTGTCTGCAGCACTCTTAGCAACTGGGCAGACAGGGCTCCGCTCTGAGCGTACTTTGAATAAACTGTTATTGGTTTGTATTCTCTACTGTCTGACCGACTCTTCATTTCGTAAAAGGCAGAGTGGTGGTCGTGAGTGACCCGAGTGACCCGAATCGGGCCACTTCCTTCAGTTGCCGCCCGAACAGGGACTATTTCAGGTGAGTGGCCCTTCCCCTTCCATGGACGGGGAGAGGTCGAGGCCATCATCGTGTCGGACGGACAGATCAGGGATCCCTGCACGAAGAGTTTTTGATGCTCGCAGCTGCCCCTTCTGTCTGGCCGGTCGGTACCTCGCCCAGTGGTCATCCCGACTGGAGTCCTGAACGGCGAAACCCTTGGATTTGACCGTTTGGTCTGAAGAGTCAGCAGTGGAGAATAGATTTGTTTTGACCTGCATATATCAGGTGAGTTTGTTTTCATTCTTTGTGGATATGGTACCATTTTGGTTTGTATTTGGTATGGTCTAAGGACCGTCTTTGGGACAAAAGAAATTGCAATTGTTTTTGCTAGGCATAGGATAGTGAATCTGTTCTCTTTTAAAAATGCCTAGCTTTAGTAGAATGTTTGTCTTGTGCTGTCGTTGTTGCTCTACTGATGCTCGATTGGGAGAAAGTCAGTCGGCGCCTCCAGAAGGCACTCCGAATTTTAATATGTACGTGAAGCATGGTCTTGGTCCTATTATGTTTATTACATTATGGCACAAATATACGAGGGACACTGCCGAATTGCAGTGGCCGTTGACGGGCATTTTTGATGAACAAAAGATTGAGTATTTACAAGAACAGTTGTTTAAGAAAAGAAGTAGGCAGTCCATGTTTGATTCCCTCAGAACGTGGCAAAAAGCAGCTAAACAAAGACGAATGAAAGCAAAGAAGGCGGCCCGGAAAGTGAGAATGCAGACGTTGACTCAGAAGGCCACAGCATATGACAGGGAAAAGCAGGAGAA
The DNA here is from genome assembly GCA_963921515.1 of Calotriton arnoldi. Taxonomy (NCBI): domain Eukaryota; kingdom Metazoa; phylum Chordata; class Amphibia; order Caudata; family Salamandridae; genus Calotriton; species Calotriton arnoldi. The sequence goes on along the minus strand of CAWUFW010007649.1, from coordinate 730,977 downwards.
GAGTATTGAATGTGAAGATAGAAGGTTTCAATTACATATTGACAAATCATATGTGGCTTAGGAGGAAGATGATACTTTTGTGGAAGAATTGTTGGAAGCCCGACCCCCGCCTCCATATGCCCCATAGAGAATATATCCTACTGTTCCGGTGCCCTCACAGCCGCCCGTTACAGTTGCATCTACTGTCTCTGTCCCTGTGTCCGCTGTTGTTACGTCAATGGCTGTGGCTTCAGCTCCTCCTCCTCCTCCTCTTTCTTCTGTTTCTTTGCCGTCTGTGGCAACTGTGACTGTTAGTGCTCCGGCTGCACCTATTGTTTCAGCATCCCTTTCGCCAACTCTTTCCCCCACGACACAATGACCAGCGATGATAGTATCTGTTACTACTGTTGCCACTCCCACTGTGGTTTTTCATCCTCCGACCTTAGTGAGTAGTGGGACGCCGGTGCGTGGATTTGAGTATAGGGACTGGATGAAGTTTAGGGAACACATGGGACCGTTAGTGAGGTCTGATGTGGGAGATGAGGAGAAGCAGGTAATAGCTAATCAGGCTGCGCAGTGGGCCCGTAATCCTATTTATAGTGTAGAGGATGTTTGGGCAACTATGAGAGATTTTGAGCCTTTTATACAGCAACTTGCCCTTAAACACATGTCAGCTACTTTGATTGGTCTTTGGCAACAGTACTTTGGAGCGGAGGTGCCTCAAATTTTATATGACATTAGAGACCGAGTATACATTAGTGAATTGGGGCCTGAACAAGTCTTTGCTAATGTTACGACAATCATAGCTTACAGGGGAAGACTGCATGAGAAAAGCCCGAAGTCGGTATCTCAGTTTCCGATGAGAGAGGTTCATTCTATATATCACCCAGAGATACCAGAGTTAACGGATGGGCGAGGTAATATGACTCGAGCGGCAGTAGTAGCCCGGTTTCAAGAACAATGGGTTTATACTCCATGGAAAAGAAACAAGGTTTTATCCCTTAAAACTAATTTGCGTGATCCTAGAAAGAATCCTACTGCTTATTATAAGTGAGTTGACTGAAGCTGCTTCTTCGACAGTAATGACTCTTGCTGATATTGAAATGTTTTTTGGTCTTCTTGTTCCGGTTGATATCTGGAGGCAAGTCCATACTCAAGATCATGTTCCGGAGTTGGGTGGTACTTGGGATCAAATTAAGGCATGGGACCAGGAAAGAAAGCCAGGTGATAAGCCTCGGGCAGAGATACTTGCTTTGCCAGGCCGCAGGAGCAAAACCACTGACTCATTGTCAGTGAAATTGCTGTCCCACCCTCGCAGCTCCACCATTAAGTGAGGCCTCCCCCGAGCCACTGCACTCTCGAGTGTTGGTGTTCGAGACCCTCCTCCACCCGCAGGTTTACCTGCGCCTCATCCCTGGTGGTCCAGTGGACCTCTGTCTTCTTTCTCTCGCTCCGCTTTCCGCTCCGTTTCCACTCGTTTGTACCCTCTTTTAATCTCTTTTCTGCTTTACTGCACTTTTCTGCTTTTTGCTTTATTCCACTTTTATTTCCTTTTTATTCCACCTTATTCCTTCTTTCCTGCCCGTTTTCCCCGCCGCTGCTGCACCCGCGGCCCCTCCTCCCCCAGCACGACCAGTGCGACCGGCCCAATCCAGCTCCCCTCCCCGCTCCCGCTTCCCAGCTGTCCAGCCCTCCCCGTCCCCTACTTAATGGCGGCCGCTGCGGGGACAGGCGAGCAAGACCACTGACTCATTGTCAGTGAAATTGCTCTCCCACCCTCGCAGCTCCACCATTAAGTGAGGCCTCCCCCGAGCCCCTGCACTCTCGTGTGATGGTGTTCGAGGCCCTCCTCCATCCACAGGTTTACCTGCGCCTCATCCCTGGTGGTCCAGTGGACCTCTGTCTTCTTTCCCTCGCTCCGCTTTCCGCTCCATTTCCACTCGTTTTTACCCTCTTTTAATCTCTTTTCTGCACTTTTCTGCTTTGCTGCACTTTTCTGCTTTTTGCTTTATTCCACTTTTATTTCCTTTTATTTCTTTTTTATTCCTTCTTTCCCACCCGTTTTCCCCGCCGCTGCTGCCCCCGTGGCCCCTCCCCCCAGCGCGACCGGCCCAATCCAGCTCCCCTCCCCGCTCCTGCCTCCCAGCTGTCCAGCCCTCCCCGACCCCTACTTAATGGCGGCCGCTGTGCGGCCGCGCTGCTGGCGCACCAAAGGTGCACCAAAGTCAAGCCCGTCTGCGCCCGTCCGCGACCCGACCGCGACCAGCACCAGGAACCCTGGACCTCCGCAACGCCAAAGCTACGACCCAGCGACACTCCATGCACTCAACCCAGGCCGCAACAACAACTGCAAGCTAGCCTCACCAGTCGACACCCACGGACCCTTCAGCTGTCACCGCTGCCGGCACACCTACAGCATCGCCAGGAACACGGACCCAGCACAACCCGACCGCAAGAACACACCCGAACCGAAGACCCTGCAATTCATCCTCCTCAATGTCAGATCACTCCACAAACACGCCATAGAAATCTGGGACCTCCTCGACAGCACCACCCCGGACGTAGCATTCTTCACCGAAACCTGGACCAACACCACCTCGGGACCGGACATCGCCATCGCCATTCCCCAAGGATACAAGATCTCCAGGAAGGACCGCCCCACCCGCCCGGGAGGAGGAATTGCTATCGTTCACAAATCCACCCTCCGCCTGATCCCACTCCCCAACAAAACCACAGACCTGATGGAACACCTTCACTTCAAGATACTGGCCAGCCCCGCCACCACCATCCGAGGAACCCTCATCTACCGACCCCCTGGACCCCGTGGACCATTCGCTAACTCCATCATGGACATCATCTCCCCGCATGCCATCGCATCCACCAACTACACCCTGCTGGGAGATCTCAACTTCCACCTCGACAACCAACTGGACCCCAACACCACATCTCTCCTGGACAACCTCCACAACATTGGACACCGCCAGATCATGACCGAACCCACGCACTCATCAGGACATACCCTCGACCCCCTCTTCACAACAGGGAACTCCATCACTTTCAGCCACACCACCGAACTCCCTTGGACGGACCACCGATGCGTCCACTTCACCTTCAGAACACCCACCAGCCAAAGACACCAGCACCTGCTTCCATGAAGAAACTGGACCAAAATCACCGACGACCATCTCACCTCCTCACTCAGCAACTCCACCCCAACCATCGCGGAAGACGACGACCCCAACACCGCAGCCCGAACTCTGCACAGATGGATCTCCGACAGCGCCAACATCATAGCCCCCCTCAATAAAAACAACAACACTCACGCCAAGAAAGCCAGATGGTTTACCACCGAACTTCGAGAGTCCAGACGCGCGTGCCGCCACCTCGAAAAGGCCTGGAGGAACTCCAAATCCACAGAGGCCCACAACGACTTCAGAGCCGCCACCAACACCCACCACCAACTCATCAGAAAAACGAGAAAAAAAGCGATTGAAGACAGAATCTCCACACACGCGCACAACAGCAAAGAACTCTTTAGCATCAACAAGGAGTTCGCCCAACCCACCAGCGAGTCTACTGACATCCCTCCCTCACACGACCTCTGCAACAAACTCAGCACCTTCTTCCACCTCAATATCAAGAACATTTACGACAACTTCGACGAAGACAACTAACACACTGAACCCTCACGAGCCACCCCCGATCCCCTGAAGCCAACGATTGACAACTGGACAGCCCTCACCACCGAAGACACACTGAAGACAATGAAGTCAATCCACTCCGGGGTCCCCACGGACCCTTGCCCCCACCACATCTTCAACAGAGCCGCCGACACCATCGCACCCATGCTCCGCCACACCATCAACTGCTCCCTGAGGAACGACTGGAAACACGCCGAGATCAACCCCCTCCTGAAGAAGCCCTCGGCGGACCCCACCGACCTCAAGAACTACAGACCCATCTCCCTGCTCCCGTTCCCAGCGAAAGTCATTGAGAAAGCCATCAACAGCCAACTCGCCACCTTCATCGAAGAGCACAACATGCTCGACTCCTCCCAATCCGGCTTCAGAAAAAACCACAGCACGGAAACCGCCCTCCTCGCCGCAACAGACGACATCCGCTCCCTACTGGACAGAGGAGAAACAGTAGCCCTCATCCTCCTCGACCTCTCAGCGGCGTTTGACACAGTCTCTCACCGCACCCTAATACGCAGACTCCACAACGCAGGAATCCGGGACAAGGCCCTCGACTGGATCCACTCCTTCCTCTCTGGCAGAACGCAGTGGGTCAGACTCCCCCCGTTCCTCTCGGACCCTACACCCACCACCTGCGGAGTCCCCCAGAGGTCCTCCCTCAGCCCCACGCTTTTCAACGTCTACATGGCTCCACTCGCCCCCATCGTCAGAACCTACGGACTCAACATTGTGTCATACACAGACGACACCCAACTCATCCTCTCCTTATCCAACGAACCCAACACCGCCAGACACAACTTTCAAGAAGGCATGGAAGCCATCGCCAAATGGATGAAATGCAGCTGCCTACAACTCAACACCGACAAAAGCGATGTACTCATCATGGGCCCTAACCCCGACACCTGGAAAAACACCTAGTGGCCCCCCGCCCTCGGAAGCCCACCCACCCCCACGGACCATGCACGCAACCTTGGAATCATCCTGGACTCCGAGCTCAAAATGGACCGCCAGATCAACTCTGTCGCATCATCCTGCTTCCACACCCTCCGCCTCCTACGTAAGACCTTCAAATGGATCCCCCTCGAGCACAGAAAGACCGTCACTCACGCCCGCGTCACCAGCAGACTCGACTACGGCAACGCACTCTACGCCGGAATAAACAAAAACCTCACATGCAAGCTATAAAACATCCAGAACGCCGCCGCAAGACTGGTCCTCAACCTGCCAAGACACTGCCACATCTCCCAGCACCTGCACACACTCCACTGGCTCCCCATCGAGGCTAGAATCACCTTCAAGATCCTCACCCATGCACACAAGGCCCTCCACGACACCAGACCAGCATACCTGAACAGCCGACTCAAATTCCACGCACCCCAGAGGACCCTACGATCAGCCCAGCTCTCCTACGTCATAGTCCCCCACACCAAAAAGACCAGATCGTGAGGCCGCTCCTTCTCCTTCCTCGCGGCCAGAGCCTGGAACGCCCTTCCGCTCCACCTCAGACAGACAACATCGCTCCCCATCTTCGCGAGAAACCTCAAGACCTGGCTCTTCGACAGACCCCCTCCTTAATGGACTGGAACCTGCACCCCTTCCCCAGCGCCTTGAGACCCTCACGGGTGAGTAGTCATGCTTAACAAACACCTGATTGATTGATTGATCATTACATACATGCATTCAATTATTCCACCGAGAAAGGTGGACTCCGATAAATGTCAGCTTGTCGGCAGAAGAAAGATGAGAGTGTGTCTGATTTTTTTACTTGATTTGAAGGTACATTTTTAGACTACCGTGGGCAGGATTTGTCTATTGAGGGAGGTGTTCGGTTGTTTGTTAATAGATTTGTTTCTAATTTGCTTCCTGAAATTGCAACTCGATTGCAAGCCTCTGAGAGTACCTGATCCACCTCCTCTCCCTCTGTTATTTTGAATATGGCACAATATTATGAGCATAGGGATAATGAGGAAAAGGAGAGGACAGAGAAAAGGCATAAGGATTCAAAAACGAAGGTGTTGTTACAGCAAGCTTTTAGAGGGAATGCAAGAGGACGTGGTGGTCCTGCCCAACAGTGTCCATGCACTAGTAGGCAGCCAACATCTACGCCCTTGGGTCCGAATCAGTGTGCGTACTGTAAAGAGGAGGGGCATTGGCGTAGTGAGTGTCCTGTGCTTTTGCAGAAGGTAGCAGCCCCTAGAGGACGAGGTTCTCGTGGTCAGGGTCGTGGAGCTGGTGGGGCTGATAGGGCACAGAGTGCTGCAGCCTCACAGGGTCATTCTGACAATAATTATTTTGATGACCCTCGAGATGGACAGTACTATCATGATGATTATGATATGGATGAAGTGACAGGAATGTCCTATAGCTAGGACAGCCAGGGACCAGTGTGGTCTTTATGTAACCGCAGAATTACAAGGTTCAACTAAGGAGTTTTAGGTGGACACAGGTGCGACAAAAAGTTCTGTTTCTCGAAATGTGGTCCCTGGGGTGGCTCTGTCTGACCATAATAATGTGTCAGTTGGTTTCTCTGGTGTACCGGTTGTAAGCCCCATTTCAAAACCTCTTGCATTGACTATTGGCCCTTTCACTGTGGATTTGCCATTCCTGCTGACATCTAATTATGGTGAAAACTTGATGGGTTTGGATTTGTTAAAGAAATTGCATGCCACCATTTATTGTTCTCCGGCAGGTGTCTATATGACAATGGGACCAGATGTAGCACATGCTAAGCAGTGTTTGTCTAAAGATGCACCCCTTCTTGTTGAGTTTAAAGACGTGCCACCCATGTGGAATTTTTGCAGATATCGCCGGTTTCGATACAGGTTAAGGATGGTGCTATTTTGCCTCTTATCCCTCAGTATAAAATACTGCAGGCAGGGGAGTGAGCTTTATTGCAAATTATACAGGATTTGATTAGGAAGGGAGTGGTTGAGGAGACAACTGCTAATATTTGCAAAAGCCCTATTTTTCCAATTCTTAAAAGGGCGCCCTCAGGTTTTTCTGATGACCATGAAGATGTTTATCGTTTTGTGATTGATTTGTGCGAAGTTAATAAAATAGTGGTTCCTCAGTTTCCAGTGGTCCCTGACATTACCACTCTTTCGTCGATTATTCCTTCTACTGCTAAATTCTTTTCTGTTATCGATTTGAAAAATGCATTCTTTAGTATTCTTATTCATCCAGATAGCAGGTATTTGTTTGTTTTTATCCTAGCTGGCAGAAGCTTTAGATACTGTCGAGCTCTTCAGGGCTATATGGAAAGTCTGAGCATTCATAGTCAAGCATTAAAGAGTCAACTGGATTCCCTTTCACTTTCTCCGGGTAATGTATTGGTGCAGTATGTTGATGACTTGCTCATCGCTTCTGATACCAAACAAGGTTGTAGGGACAGTACAGTTACGTTATTGTTGCATTTGGCACATCACGGACATAAAGTTTCCCTTTCTAAATTTCAGTATTGTCGACAGGAGGTCACCTATTTAGGTCACCTACTGTCGAAGGAGGGTAGGAGGTTGACCCCTGAGCGCATTAGTACCATTGTTAAAATGCCCGTTTCACAAACTCAGAAGGATGTACGCGCTTTTATAGGTATCACTTCCTACTGTCGGCAGTGGATACCTAGCTACTCGCTATTAATCAAACCCCTGCTTGCTCTAACATTAAAAGACATGCATGAGCCCTTGCCTTGGACGCCTAAATGTCAGCAGTCTTTTGAGCAATTGAAAACTGCGCTTTGTTCGTCTCCAGTACTTGGCACCCAGGACTACACTAAACCGTTTGTGTTGTACGTCCATGAGATGGCCGGTTGCGTGCTTTCTGTTTTAACACAAAAATTTGGAGATAAACAACGGCTGTGTGCTTATTTTTCTGCTGTCCTTGACCCTGTCGCAAGAGCCCTCCCAAGCTGTCTAAGAGTGGTCGCGGCTGTGGCTGTCTCGATAAGGCAATCGGCTGGACTCGTACTTGATACTGACCTCACAGTCATGGTACCCCATTCTGTGGATACACTTTTGAATAAGACAAAGAAACAGCACCTCATCAGTGCACTTCTAACAGGCTATGAATTAACATTGTTCGCAAAACACATTACGATCAAAAGATGTGTCACTCTGAACCCAGCACATTGCTGCCCCTCCCTTCTGAGAATGATGAGATTGATAAACATGACTGTATATACCAGACGGAAGAAGAGACGAAAGGACGGGTAGACCTGACTGATGTTCCCTTACCTGACCCCCAGGGGGAACTATATGTCGATGGCTCTTGTTTTAAATTACCAGATGGCACTACAATTGCTGCGTATGCTGTCACTACGCTGCGTACAGTAGCTGAGACATCACAAGTTCCCTATCAGTCGGCCCAAACTGCCAATATGCCTTGGAAGTCGTGCATAATTGTGGGCGACTCTGGGCTGAGAGAGGGTTTCTTACTTCTCATGGCACCAAAATCCAGCATGGGCACCTCATATTGCTGCTCCTGTCTGCTTTGACCCTCCCTAAGAAGTTGGCCATAGTGAAGTGTAGTGCCCACCGGAAAGTTGCTGATGATGTAGGTAGGAGAAATGCTTTTGCAGATCAGACAGCTAAGGAAACAGCCCAGACCAAAATGAAAAGAATGTTTGTAGCAGGTCCTGCTAGGTGGGTGCCTGAGGTTACTATATTCGAAAACACACTTGAGAATGTGAAGGAGATTCAAAGCGAGGCCACAATAGAAGAGTTAGCAGTGTGGCAAGAAAGTACAGCACAATTGAACGATGAGGGAAGTTGGATTGACAAGTCAGGGAAGCAGAGATGGATGTTGCCAAATACATATGTTCTCCCTGTAGTTACTATGGCCCACAGACCAGCCCACATTAGTGCTAAGGGTATTTGCAAGTTGTTAGATCCTGTATGGCAGAATGATAACATTTCGAAGACTGCTGCACATTTAGTGAAGTATTGTATGATGTGCATGATGCACAATCCAGGAAAAGGCACTCCTACCCCACCCGGCAATTTCACACCACCTACTTTCCCTTTTGAAGTCCTTCAGATGGACTTTATAGAAATGGAGCGGTGCAATAATCTGAAATATGTTTTAGTGGTTGTTTGTGCTTTCAGTAAATGGGTTGAAGCTTATCCTACTAAAGACAATACAGCTGTTACGACTGTAAAGGTACTCCTGAAGGAGTTCTTTCCTCGTTTCGGCTTGCCCCGTTTGATTTGGAGTGATAAGTCATTTTAATGCCAAGGTCATTCAGTTAACTTGTGATGGTTTGCACATAAAACAGACGTTTCATGCTGCAAACCACCCGCAGTGAGCAGGTTTGGTTGAGAAGTACAATCGTACTCTCAAACTGAAAGTGGCAAAGATTCAGGAGACAACAGGGTTACAGTGGCCAGATGCTTTACCATTAGCACTTTTGTCAACAAGAAATACAGCACATTCTAGGACAGGATTGTCACTGTATGAGGTCATGTTTGGACGCCCGGCAAATGTCTACGGCGTCCCGCGTCCTCAACGGTTCGCTGATATTGAGTACCCCTTGTTGATTGATTACCTGTGCCAGTTAACTGCCAGTTAACTGAAAATTTGCGTTCTATTCACCAACAGGTCCGTGAGTCCCTGCCAGCTACACCACAGGGGGGTTCGGACACGACATTCAGCCTTGGGATTTTGTCCTGATTCGTAATTTCCAGAGGAAGAAGAGTTTGGAGCCTCGCTGGAAGGGGCAACTCCAGGTTTTGCTGGCCACCCGCACTGCCATTAAAGTTTCTGGAGGTAAGAACTGGGTACATGCCTCCCATTGTAGGAGGGTGCCCCTGCCGTTGCCCTATGATCAGTGGGTCAAGGAAGGAGTAGCTGACCAGGAATGTGAGCAGATTCCTCGTTTTGTTCCATTCAGTGACGCTGTCCTCACATGGACACAAAGTGACAAGGAGAATGACGACATCCTGAACGAGGCTGTCCCACCAGAGATAAGAGCTATCCAGGAACCACTTTTCACTGATCCCTCAGTGCCTGGAGTCACCAGGTACAATTTGCGACCGTGACTGAGGAATAGTGCACAAAAGGAGAAGTCAGATTAGACAGGGATGGACTGTGCAAGTTAGGGTGTTCTTTGCTGTAGTACCAACGGAGTTAGTTTAGGGTGATGTGAGATTGGTTTGTTTTGACATTGGACAGGATAGATTTAACGTACTCCCTTGGGGGGGGACATTATCCTGATTGACGTGGGATACATCAAGAGTTTAGGACAGAGCAAGCTCCACCGCCGGTGCTCAAGAGCACCAACGTTGATGAACAATAGGAGCCTGTACCAGTGAGGCTCTGACTGACACTGGGAACTTGTATACTTCTCTTGCTGGAGATTTGCCCCTTTGCTTTATTATCCACTATGCACCCCTTTGGCAGAATGGTTGCTGAAGAAGAGCAGCCAGTAATTCCTCTTGTTCATGTACGAAAAGTTTGGTCTACTAAGCAAAAAGTGCTCTGCACTGTTCTTGTGTTACTACTGTTGTTGATTTTGGGTGGGGTGTCTTGGGTTTTGGAGTGTGATCACGATGCACCATCCTGTACTGCATATAAGATTGTTTCTCAAGTTCGTACAAAAAGGACAATCCTGAGCAATGTATTTCTAGATACGCATAAGAAATTCTTTGGTGAAGGTACAGCTTGTTACCCTACTTAACCTGTCACAAGTTTATGGACTGCTTACCCATTGTCACTGGTTAATTATACATAAGTCCACTCACCCCAATTCATAGAGGTAAAGGGTGAGTTCGGGATGGGATATCTCAGTCCTTGTTTGTATTACAGGAAGCCACGAGGGAAGGGATACCCAGGTTGCAACACTAATATGTAATGTGACAATTTGTATATGGATGAACAGAACATTACCTTAGTAGGCTGGCATTATCAAGATTTGACCGTTACCCGAAAGACAGGTTATTATTCTGCATGTTGTCCGTTAGTAAACAGTACAGACGCTTTTCTATACATAAATTGTTCTGGAATAATATTGTTTAAAAATACAATATCTTTAGTGAAAAAGAAGGTTCCGAGGACAGTGGGAATGAACATAAAATATGCCTCTGTAGTTTATCAAGGTCCACTTTATGCACATCCAGGATTTTACTTTCTGTCCAATGATACTTACTCGAACGTTTATAATGGTAGAGAGGATGTTGCTTTGGGAATGATGCTTCCTCTTGGTGTGCCCTGTAAGTACAGTAAACCAAATATAAGATGGGTTAAAAGGACTTTGACGAAGGAGTTCTGTGACGGAGTGCCAGACCTTGAGGTCAATAATTATAGTAATGGTATCACCTTTGGGTATAGTCTCTCCTCAATTATTACCTTTGGTGGTACTGCTATGGCCAGGGGTGAAAGGGCTAGGGAATATTTTGGATGTAAGCTGCAGATACTATCTAATTCCACAGAAGCAGCTTTGCGTGACATCACCACCCAATTGGAAAGTATGCAAATATATTCTGAGCAAACCAGATATGCAGTTGATGTCATCCTAGCTAAGAGCGGTGGTGTATGCGCAGTAGTAGGAGACCAGTGTGTATTGGGGATCACTAATATGCAAAAGAATATTACCCAACATATTTTAGATATCTTGGAAAATGTTAAAGGAATGGAGAGCGGAAATTGGAGTTGGTCCCTCTTTGGTGGATGGGGTAGGATCCTTGAAAGGGTGATCTATTTTGTCGTGATTCTGATTGCTTGCTGTGTTCTGGTGCAGTGCCTCCCCTAATGTTGCTCTTACTGCACCACCCTTCTTGCCCCTAAGAGAATATCAATCCATGATACCAATGCAATGATTATGATTCAAAAGGAAGTGAACGATCTCATGCAGATTGATGAAGGTATTTTTGAGACTTCTTCCCTCCTTACTGTTTCTCTCCCTGAAGCTGAATGTTCCTAAATCAATTTACCTTTTGTTATCATATAAAATTGCTTAGCTCATGCTAAAAGGAGGGTCTGTTAGAATAGAAATTATGCTTTCGTATTGTTTTTACGTAAGTTAGCATTCGCAGCACCATTCTGTGTACCGGCGCCATTTTGTATCATGAACTAAACTAATTTTCCACCATTTCCGAGAAACGGCCTACTCTAGGTTATGTTTCTTCGGAGCTGAATTTTGCCACACTAATGAATGCCCTGTTCTTATTAGCGCATACCTTTCCTTTAGATGTAAGCCTTCTCCCACTTGTCTAGTGGCGGGCACGGGCAGGAATGACCTTGACTGAGAGCTAATGTGTGCCCGACTTCACAACTGAAACTTACTCCTTTGTAATTTACTGTCCAGCTGCGTTTTTCTGGAAAAGTCCATGGTGGGCGTGTTTTCATTGATTCTGAAATGTACATAATGTATCGTTATGCTTGCTGAAGTCAGACTCTGTCTGCAGCACTCTTAGCGACTGGGCAGACAGGGCTCCGCTCTGAGCGTACTTTGAATAAACTGTTATTGGTTTGTATTCTCTACTGTCTGACCGACTCTTCATTTCGTAGAAGGCAGAGTGGTGGTCGTGAGTGTCCCGAGTGACCCGAATCGGGCCAATTCCTTCAAGCGTGGAGGGGAGAGAAAACGTTAGCAAGTCAGTCATTGCAGTTCCAATGTACTATGACTCCAAAGAATCAAAGACTCCCAAACAAGTTTAGTTAATTTATTACAAAGCCAAGAACAGTTGGACATACAGGCATCTCAAGGTGAGGGTGTAGAAATACATTGGAACTAATACAAAGCCAAATCTACAGATGAAGTTAAGGCGGTGCAATATGCACAGGATTATCAGTTCCAGAACCAAGATGCAAAATATGACGGCACAGATATCCAGGTTCCCCTTCATTGGCAGTTTGTGGGTATAAAGCATTAGTCTGTCCCTACACTACAACTAGCGTGACATCCCTACCTAGCATTTCCCAAGGCAAGATCCATTAAGGTGTCAGCGTGTGAAGTCTTCCTAAGAAGTCTCTTTACGTTAGATGTGTCATGTACCATAAAGCTACAGAGCTCGTTCTAAGATGCTCTCTCCCTCAAGGAAAGGCAGAAGTCCCCGGACACTTTCCCTAACTTCAATACATCAATACCACAGGTAGTATCCCAAAATGCATTGCAGCATCACACCATCCAGTCAAGCCACCTCCTTGTAGGTGATTTTCCATTAGGCAGTAATGCTCCCAAGCCTAGGTAAGATGACCTTGAACCCCAGACTTACTCCGATGAGAAAATACAAAATTTCTTTATTATCAGTATCAACGTTCAATGTATCCTCTTCTCCTTAAGCCTAACTCCTAAAAAAGACATTGTTCTAGCTAAAAAAGATTAATTCTCTCAGTAAGTTTAGGAGGGAGGGGGGCAGATGGGACACACATGCACACATACACATATACACTCACAGCCATGCATTCACATGTGCACACACACACACAAACACATCCGTTCACAACACTCATTACCAAACATTCATACATACATGAATGCATGCACCAAACATTAATTTTAAAAAAACACACACACTTACCTGCAGCTCTGCCTCGGAGCTTTGCCAGGAGGCTTGGGACTGCTGCCTTCTCTCATTGGCTGGAGGGAAGGCAGCAGTCCCAACGTCATCACAGCGAGGAATGGGGTGAGTGAAATTGCTGACCCCACCACACTCTGGGATGAAGTGTCACTGATTGACACTTGATCCTGGGCACTACAGGGAGTAAAACTGAACCGCACAGGTGCAAGGCTATCAGTGACGCTACCCCTCGTCACTGAGGGGAGGGCCTCAAGGACCTTTGTTGAGCTAAGGAGGTCACGCCCACAGGAGCTTCATCAGCCCAGCAAAGTTCAGCTCAGGCAGCCAGGAGCCTGCGCATTTAGCGCATGTCTGACTCCTGGCTGCCTGACATGAAAATGAACAGTGTCTGTCAGGCTGACCTTTGTTCAGCCTGACAGACACTATTCATGAGGGGCAAAAGGTGGGGGAGAATGGCCCCTCAGCCCCAATGGACCGGCCGTGGCTGAATTCTCCACCTGCAATAGAAACATGAGAAAGAACAAATCCAACATGCACATGAAATTCACTATTAATCTAATGTGAGAGCTTCCAGGGAAAAATACATTTCAGGCCTACAGAAATCGGCCAACATAAGAAATGGCATAAAGGCCTCACGAAATTACACATAAAGTGAACACTTCTCCTAGGCATTTTTTAAATTATCACATTACATAAGCACATCAAATACGTGAATAATTGTCAGCAGCATGTATGAATTCTACACGTTAATGTTTCACCTGAACACATCTAGCTGCAAGGTTAATTTTCTCAACATTTACATTGAAAATATCCCTAAACCGTCACCTTCCACGTTATTAAGGTTCACATTCTAATGTCCTAAGTTAATACGATAAAGGAGCATATGTGGGTGTGGACTACCCATGATTATAATGCACCCCTACAAATGAAAGAGAAAATTTGCGCTACATGAGTTTGAATAGTTTGTATACACTCTGTACTGAATGAGAATAAATTGCTCACAAGGACTTCATTTTCTGTTGAAATATAGCACTGTGAATACGGCTGACTCATATAAGAAATATCCATTTGGGTTAAACAAGGAGTATTACGTTTTGCCAGTCTTTTTATCTTTAATATTTACAACTGCTCTATACTGATTGAATATATCTGAATTCTTGGGCTTCACTTTATGTCTTACAGTGAACCATGCCCGAGCAACACACTTCTTAATTATTAACGAACATTGTATTAAACACTATCAACATGCCAAGATCTTGTTCAATCCAGACAACACTTGTTAGAATTACTATAATGTTGAATGTTGTCGCATATGTACAAAGATTAAGACTTTCTCTTTTGAAAATATGAATATTACACAATCGTCCCATATTTTGAATTATCTGCAATTATAAATCAGGTTGATTGGTAAATTTCAAAAATCATCTTACAATTAATTCACGGGTAGCTGATCTCCCCTAAATGATCACTTCCAAAGTGTATTGTTAATCTAATTCTATTCATAATTCGACAATGTTGATGGACAGAATATTTGCATCATTTGGAAATGTCTAAAAGTTTGGATTTTTTTGAGATTGGAACTAGAGTTTTCCATTGCATGTTGAGCATTACACATAGTCTGCTTTTTATCTCACAGACACATATTTATTTGTACTGTTTTGAATCAACTTTCTTGTGATCAAGACCCACGTCAGTTCGAAATGCGTTAATACTTGCTGTATAAAAAAATGATGCCTTAGAACCTTTTTCAGAATGGTTTGTTTTTGATCTGTGAGTGTGCAAACCAACTTTTTAAAAATATTAACGGGTCTGCTTTGACCCAGCTGTGAGCCCCAGCATGAACACCTTCGGAGCCAAGTGCCAGCATGCCTACTGAAATATTTTACTATCTATATCTTTGTAGAGCTTATGTTTTTATGTATTGGTTTCCTTGCAGGGACCACGTGGGTCAGCGAAATAACAGATTTGATTCTTAATGAAGCTGACACAGAGAAAACGAAACGAGATGCCATCTTTATCCGGGTCCCTTTCCTAGAGTTTGCAGCCCCAGGAATGCTATCAGGTATTTACCAAACCTCCCTTTCACATTTATGTCTAAAATCTCCCCATTGTTGTATATTGAGCTAGGGAATTGGATCTCCTATGCTTATAGAATACTGATCAGGGTATTTTGAAATTCTGTTCTCCTTTTCTGAAGAACTCAGCACATGCTTTAAAATAACGTGGCTCATACTTTTGTGACCTCTTTTCTAATGACTGTAAACACGTTTTAATGAATTCTGCATCTTTTTTCTAAAAAATTAAAAAAGCATTGCCTTTTTTATAAAGCATTGTACACAATTTTTCCCCATTAATACAAGTCTTTAAATAGAGTATGCAAGAGTGGGTGAATGGTGCAATTGTTTAGGTTTTTCGATTTAGATGGTAAAACATGCCCAGATATTGCATGAGGGACACTGACTAGGCCAAACCTGCTCCCCTAAGCCAATGGTTTGTTCTATGATGAGGATCTGCTGTAACCAAGCTGTGAGATTTGGAATAATTAACTTTGAACCCTGAAACCTCTGTGAATCTACCTAGTTCAATCTGGAGGGCCAGTAATGAGTCTTCCGGCTCGCTTATAAGGCACAGGATGTCATCAATGAATAGCATCAATTTATGTTCAGTCTCCTTCACTATTATGCTCTTGACTTCCAGGTTACGCAGAATCCTCTGAAGCAGTGGCTCTTTTTTAGGTCGGGCGTCAGCGTGCATGCGCTGTGTGCAAGACCTGTTGTAGTCAGTAAATGACTTAGCTCTAGCCTGCTGCTTACCATTGGTGCAGTCCAGTGTCCCTCTTCTTTGCTGGCTCCTAACTGGTAAACGCAGCAATAGTCACTTCTGTTTTTCGGCATAAGAGCCCCGGCCAAGTCCAGTGTTGTTACACTTGCCGTGCTTTTCTGTTGTTTTATGAGAACTCTTTTTTTTTTATTGAACATTTCTGCCCGTCGCTTTTCCGCCTGTTGCTGGTTCTTTTAATTGTTATAATTTTTTAGGAGAACTTTTCCGTAGCACTGGTCATGCCATGCTGCCGCGTGTGCCTCCCACACTGCAATGCTAATCCCCCCCCCTTGATTTTACAACGGCCACTTGCGGACACACTGTTCTTGTACACTGTACACTGGGCTACCTGGCGTTAATTTTGTTTGTGGCTTAAAAGGGTAATGTTTAGGTTTATGTTATTTTTTTGAGGTGGCGTTTAAATAATTATTGGGCTGGAACAGGGATTTATATAAATTTTATGGGCCACACATAAGGTCTTAAACTGAATCCTTCTATCCTCTGGCAGCCAGTGAAGCCTGGACAGAGAGCTAGACACTGAGCAGGATCTCGGAAGTGCCAGCAAGGTACGAGCGGCTGCATTTTGTACTCTTTGAAGTCGCCGGATACAAGATTTATTGGCCCCCAAATACAGGGCATTTCCATAGTCCAATCTTGACAGGATCGTGGCCTGCAGGATGGTCTGGCGGACAGAGGGGTTGAAAAAACCCAGCAAGGGTTTAAGGCCTCTCAAAAGCCCAAAGCAGGTCCCTGCCACGGACTTGGCTTGTGGGTCAAAGGACAGGCTACTGTCAAACAAAAAACCCAAATTCTTGACCACCTCCTTTGGTATCGGGGCTGGTTTGAGTTCCTCCGGCCACCACTGCTCGGACCACAGATCCCTGTCTTTACCCAACAGAAGAATTTCGGACTTGCTGGCGTTAAGCTGCAGGCAGTTGACTGTCATCCAGTTAGCAACTGCCTGCATATCGTCCTTAAATTTCGCAAGATTGAGATTGCACTTCTTAGAGAAGGCAATCACTAGTTGGGTGTCATCCGCGTAGGACACCAAAGACAGCCCTCTGCTCCTGGCCACCACTGCCAGAGGTTGAACATAAATGTTAAACAGCAGGGGGCTCAGGATCGAGCCTTGCGGTACCCCGTGTTTGATGACGTGCACCTGGGATTGAAAAGGTGGCACCGTGACCTGGAAAGTTATATCCTCCAAAAAGGAGCGGAACCAGGTCAGAGCCAAACCCCCAATCCCAATTTCCTCCAGCCTGTGCAAGAGTATCGCATGAGACACCGTATCAAACGCTCCGCTAAGGTCAAGGAGAATCAGAGCCGCTGAACTACCTTCATCAAGACTGCCGCTGATCTCTTCGGTCACAGCCATCAGCGCAGTCTCGGTGCTGTGACGGGACCTAAAACCATTTTGGGAGGCATCCAAAATGTTGTTACACTCTACGAACTCAGTAAGAAGTGAGTTAACATAAAATTCGGTGGCTTTGGCTAAAAAAGGGAGCTGGGAAATGGGGCGATAGTTGCCTGGGTCAGAAGGTGCGAGAGAAGGTTTCTTCAGAAGGGGGATGACTTTCGCATGCTTCCAAGCCACAGGTAGGGACGCTGAAGACAAGGATAGATTAATCAAGTCCCGTGCCATAGGGAGAAGAGCACTATGCAGTTGGCGAAATTGGGCTGGTCTCAAGGGGTCATCTGCAGAGCTGGATTTGATCTTTCCACATACAGATTCGGTCTCAGCCAGAGATAGTGACGGAAAGGTGCACAGGGAATTATTGCCCCCAGAGGGACTTTTGACGGCACAGTGTACTACCTCATCTAAGACAGGACTAGGAGTAAAACTAGGGGTAAAACTATCATAAATGTTATCCACTTTGTCCACAAAGTAATTGGCCAGCTCAACACATTGTGCATTAGAGGAGACGGGAGAGTCGGCCTTCAACATAGAGCCTTTCATCACCTTAAGAAGCGAAAAAATCATTTTTGATGGATTTTTGCTGTCTAAAATTTCATTGGCAATGTACTCAGCTCTGGCTTTCCGAGCTAATTTATGGTAAATCTTGATGGAGTTACGATATTTGGTTTTGGATTCCTCATCATAAGAACGCCTCCAGACTCGTTCTAGTTGTTTACATTTAGTTTTTTCCTTACTCAGAGATTCATTAAACCAGGGGTTGGAAAGCTCTTTTTTCTTCCTCATATAGGGTTTAGCCGGGATGCATTGATCCAAAGATGAAGATATCCACTCGCAAGAGAGAGTTACAGCGGATTCTATATTAGGCGGGAACTGAGGTTTACGCCTTAAAAGTAGATCGGAAAATTTACTGATGTCTAACTTATGCCAGAGTCGTTTTAATATAGGCGGGAGATCTGTTTGAGCCGGCTTCCCCATCCAATGAATGGAAAAGGGGACAAGGAAATGATCAGACCAGGCCATAGGAATAGGAGAAGAGACAATCAGGGAGCCTAAGTTAGAAAATATAGGATCTAGTAAGTGGCCAGCAGCATGTGTGCTAGACCGGACTCGCTGGGTCAGTTGACATGCTTCCAAATCGGCCAAAAAATTGAAAATGTCCGATTTGCCAGCTTCTTCTAAATGAAGATTGAGGTCTCCCACTATGGTAAAATTGGCTGTCCTACTAGCTAATAGTGTAATCTTATTAGCAAGTTCCTCACGAAAGACTGTAGAAGAGCCAGGAGGTCGATAAATGAGCAGGCCTGAGAACGTAAAATTAGGATTTAAAGTCATTTTAAAGAAAGCGCATTCACAATCTGGAATATCCTCTTTCCTCAAACTACAAGTGTAGCAACCCTTGTGAATCACAGCGATTCCACCACCTCTATTGCCAATACGATTAAGCTGATTCAGCTTATACCCTGGGGGAAGAGCCAGCCAGGATTCAGCGACTGAGTCCGAAGTCAACCAAGACTGGGTCAAAAATAATGCATCAGGAGACTCCTCAGATAAGAGATCCAGGATCTCCGCATGATGCTTTGCTAAGGACCTACAGTTAAGACTGAAAAACCTGAAAGTAATAGACTTCCAGGGAGGCTTATTTCTTAAGATCGGCCCACTCTGAAAAGGGCAGTGTGGACACTTAAAGAAATCTGCCAGCGGGCACCAGGAGTGATTACAACAAATCGAACTCTCAGTGTTTAGCGACAAAAGCTCTGCCTTTGAATAGCCAGTGGTGGATTTGACTAAAGAAGCAGAGTAACCGGCCGCCGGCAGCAACCAGGCGCAGACGGGCGCAGACGGGCTTGCCTTAGGCGCGCCCGCTGCGCGCGTCCGCTGCGCGTCCGCATCCGGAGTGCTCAAATAGACGGTGGGCAGCAACAGGCTCCACCCGTCTGTCGTCTGATTGGCCAAGGCCAGCCAATCAGCGCTATGCACCTCCCGTGACACGGAAGCGGAGGCTCCGAGAGACTCCGATTGAAGCACGCACTCAGCAGTCTCCCCGGGGTACAATCAGGCACAGGCTTCAGTGGATGGTTTAGGATGTGTATTATTTGTGTAGTCAGGAGGGTGGGAGTGGGTGTATTTTTCTAATTTGTGACAGAATGTATTAATAAATAGTATGTGCGTGAGATTTTGATGTGCTGGTGTATGTGCTGTTTTGTTTTTGTGGGGTAGTGAGGGGAGATATTGATGTAGTAGTTTTCTGAGAAGGATTTGCATGTAATGTACTGTTGGTGAGTGGACGTTGAATGGTAAAGCGGATGGTGATTTGTTTTGGAAAAGTGTATGTGGAGTGTGAGAGGGGATGGACAAGATGAGTGTGTTAGATTTGATAGCTGGAAGAGGTAATATGTGTGGTGGATTGGAGTGAAAGGATTGTTTGGTTGTGTGTTTATGGTAAAAAGAGGAGGAGGGTGTTGGTGGATGATGTGATGGAGGGCTGAGTATAGGTTTGGTAACCACCGAAAAGGGGTCTGTTAGGATCAAGAGGAGGGTAGAGCTGGTGTTTTGTTGTATGAACAGAGAGTGTGTGTCTGGATGGATTAAAGTTATGTATAATGTGGCTTTGTATCATGTTGGTGATGTGTGGATTTGTTGGTGGTATAGGACAGAGTGGTGTTTTGTGTGAGAGTGAAGGTGCCATTGTGTGGTCGATGGGGTAGAAGTGTATAGGTGTGGTTTGTAGGATTTTGTAGTGGTTGTTGAAGCATTGAAATATGGATAGGATGTGTTTGTAGTAAATGAGTAGAGTGAATTTGCTGAGAGTGTGCTATTATGCTTGATGGTCTTGATGAGTTAAGTTGGTGGCTCCCAAATGGAAGAAGGGCAGTATTTCTGGCCCTAGGTCCAACCCTGCTGGCCCAAGAGCCCTAAACAGGCAACTGCCCTTGTCCTCTCTGCCATTAGCCTTGATGCCAGGACTGAGCCCTAAGGTTAAATAGCCCTAGGTCAGGATGGCTTTGGAAAACAGGACCCCTAACCAATCAAAACCTAAGCCCTAAGGCCAATAGAAATCGTAGCCTCAGGAACTAATCAGAACCCCAGATATATTGACCAATCAGGACTGTAACCCTAACCCTTAAATCCAATAGAAACCCTAGCCCTAGGAACCAATCAGACCACAGATGCACCAAACAGTGAGAAGTTTATATAAAGGGCATGTGACCTTAATCTTCTTGAATACAGACCGGCTCAATCCACAATTTGCAGGTCCTGTTGTACCCTGCAGGTAAGGCCCGAATCTAAACCCACTAAAAATACTGCTTTTCGCGCACTTAAACAAATCACTTTTTCTATCCAACAACTAGTGCTATATACACCTTCCAAACACAGTTTAAACTATAACGCAGATTAAGCAGTCTCTTAAATACACTCTGCTTAGCCTTTGAGGTGTAGTTTGACTTTTTACCTTTAAAAAAACAGGGGGTTGTGGCGGAGGGGTGTATCGGTGTAGGGGTGTGGGGGGGGCTTTTATAGGCTTTAGCACAGTACAGGGGAAAACCAGGAGAGAATTTAAACAGCCACGGGTAGAAAAACACAGCAATTTTAAAAGAAGAAATTGCACAGAAACCAAATGTTTAATTTAAACAGTCACGGGTAGAGGAAAAAGCAGTTTTAAAGTTTCAAGAATACACAGCACAAATCTGTGTTCTTACCACCTTCTTTGCCTTTTCACACACTGGACTGTTTAGGGCACAGAGAAACTGGGGCTGCAAAATGGAGGTGGCTGTCTTGAGGTTCCCTCCACAGACTTTAAATGTGTGTGCAGGTGTGAGAGGAGGCCTTGGGGTTGCTTGGAAGCTAGAGGGCCAATCAGGAAAGGAGAGGCTGGTGGGCAGGGGCAAGAAGCAGCTCCTCAAGTCAGAATCTCCTTGGATACAGACAGACTCAATCTACACTTTGCATCCTTGACATATTTTGGCCATTTGTCATCTAGTTGTTGGCATACTGGCTGCCACCATTGCCATATTAAGAGCATGACTGACCTACTTTTATTCACCCCTGACATAAGGGCAGGGACCTCTTATGTACCTATGGCCATGCTGGAATATTGGTGGCATCCCAGCCATTATGGTGTCCATTGACACAGTGGTTGCCCTGGAATAATAATGCTATATTGGTGGCCATTATTGGCATATTATAGGATCATTGATTGTATGGTGAGCATCCTTGACCTATGATTGTAATACTTGGGCATCTCTCCTTGTGGCGTGTGTACATGCGAGTACTCAATGAAAAGCTGATGTTTAGACAATGTCTATTTTCTAAAATGAAAGCTGATATTTTGAAGGCAAAGTTAAGTTTTATTACCAAAGATTTTTCTTCTAGAAAATGTAGTTTGTTTGCCCAAAATAGAAAGTGGCATTTGACAGAAATATATATGTATTTTCATAAAGTAATATGCTGATAAAAAAAGGCTGCAATGTCAAAAAACATTTTAAGTTGATCATTGAATGAGAATTCATGCTTTGTTATGGATACCTTTATGCTGCAGTTATGCCTTTTATGCCAGAGGACACCTGATGTTTTGGCTGGTATTTCATTGGTGAGGAGGGGGCATTTAATATTGATGCGCTTTTTCATGGCTTTTTTGCTGGTAACCTCACTTGATATGCTTGATAGTCACTATTGATAATCTTGGGAGCCTGTTCCAGCACGCCGCACTTTATTTTTCTTCACGCTGCACCTTAGCCCGGGGACTGCAACCCCCAGTGGCCTTCCCGCCAGGAGGCGCCAACGCGATTCGGCCGCGCCCGGAGGTGCATAAAACCGGCCCAGGGCTCCTGCAGCGCGGGAGCCTGTTCCAGCACGCTGCACTTTATTTCCTTCATGCTGCACCTTAGCCCGGGGACTGCAACCCCCAGTGGCCTTCGCGCCAGGAGGCGCCAACGTGATTCAGCCACGCCCGGAGGCGCATAAAACCGGCCCAGGGCTCCCGCAGCGCCGGATGCGCGCGGGCGTGCCCGAGCCGCGCCCGGTCAAAGCCCGGGCCAAGGGCAGGCCTGTCTGCACCCGTCCGAGCCAGGAAGAGGCAGGGCTGGGCCACCCCTCTTACATTCATCATCGCTAAGATTTTTGAGGTGAGTGCCCACACTACTGAAAAATAACAATTAAGTATTTCCTAGTACCCATTATGGGGAAGAGTAATGGGGCAATGCCTCTGCGGCCTGTCACCACCAGTATTGACAGCATGCTAGAAAGGGCGGTCTGTATAGTTTCTAATGAAATTGAATTAACTGAGAGGCGCCTATCCCTCGGAATCGAGGCTCAACAGACTGGTTTTATGACAGGAGACGTCTCTAACCGATCCTGTCTCTCCCTCCACATTCTGCAGTGCGCCCGCAACTACACCAAGCGTCTCATTACCCATTGGACTTATCTGGGATAATGTGGGCCTCCCTAATGAGAATTGTAAGGGAGATAACATTGCTGAGCCACTGCTAAATATGGGCTCGCCAATATCTGCTATAGCTCTAGGGGCCAAACGTAAAAGGAAGCTTGGAAAGCCTGTTTGTTCCAAAAGGAAACAACCTATTCGTTCCAGTTCTTCCCACACTGTTATGAGCTCGTGGATACAGCCCTCATTGCCCACACTGAATGTTGTTATTGCAGAGACTGAATTAAACATGGAATTGTGTTGTTCTGTCATCACCCAGACTGAGTTCGTTTTCCCCACCTTCGACAGTAGCGGATCTGGAGACACTTTTATCAATACTGTCGTAGACACTGTTTTTGAACGCATCAAAGATTCAATAGATAAAAATGTTACTTGCCTATGAGAGCGATTAGACCGTCTGGACACCCTTACGAACAAATTAAGCTTACAGCTAAAAACTATTGAGTCTGCTGTTCTTAGGGTGGGGGGGTCCGATCCCGCTGATTGATGCTGTTTCTAACCCCAAATCTAATCCACAGTCTATCGTATCAACACCGATTGCACCCACTGGTTCTTGTGGAACATGTAGTAAAGTTAAGGAGTGTTTTCTTTCGAAACTTACTGCTGTGCCCGAAAATCCCCCTAACTTTGGTGGTGTTAGAAGTACGTCTGGCACTGTTCCGCATATGCCCCCTATTCCTTATTGTGAACGTGAGAATAACCCAGTCAGTGCAAATCCAAGGCCTGGCAGTTTGAGTGAGGGCGTCCCAGACCCATCGAGACCAAGAACCCTCGAGCCCAGCAGGGAGGTCCTGAGTCTACCACCAGCAGCATGTCCCTATGTTTTGGTATTAGCAGGGGTACCCACCCTTAAGAAAAATCAAGAAGAAACGTGGGAACAACTGCGTAATAAGTGCGCGGACTGGCTATCCAAACAGAGGGTTTAAGGTATTAAACATGAATGACATCATCATGGTGCGAAGAGTAGGGTGGGTGGGGGCATCATCAAAGAACATAGAGGGGGATTGCGTAGTGATCAATTTTCGAAGTCCATCTATGGTCAGATCACTACTGAAGGTACACGAGGTTAATACCAGCAATCCAACTTATATCTGGTCATTGCCACTGGTTTACTTCTACAAACCGACCCCCGGGTCTTTAAGTAATGACGCTCCCTTTCTAAATATACATAATAGGTTCTCAGCACTGTCTGGTTTGGATAGCCAGGATTGACTGTCACCCTCACCAGTACCCAATGAGACCACCTCCACCCTACATATTCATCCACCAGAGCGACGTGAGCACATTATCCCAATAAAGCTAGATGTTGACACAAATTTAAATATACTAAGCTGGAATGTTGCTGGTTTGGCATCTAAAATAACCTTACCAGACTGGTTAAAATCAGTTCAAAAACAGGACATCCTTATGTTTCAAGAGGCCTGGGCTACGCAAGATTTGTACCTAGAAGGGTTTGAATGTTTTAATATTGCTGCCCCAATCCCTAAGTTAGGCCGCCCATCAGGCGGGCTTTCAATCTGGGTTAACGTCTCTGCTGGAGGTAGTGCAAAGGCTCTAGACACTAAAAGTGATAAATTCCAAGCACTCATTTATAAAAAAAGGGGTGTATCAATCTGCCTACTCAATTTTTATAACAACTATTTCCAAACCCTACCGAACATGAATTTTATTAACCTGTTTGATTTTATCTCTAAACTACAACATCAAAAAGGCTTCGATAAATTAGCTGGCATCTGTTTGGGGGGGGATTTTAATGCTAAGATCCCCAGGGCAAATATTCCAGCTATAGACTCTATCCCCAAGGCGCCCCAGTGTAACAGGGGGGTAGAACTACTGGATCATCTGCGCAATAATAACTTAATTAACGTAATGGAAATTGCTGCAGTAACCAATAATAATAACCCCCCTGAGCCAACATTCAGAGGTAGGGGCAGTGCTTTCACTATCGATTATGTTTTTATCTCTCCTACCCTTGAAGATTGTTTGTTGAAAGTTGAGGTTGCCCCAACTGTCTATGGTGTCCACAATCCTATCAAAATAACATTGAGAATCGCTCCTAAGCCGACATATGTTAAAGAATGCGGTGCTAGGAACTTGACCCCCACTGCCGACAACCTAAGATTAGTTTGGCGAGGAGTCGACAACACTGATTTGTTTTACAAGATGGTAAGGGACCACCCAATACCTATTGACATTTGTTTGTCGTTACAAAACCATAACCCCAAGGTAATCGATGCTTTTTCGAAACTCTGTGAGGGTATTAAATCCATGTTAACAAAACCCTGTGTGGAAGCACAACATGGACCAAGATGATTCAATAGCGACTGCTCTTCAGCTAACAGACAGCTTCGTAAGGCACTCTCAACGAACCCCAGAGACCCTGCTCTTATTAATTCATTAAGGTTAAAGTATAAGGCAGCCACTACCCGAAGGAAGGATGAAATTGTAAAAGAGCGCTGGGACGTCCTTGCATGTGCTGCTACATTAAAGAATGCGAATTACTTTTGGGCAGCGGTTAAAGACATGAGGTCCATGGGACAATCACTGACCCCGATAAGTTGCAATACAACCAGTGAGGCTTGGGAAGCCCATTTTTCTATGATTTATTTAGCTCCAATACAAAATGATGAGCACGTTGAACATCAAGTTCCCACTGAGATTCCAATTTCGGAAGTGGAGGATGCTATCCAACAAAGCTTGGGCAATAAAGCTCCCGGACCTGACGGGCTACCTATTGACCTTATTAAACACAAACCTGAGTTCTGGGCGCTTCTTTTATTAAATGTTTTTAAGAATTTAACTACTGCCCCGATCCCAAGCACATGGTCAACTAGCATTATTGTACCAATTTTTAAAAAGGGTGACTGATCCAATCCAAGCTGTTATAGACCGATCTCCCTGATAGATAATACGTTGAAAATTCTAGGGAGGATCCTGTATAATAAGATCAAGATATGGGCTGAGGAAGATTGCATTTTACAACCATGTCAGTTAGGGTTCAGAAGTAAAATAGGCACTATCGAACAGTGTTTAAACCTTAACTTGATCATAGGTAAATTTACCATAGCCCAAAAATCCCCTATTTATCCGACTTTTATGGATCTTACCTCAACCTTCGACTTTGTCAACAGGTCATGTCTATGGTCTATTCTTTTAAAATATGGCTTGGATGAGGTCTTAGTTCAGTTTTTAGCTCATTTGCACAAAGACTTGAAAGCCCGGGTGAGGATTAATAAGGGCGGGGAGGTCTCGAACGCTATTGAAGTTGGTAGAGGGGTCAGGCAGGGCTGCATCCTGGCCCCTCTCCTCTTTATCCTATATATCAACGACCTACATAAATCACTGATAACACTTTCTAACGACGTTCCTAAAATGAATGGCAATATACTCCCCCCGCCCTATTGTATGCCGATGATGCGGTCTTAATGGGCCGCACACCCAACGCTCTACACGTTTTAGTGCGGGGTTTTGTAGATTTTATGGCTAGTCTAGATTTGTGTACTAATTTAAAAAAATCATTTATAATGGCTTGTGGGCCGAAAAAGTATCTTTTAAACTCTATTATTGACAACCAAAGTTTACAACGCACTTGCACTTTTCCTTATCTTACTACTATTTGCAGCTAATGGCTCCTGGGCTGATCATGTGGTGCACAGTAGGAACAAGTTTTCTAAAGCTATTAACTCAATCCTCAGTCTCCCACAGCCCAAAAAGACAGAGGTAGTTTTAGCTATTACGAAAATTTTTAAATCACAATGCATCCCAACTGCAACATATGGCGCAGAGGTTTGGGGCTTCACAAAGTGCAATAGTATACAGGGTGAAGAAAATAGACTTTGTCGAAAACTCCTGGGAGCTCCGATCTCTGCATCGCAATATGTCTGCCACAGCGAATTGAAATTGTTTTATTTTGAAGATTATATTAAGAGTCGCCCTGCCATATTTTGGCTTGCAATCTGGAAAAACCCGGCAGCGACCCTCACCAGAGATAGAATAACAGACTGTCTCAAGTGTGAGAAGGGTAGGGAAATACCATGGCTCGCCGCAGTGAGGGAGAGCTTGAGTAGCGTAAACCTTGAGCATGTCTTTTTAAACCCAACTGACTTAGATGGCACAAATAAAAAAGCCCTTAGGGAGGCCCTATATACACATTATAGCAAAGTAAGACACGGAAAGGAGATTCAGAAAACCACTGTTGTCAGGTATATGTCTATTGAGGATGTCTCCCATCTGCCATCTAGCTACCTCTTACAAACAATAGGCCGCTGGGAGCGAGGACTCCTTTTTCATCTAAGGGCTGACACAGTAAAATTCTTACTTTGCTTTCCCCAGGGTTATAATGCCAATCTTGACCAATTGCCATGCCCTTGCGATGACCGCAGCAGACAAACTATGTTACACTTTTTATTTTTCTGTAATTTTTATTTAAAATATGCAAGGTGGTTTTGATTCCATTTTTTAAAAAGATCTCCCCTGTCCACTATAAAGCAGCTTACATGAAAATCCTCAAATTGGAAGAGGAAGAACTAATTTTTCGTGTGGGCTCGTTTTTGAAAGCTGCAGTACATGACCGTAATACAATGTGCACTGTATGAGGGTTGTTTTAAAAAAAATATATGTTTTTAATTGATTTTATATTAATATTGTATTCACATTCATAGCTAAAAAGTCATGGACGTTTTGTTTGGATTAGTCTTTTAACTTTTCCCATGATATAGGACAGGCATAAATTAAGTGAGCATAACTGGAAATCGCTCTCAGATGCTATTTTATCATGAATTGATCGTATTTTATTGTTGATTTGTGTACTATCATGCTGCTATTTTTGAGCTGTGCTTTTATGGATATATCTGTATCCGAATAAAGATCTTTGAATTGAAATTTTGATAATCTTGCTTAAGGTGGTCAAAGTGTAATGTTAACATATCTGGTCACTATTTTAGAGTGATAAAATTTGCTAGTAGCTCATGACGTATTTTCTTGAGAAGAACTAGCTCTCACTACAGAAAAGGTTCACAAGAAGCCTTGGTCACGATGCGTGACACCATTTTGGAATTCATTGAAATGCAACCACAGTGAAACATCATCATCAACAGAGAAGAAAATACTTCTTTACAATCATTTAAATAAGCATACATGATTTCAAAATAATTATATGGCAAGGTAGTTCATCAATGTTAAACAATACCAATAACCTCCCCAGCTTATCTCGCTTGTTATGTAATTTAATCATGTTTTCTTTGCAGTCAGAACTGCTCAGCCAGTCTATTAGTTCTAATAGCTGCTCTTTCAGGCTAGCAAGCACAGCTTGTGTATGTGGGCGATTTGGGTAGTTTTCTCCAACTTCTTGACTGCTCATTCTTGATTATATCTGGCAGCAGTGTTGCCCTAAACCCTAGGTAGTTTGAATACAAAGCCCACTAATCACACCTTCAAAGGCTTCCCATTCTATCAGCTCAGAGGAGGCAGACCCTTATTCTCAGCAAATTAATGTTATATACCCTCCTCAATGATCTGACGGAAAGTAAGATCTTCCAATGAATCAACTACTAGCTTTTAGGTGGGGACGGCTGTTTGAACCCTCCCTCTGCATAAGGTCAGGAGCAATGGTTTATTATCCGGCAAGGTTCTAGTCAGGTTTTTCACCTTATCCACTTCCCTCTGTAGTCAGGCAGAGCACATAAACATGTCTAATCTAATCTTGTCTTTTTCTGTTGAGGACAATTCCACTCACCTCTGGACAACATTCACTTCGAGGCTCGTGGCAACCCACCTCTTGTTTGCCATGTTGCTCTGCTCCTTAGTTTGGAGTCATCAGCATCTCAGCCAAAATCAGGGCCCCAAGTGCAGGCAGCACACCACACTCAGGAAGGTTAGGAGGAAGGGGAAGAAGGGGAGGGAATGACACAGTGATGTGGCCGCTGTAGTTCCTCCCACGTAGCGTCAGGGCATATGGTGGTAAGCACACTTTCCTTTTCTCCCAGAGCTAAGCTGAAGGCAATTTCTAGAGCTCTTGAATTTGTGATACAGTTATTGAAGGCTACATTTTTTCTGAAAGTGGCAATTTTCCTTATTGTTTGGAGCAACAGTGCCTCAATTATGCCAATATAAGGTAGTCCTTTTTTTGATTAAAAGGTGATTCAACTGCTTCAATCACTCCCTCAGATCTTGAAATTCAATGGGTGTTTGCACTTTTGGAAGTGGTGGGGTGGCTCCTTCTCTGTACAGCCTCTGCAGAGGTTTCTGCAATGATTTTTGTGTGTGGAGAAACACAGGTGACCCTGAGCAGGGTGGTGGGGGAGTTGCTCCTGAACACCCTCTCTGGTGCTCATCAGAAGAACAGCAATACCAATACCAGGGCAGATGGGTATTGGACACAAAGTTTTGGAGGAGCCAAGGACCAGTCAGAATAAGGTGGTCGAACGGACTTTGCTGACCCTGGTGTGGATCCTGGCAAAAAATTGGTGACATCACGCAGTAAGTCTGGTGTGAGGCCTCGGTAGGTAACTCTTGAGGTGGAGGGGCCTGGGGCACTGAGTTAGGTGCACCAATAAGAGGGTCCTGATGGAAGTCATGGTCAGCCTTGTTTGGCTCCATGGCAGACAAGAGAGTTGTGGGCGCTGCTGGTACTGAACCTTGGAGGGCTGGAAATCCCTATGGCCAGTGTATGGGGTGAGTGGGAGGGGAGGGATGCTGCAGACTTTGCACTTCCACCTCTTCTAGAAACTCATCAGTAAGCAGGAACTCAGGGCCCATTGATGGTGTGGTCAGTCAGCAGCAGCCTCCAGGGGCGATGTCAGGACGGTGCCCCCAGGAAAAGCTTGGTAGGTGCACCAGTGACAACAAGTAGTATTTTGGCACGGGGCAAGGACCTGCTGCGGGCTTACTCCCAGGAGTGGTATTCTTGGGTTCTTAAACAATACGTTTGTATTGGAGCAGGGACTAAGGCAGCAGGAAGAGGCGGATGGGACTATAAGTGATGCTGGGGTCCTGGAAGAGCTGCAGGTGAGGAATGGGGGCAAATAAGTCTGTATAAGTGGCAGAGTACAGGGATGCTCCCAGGTCAGTGGTGGTAAGGATCACAGAGTCAGCAGTGCCTCATTGGGGCTCCCAGGGTGTGTGATAAAAGGCCACTGTATTCTTTGGTAACGGATAGGGACCTGTCTGGAGCAGAAAACAATGACAGCTGAGGGATGGGGCCTCCTCCTCAGGGAGAAGGGTCTGACACTGACCTGGGATGAGCTCAGGACAATGGTGGCAATAGTGCAGAAGGGGAACAAGTGCAGGGTGAGTCTTCTGACAGCAGGGTTGGGAGCCCGGGCAGAAGAGGTGGACATCAGGGCAAAAGGAATGTGTGGGAATATCTTCGACTGGATCGGCATTGGGAAGGTAACAAGTGACCAAGGAGAGAAGACAGCTAACGCCACCAGGGAGAGGGGACAGGATGTGGCTATGATGATAACTGGGTGGTCTCATGTGGCGGGGGCTTGGCAGGTAGAAAGAAGGGGTCAGGTTCATTGGGAGTCTGGGGATTTTGGTGGCACAGGTGATTTTGAGAGGTTGCAGAAAGTATTGTAGGAATCACTATTTTCTCTAGCATCCTATGTGAAAAAGCCCCTCAGCAGAGTGTGGTCTTATGGAAGTACATTGATGTTACTAGGACAGCTTCCATCAGTTTTGGTGGCTTGGCGTGGATAGGATATGATAAGCAGTTTGGGGTACTGAAGAGCAATACACCGGTGAAATCATGGGGTATATTGACCAGGAGCTTTGGCTACAAGAATGGCACAAATGGCACATAGTGTAGGTGGGCTACCTGTTCCTTACCAGTCCTTTCCAAGTCACCCCACCCGGAGTGGGATGGGATGGTACTGTCAAGCAGTCCCCCGCGGGGGCCGACTGAAATTTTAACAATTAGGCCTATTACAGGTACCTCTTCAAGTTTCAGCATGAGTGTTTCAGTTGTGGCGGCAGGCACTCCATACTGCAATGCACAGCAGGGGGCAACCTGGGGAGACAGGGCAGGAGAGATGGCAGGAGTGGGAGCAAGGACAGATATTCCAGTTAGACTGAAGGCAATGCTCCTGTGGTTGATGAGTTAGCCTGATGGTGCAATGGCAGCTTTCTTATGGGGTGTTTTTTGTTTTGGTTTTTGCATACCTTATACAGGTCCACGAGCGGGTCGACAAGCAGACAATCTGAAGTCGTGCAACACGATGTAGGAGCTAGTGCGGGAGAAGCTGTGGAAAGAAGTAAGTTAGGGTAGGATGGCAGGGCCATTCGCTATTTCTTCTTTGAGGAAGTAGATGGTGCCCAAGAAAGCTCCAGGGGAGTTCATGTTGATACATCATCTGTGATGGCCTGAAGGGGGGTTGTGAATGATTTCATTGACAAGGCGGAGTGTTCAGTGTCTTATGCCAGCGTGGACACAGCCATTCAGTTAGTGCAGAGGTGTGGGGCCGGTGTGGAAATGGGCAAGGCGAATATTACATTGGATTTTTGCCTTCTGCCAGTGCACCCCGATGATTTCCTCTTGTAAGGAATACAGTTTCGGGATGAATACTTTATTGACAAGTGCGTGCCTGTAGGGTGGTGCAGTGTTTGAAAAATGTAGCACCTTCCTGAAATGTAGCTCCTTCCTGGGATCGGTGGTATGAACAAGAGCAGCATCAGACAGGTTCTTTATTACTTGGACGATTTCTTGCCAGTAGGAGAGAAGGGTAACAAAGAGTGTGCAAGACTGATGAAGACATTGGGGGTGGCTACTGACCATTTTGGTGTGTAACTGGCAGCCAAAAAGACAGAGGGACTGGCAACTACTCTGACAATTTTGAGGATTGAGTTGGACACTGTGGTGATGGTGTCGCTGCTTCCTAGTGACAAATTGGAGGTGCAGAATGATTTGATTGATGAGCTTCTTCAGAGAGAGAAAGTGTGAACTGCAACTGGTGCAAAAGGTGTTGGATCGTTTGAATTTTACATGTAAGCTGATAGCCCCAGGGTGTGCTTTTTGCTGAAGCATGCCTTTGTGATGTGGGGTGCTGTAAATTCACATCAGAGGATTTGCTTGTCCAGCAGAGTGAACAATGATTTGCTGGATTGGAAGCATTTTGTGCTGCATTATACCGGAGTGGGCATGTGGCTGCAAAATTACCCAATGACGTGGAAGGTGAAATATTTTAGGATGCCTCTGTAGCATGGGGTTTTGGGGGGATCTGGGAGGGACATGTGTGCCCAAAGAGCTGGCCCCAATCTTGGAAGGGCAAGGATCACCTTATTGCCTTTTTGATTTTTTTTTCCATTGCTGTTGGCAGAGGGTCTGGTCTGTGGGCTGGTGAGTTGAGGAACAGGAGGGTAATGTTTTTGTCTGAGTATGCAGCAGTGGTGCAGGTGGTGAACAGGGGGAATGCTGCTGATGCTTGGGTATTGAAGATTATGAGAGAATTGACCTTGCTATGCTTGGAGAAGAACATTTATTTTCAACTAAGCACATTGTGGGTCTGAACAACGGAGAGGCTGATGCACTTTCTCATTCACAGTAAGAGACGTTCCTTGGTTTGGCCCGAGTGCGACAAAGGAAGGTCTTCGTGTTCCAGGCTTCTTATGCAACATTGGGCTGTGAAAGCATATATTATAGTGGAATATTCACTGCTAAATTCCACAAGGAAGATGTACCGACAGGGCTGGAGGGAGTCCATAGCATCAGGTGCCAGACAACATGGGCATGGCAGGGGGGGGTTATGGTTGAGACACAGCAACATGCTGGAATTCATTTTGTGTCAAATAGAGAAGGATTTATCTGCAAATACCATAGGGGGCAAGCTGGCTAGCCTTCATTCTATGGGAAGATGTGATGGAGGTATGACTCATGTGGAGGTGAGTTGGAGCAGAGAGTGCTAGATGGCTGGTTCAGACTGCATGGCAAAGTACCCCTTGTAAGGTATCCTATTTCAATCCGAGTCCTGTGGCACAGCTCTTAAGAGCCACTATTCAGTTTGATATTCTTTGGTGCCTTTATGGTTTTGGAGTTGGTAGAGGGAAAGGAGGTTTGGGGATGTTGTTGGACCAGCTGGTGTGGTATACAAAGGCTTTTGAAGTGCGTTTGAGGAGGGCTAATACTGACCAGAAGGGTAAGGGGTAAGTGGTGCACTTACACCGTTCAGGTGAGGCAAGGGTTTGCCCTTGGTTGCAGTTTTTTTAGGTAAGAGGCTGGGCTGAGGGCCCCATTTTCTTGCTCAAGAATGGGTTTGCAGTAAGCTCGGGGCAAGTTCAACAGTGTTGAGAAGATGCCTACAGGACTTTGGCACTCACTAGTTTTGGATAGGAACAGTGATGGAGAGTTTCTGGCTAGGAATGGGGGAAACAGACTGAGGGTTTGAGTAGGCTGCAGAGCAGTTGTCTGTGGAGGTATGTTTGGCAAGAAATGAACTAAATGATTCTTTGCTTAATTGGCAGGTGCTTCTTGTGGGGAGTCTCAGCGATGGGATATATGGATCTGCAGGCATGCCCTTGTAAAGTAGGAGCGGGCCAATAGGCGATTTGGAAGCAACCAGCTGGGGCTAGAAAAAGATGGTGCCAAGGTGCATTGGTATGGCCTTGGTGGAATGCATTGTGGACAACTGGTGCCGGGCTTGTGGGAGTACATGGCAAAGTGGGGCAAATCCAATGTTTAATCACTCATCTAGGGGAGAATAATATGGTGCAATTCACTGAGGTGGATTTGCTAAAGTCCAGGAAGTGGGACTTGGAAATGCTGAAGGTCAGCTGGGTTTCCACAGATGTTTTCTGGACTAGGCTGTTGCCTAAGATGGTGTGGAGGGGCACACAGAAGTCGGCTGTGATAAACAGATCTATAGATCTAGGA
The DNA here is from genome assembly GCA_963921515.1 of Calotriton arnoldi. Classification (NCBI taxonomy): domain Eukaryota; kingdom Metazoa; phylum Chordata; class Amphibia; order Caudata; family Salamandridae; genus Calotriton; species Calotriton arnoldi. The sequence goes on along the minus strand of CAWUFW010007649.1, from coordinate 697,250 downwards.
AGGAGCTGAGTAGAGAGATGACGGTTTTCTGCAAGGTGAGAAGGGTGCAGGTGATAGTACATCAGAGCATTCTTTTTGAGTCCCTGCATTTGTTCAGGCACAGTGGGGTGCTCTTGTCTGAGCAGGGAAATAAACTGCAATTAGAAGGAGTAACGAGGTCACTGGAAGGATGGACAAAAGACCATAAAACGCTCAGAGTTTGGGGAGCGGCAGAAATTACACCATGGGGGAGGGTCTTTCTGGTGACGTCGGAAGGCAAACTTTTCAGCTGATTGGGGAAGATGAGGGGTGTGCAAGAACAAGCAAAGAACAATGGAGCCAAGATTTGGAATGAGGGCTTGGTCCAAAAGCGTGCAGGCTGTACAAGGTTGTGGTATGTGGGCTCATGTGCGAGGACCACAAGGACTTATTGCATTTCAAAGATTGTGTGCAGCTCAGAAGCATTTAGGAAGTGGGGTGTTGAGAGTGGAAGTTACTTAGGAGAGGCGGGTTGGTTCGGAACCTTTTGTTAGCCCAGTTAACAGGGTAGAATCTGTGGGTAAGCCGAAGGGCTAGGTCTTCCGCTTGCCAGTGGAAAATAAAGCGGCCTTTTGTTCTCAAAGCAAGTGGAGTGGTGTGATCATTTCTTCCCAACAGTTTCTTATTAATCCCTTCCGGTCTACAGGACTTCAGTCAACACTTTGCATCCTTTTCAGGCAGATTAGGGTCTCTGCGCTGCAGCAGTATTGTATAAATGGCAAGGGCAATTGGGGAACTAAGTCATGTATGTGTTACTCATTTGGCACTTGTGACGGCTTTTTGTTGATGGCAAACTGCCGTAGTGGTTTATGAACCTAATGGCAATAGCACATTAACTTAACATTAGGGTACACATGTACAAAAGGTTTTAGTGGTCACAAACGGAGAATCGGGCCATTTGCGATCACTAAATAGCCTTTTGACATGTACTAACCCTATTTTGTGAGTCAGTAACCTATTATGGAATCGCACAATAGGGTTTGCGAGTCTGTATTAGGAAGGGCGAATTAAGGGCATCCCTTCATAATAGCAAATCTCAGGGGGATGTATGAATGTATTGCGATCGGAGTGCAGTCGCTAAACATTCACAGTTGATCACTAACTTCAAGTTTGTGGTAACCCATTCGCAAATGGGGAGGGGTCCCAAAAGGGACCCCTTCCCCTTTGTGAATGTGGGCACAAACTTTTTTTAAGAGCAGGCAGTGGTTTTCATTTTTGTTTTTTAAATGCACCCCGTTTTTTCTTTAAGGAAAACGAGCTGCATTACAAAAGAAAATTGATTTATTGAAAACACAATCAAAGACATGGTGGTTTGCTGACCCCAGCAGGCCACCATCCCTGTGATTTGGGACATTCCCAATCTGCTGCAAATTGCGTCTGCCTCATGAATATAGATGAGGCAGGTCCATTTGCGACCCACTGAGAATCACAAACAGTCTCAAACACTCTGTTGTACATCGCATTTAGCCACTTCCTAATTGCGAGTCACAAAAGGTCGCAATTAGGAACTCGCAAAATGCAGCGGATCGTACATGTGGCCTTAGGTCCATTAGCAATTTTACAGAAGACCAAAGATGAAATGTGAAAAAGCTCGAATTATAACAGCTGTTAGCAGCCTCTGCTAATGGTATTAACCACTGTCGTCTGCCTAAAATTATGGGAGCAAGCCAAAGATGAAGGTGCTTAATTAGAGAAAGGGCAATCTACTGTTGTTAACAACAAACAGCAAGTGAGTTCTAAGGCTTTTAGTACCAGTTTCCTCATTCGCACCCTACACAGGCAGATAAACACGCATACTGTCCTCTTTTGTCAATGCCCCTTCTTCACATTCTCCATGAATTTTGTATGCAGGCAGAGCTAACAGGACCTTATTTAGACACTGATGGACAGAAGACTCTGTAACAAAGGTGGTAGATATCCCATCTGCCGCATTACAAGTGTGGTAGGCTATAATGCACTTCTAATACCATAGACGGGACAGCCACCATGTTTGTAACAGTGTATCCTGTCCAACAAACTCTAAATAAGGCGCTCAATTACATAATGGCTGCATGTTAAGCGTCATGAATGCCTGAGCAAATTTCGGCATACCACACAGGGTGCTAATTCAATATTGGATGTGCCCTTTTCACAAACAACCTCCATCCAAGATGGCACGATTTTGTGGTATGAAGGACATTTTCTTAATAGTGAAGTTCTGTTTAGCTTGGCATCAGAGACCCTTTGCAGATAGTCATGATTTTATTTAAAGGGCTTCAGAAATTTCGATCCCATAGTATGTGATTATCTATCATTTTCAATCTTCTTAGTTCGCAAAAGTACAAAATAATAACACACACATTAAATATTGTTTGCAATCTGAAAACGCTCTTTCAGAAATTATGCACGCTTTTCTCAAAGAATTATACAAACTTATAAAGCTTTCTCATCACTAGGGGAGTAATACAGCCCCGCTGCTGCTCCTGCAGTTCTGGGTGCCAACTACCTTTCATGGGGCCCAAAACCTACAGGTGCCCCCATTCTGCCCAAGGCCATTGAATGGGAGACTTGGGGGCCCCTCATCACTTTCCGTAGGAGCACCCCACAATTTTGCGTAACGTCACTGCTCATCACCTTTTCTGAAGAAGTCAACATGCTCCTCTGGAGAGCTGTACATGCTTTTCAGGGACATGTTTTGCTCATGCGGAAATTTCGGTATACATTTTATCGCATATTCTTTTGCATTTGGCACATCATTCTCAACAATTTTCAGTAGAATTAAGCACACTCTTTCTAAATAGTTCTGTTCTTTCTCAGTAATTAATTTAATTCATTATTCATTTCTGCAAATTTGTATTACATATTGTGCAAACATTTGCCATTTCAAGGCCATGGAGACAGGACAGTGAAAAAGAGAAGAGAAGGGGTTTAAAGTAAATATGCTTGGCACAAGGGAAGGAGAAATAGAAGAGCTTTAGCACACAGGGAGAATAGGTGAGGGTGACTGCAGTACTGTAGAGTGCTTTGAGGAACCTCAAGTGAGCATTTGAAAAGGGACTGTTTATAAATAACAATGTGGTGAGTGGAAGAAGAAGACGGGGAAGGGGGCAAAGTTAAGATAAAATAACAGTAACACAGTAGAAGTCATGGGAATCTGTTCCCCCTGATCAGACGATGCCACCACTAAGTGCTGTTGGCAGCTGATTTTTAATAGTGCCCTTTTTACTTGATTCCCAGTGGGGCGGCTGCCTACTGAGGCAGGTAATTGGCAATTCAGCAAGCTTGCATATATCTGGCTTCTATAGTTCCAGGGATAACAGCAACACAGCAGTATTTGTTACAAGGATTATTTAGTTGTCCTTGAATTTACCAGAAACTGAAGAATAGGTCTAACATGGTGTCTCTCTCCTTTCACAGGGATTGAGCTCTTGAGGGATGCAATGTCTACCAGGCTCATCAAGACCCACTTACCAATTGAACTGCTCCCCAAGACATTTTGGGAGAACAACTGCAAGGTACCAGGCCCTGGCACAAGGGAGAAGAATGGAAAGGGTTACTAAGGAGGAAAGTCTTGGACAGGATGTGCTTGGTACAGTGAACAGCTGAACAGCTCTGCAAACAGTCCAATGAATCCAGAGTCTATGAATGACATCCAGGGCTGCATAACTCAGGGAACTTGGAAATAGATGCAAAGCCTGTGTCATTATGTCTCAGAGGGAGCAGACGCAGAGGAATTCAGAATATATCTAGAGTGGATTGGTCTTGGGATTGGTAGGGGATACAGAGCCTGTTATCTCTAAGGGTGGATTGGGTTAGTGGGATTGACAGAGGTATACATAGTCTGTGGCTTTAACTGCTTGATGGGCTCTGGTATGGCACAAGAAAGTAGAGCCTGTTTCATTTCGAGCTGGAAGGATCAGGGTATCAGCATGAGGATGCTGCACTTTTCATTGGTACAGACGGAAAGCTGATTGTAAGGGTGCAGGAACGCTGATCCTGTCATTTCTAGGGCATTACGGGTTTAGAAAACTGTCACAAATATAGAGAGATTGTTATCTTTAGTACATGTTGGGTTTAGGAAATTGTCATAATGATACAGAACATGTCACTTATGTGGAGGGATGGGTTCCTGGGAGTACCACTCATTCCTGCCAGGTTGTCTTTTCCTTTAGGTCACTGAATCTCAGTGCCATGTTTGACAACTACCACATTTTGATATTTAGAAGCGCACAGACCTTCCTTTTATCCTGGCGTCAACCAAATATTGTGTCTTACCAAATAGAAATGAGGTGCTTAATACATCCTTATAGCATGTTTTCGAGGGCTATGCCAGTTGTTAAAGGCCTTGAACCCAAGTTATAACACTGAGCAGCAGGTGAAGGCCTGCAAGAAGGGAGGACTGTAACGACCGATATACCCTGAAGCAGAAAGGCTATGAGGCTATTAGAACATTCCACCCACGGAGGGGCGACTGTTATGAATTATAAAGGGAGAAAGAGAAAAGCAAACATTGGAATGTTGGTGCAGAAGGTCTATCCCAGCCGTTATTGGTCCAGAGCCACTTCATTATCTTCAGTGACTTTCTCAACAATCCAGTGCTCTAATAATTGACACCAGACACCACTTCCTGTTCTTTCTTCTGCAGATCATCTATGTTGCTCGAAATGCCAAGGACGTTGCAGTCTCCTTTTACTACTTCCATCTGATGTCCAGGGTGCATCCAGATCCTGGGACCTGGGGCGAGTTCCTGGAGAAGTACTTGGCTGGATATGGTGAGTCTGCAACCTCCATAGGTTGCTTGCAGCACATTACTTAAGAACCAATTGACAAACAATGAGGAAGTCCACAAAGGCACATGCCTGCAGTTTGCTTCGTCATCTCAATTTTGTGCATTTTCTAAACACCAAATGCATTTTAGTGGATACTGTGATGTTCGTAGCTTTCCAAATGCATACTTATCAGCCCTAGCCCTAAGAGTGTACATTTTCTACAGCACATTAAGTCAACAGGCACAGTTAGAGAATTGGAAATTTTGTTTTTTCTCTCTTTTTGTTCAGACCAAATATATGTTTCCATGAGAAAAAGCCATTCCCTGGCACCCTTTGAAAAACTGCTATTTATAGTACTTTTGTATACCAACTGCATCACTTATGCCTACTTGAAGTAGGTGTATGTTTAGAAATGCAAAAAGTGTTAAATTCTCAAGGAGGCAATTTTTTACTGTTGTTAAAATGTTATGTCATTCTAGATACGAGTTCTGAATATCAAGGCGCCATTCAAAGACCTTTTGAGGATAAGCTGACAGGCATTTAACATACTCTACACAGGCTACGTACGTCGCAGAGCCACCCAGAAGGAAACTCACAGGGTGTGCCATTACAATTGGATCAAGACTTATCAGCAATGCAATGATATTACAATATACCTTGTAGTATCAAAAGGTGTGGAGGAAGACAATTATTTTTCCAACCTCCTTCATTGAGCATAGAAAGATGGTTATTCTTCAGAGGATCTTTCTTGATAGTCATAAGCACTGAAAAGTTCTGCTCATGCGCGCGATGACAGAGCACTTTTAAATATATATGATCCAGCGGCGTACTAACAACAGATACTCCTCTAACATATACTCACCTGGGCCCATATAACTTTCTTATCTTACTCTTAAGAGACCAAGTAAAATGCTGGAAATAGTTCTATAATTTTTTTCTATATTTCCATTCCTCAAGATCTAGTTATTACTCCTTTAACTAACCTTTATTCCTTAAAGGTTAAATCTTTCCTCTGGTCAATGGACCAGTTAGGTAAATCTAGTTAGAAGTGATAATTAACATAATTCGTTAAACATACCTCAATTTATGAAGAAATAATCACAGACTCGAGAAGTTTTTAAATCTTTATCTAAATTAAGATTGAGTGTGAACCATCTCAACGTTTCAGTACAAACACCCTTCATTCACAAGAGTGTCAATTCAATCAAAAGGTCTTTCATTAGATGTAACAATTCAGATCCACACAACAACTATACCCAGAAAATAGAGGATAGAGAGAGAAGAGCATTCATCAAGACGATAAAAGTATGAATTACCAAGTATGGTGTGAAGACCAACCCCTGGCCAAAGGGCTGGTAAGGGTCCCCGGGATAGATCAGGAGACAAAGACTTCAGGACAGGGATCAGGACAGAGATACTTCACCTCTCCAGATACCGACGACTGCGTCGCACCCCTCTCTGACACTCTCTTCCTCCTCGTGGTTCTTCCGCGATCTTCTTTCTAACCCAATTAAGTTAAGTAGATGGTTCAGCATTCGATTTTCTCCATCAGCATCTCTCAGCATCAGCACCACCCCAGTATAGCAATCGCTGCAAATCCTTCTCCTTCGCTCGCTCCAAATCGCTTCTCCCAATCGCTCCCTTCAACTAACTAAACTACCTCAATTATACCCTTTCATTTCCGAATACCACCCATTAATTTTCAATTTCGCAAAGCCTAACTTCTGATTGGACAGGCGAGGGGGGATGATCATCACACCATGCTTATAATTCATTTATTTTCCTAAACCATTGTCCCAAACTCCTCCCCAGTGACTTTTATTCCACCCTTCCTTTCCCATACATCTTTAAACTTTATTAATATAAAATGTAACACTTTCTGAATACAGTTCCTTCATATGAACTCTTCACCCTCATTTTCCCAGGGCACATCTTCGTCAACCTTGGATGCGTGTCAAATCCTTAGTCATCTCTGTAGACCTCCTCGTCAGGGCGCATGCGTGGCACCACATCAGATTGCTTAACTCAGACAAGTTTACCAGGCCCAAATACGCACTAATAATAAAGTCAAAATGGAAAATTTAATTTTCAAGAATAAATGATTTCACTGTATACCACCAACCTCTACTCTAACCCGTACCCTTTATTATTTTTCTTAAAGCATTTGCTTTAGTATAAAACTTAATTTCTAATTTCTGCAAGCAGGTGCCATGCATGTGAGTTTTCAGGCAGCCATTTTATATTTCTTTGCACAAGCGCCAGAATTTCCCTCCAAGCGTTAGAACGTCATACTTGCGTAGATGCAGTAGACGCATGCGCAGTAAGGATCCCGTGTTAAAATGCATCCTAGTCCTACGTTCATGTTAATGGAGTTAATAAACGTATTCGCAAGCTTCCTTTTGTACCGCGTGTAATGTAATTGTGCATTATTATTCACAAACACGTTGTTAGTATTCGTTAGCAAGCTTAAACGAGAGGATTGCTTCCGAGCAAGTCTCACGTACGAGTCCTTGCTCCATCAATCCCCTCTCTGATTGCATATTAAGTCATCAAAAAATAACCTATCCATCGCAGATACCAACTTTAACACCTCTCAGTTTTTCTCTATTTCTATTCTTGGTTTCTGATCAGTCAATTCATTTCCTTCTAAATCCCTTATTTTCTTATATAATCTGCCTTTCATTTCTTCCATCTGTATTTCATCATAATTCCTCTTTCGTTTCTGTCCCTTTCCTTCTCTTTCAAAGTGTACTTTTTCCTTTCTTCCTTTTCTACAACATTTATATGTAATTATCATTAACATCACTACGGTTATAACTATGAGGTTATAACTATGACTAATGGTATCATTATTTGGCCTAGAAAACCTTTCCCAAAAGCAACAAACCATTTCCCTATTGATGTTAAACTCTTGGTTAGCCTTCCGCACACACTATCAACCTCCAGTTGGGTCAAATCTTTATGCACTTTCGTAATATTTTCAATATATCCTTTAATTTCTCCGCTCTTGTCCGGAATATAAGTGCAGCAATGTTGAATTTTCAACATGCCACAAACTCCACCTTCTTTTGCTAACAATATATCAAGAGCAAGACGGTTCTGTAAAACCATAGACCTAATTGCAACCATTTCTGTGTTAATCATTAAAAATCCTCCTGCAGTATCTGTAGAAAGACGATCAACTATGGTTGATAACTTACAAATTTTCTGTGAATTTAGAATGACTCCAACTGAGGGTATCAGTGCACTAAAAATATCTCCTACAATTTCCGAAGAACTAGCTCTTCTTATCTGTGTTAGTCCATTAGAATTTCCATTGGTTCCACTGATTTTATCTACATGGTAAATTTTTGGAAAAACTATTCCAAAATAACAGCTTCCGTACCATCTTGCAGGTAATCTATAATAGGCATTACTCCCACAAATATAATACACTCCTGGAAATACAGGATCAGTTCCCCCTTTTAGTCCCCATCCTCCTAATATTAGGAAGTTATGTTCACATTCACTGGAACCAATGTAATTATTATTATAATCTGTCTTTAATCTATGGAGGCAGAATTTTCCCCTTTTCACAAAGTCCAGGGACATCGCAGCATGAGCCTTGCCACTTGCGTAGATTCCCTCCTTCCCAACCCATGGAGGTACATGGGTTTTCTGTGTAATAGCCTTCCTCAATAAATCCTGTCTCCTTTCTTCTACCAAACTCAAAAAATCCTTTTCTTCTTTTCTTAATGTACATGTTAGTTTACGTGCCTGAACTAAATCTATTGAATTCATTGTCAAGAAAAATTCACCCATAATCTGTGCATTTTTACTACTAGCCACTGGATTCATATTTCTTCTAATAGGTAAATCAGGAAATACTACATCTAAATTAGAATAAAAATACTGAAGTCTCCCTGTAGCGTAAAACAAACTTGATAAAACACTACATGACACACCATAAATTAAAGGTATATGGTGATACGTAATCCCTTCTGATACTGATGAAGGTAACTTCATACACACGTAGCAGTTGTTAATCTCCATGGTGCTAACATACTGAAATAACAATTTAATAAACACGTTAGAGGTCGTATTATAATCTGACTCATTATGATAATTTGCTTCATCTTCTATCCCTATTTCTAATTTGCTTTCTCCAATTCTACCTATCTTAATATTAGTATCTGTATTATTTTTGTCAATTGTTTTCATTATTAAGGGGTACTCCTACTGTTAGGAACAACCATCCTAATATTGCTAATAAAATACTACAAAAACAAAATCTAAAACACTTTCTTTTTAATGCACATTTTGGTTTTCCCGCTACTTCAGTTTCTGCCATTTTCTCTAGAGAAATTTATTTTCCCTTATTTATTTCTTCGCCAGTTTTGACTTTCTTATTGTTCTTAAGGAGGCCTCAGTTTGCTTTCATCAATCTGTGCAATATGGACCTTTTCTGTTTCATCAGATAGATCTAGAGATTCAAATTCTTCGAGTATCACATATGTCCACTCTGGAGCTTTGTATTTTCAGTTTGCGTTTCTCAATCTTGGACTTAATCGAGTTATTTTTGCTAAGGTTTGTCTGGGTCTTGTTTGACTTGTGATTTCATTCACCTGATCCGGTTCCTTTTCAGATCTTCTCAGATAATATCTTAGTTTCTTTACTCCAGTTGGCCAATTGTCTCCTTTTCTGACTCTTTTTGTTTGAACTGCGTTTTCACCTTCTTTGTCTCTTTGTAAAGTTCTTTTTATTTCATTTATTCTGGGCACAATCTGTTCTGTTTCTTCGTTTTCTGTGCTTGTACCTTCTCTTGCTTCTTCCTGCTCAGATTCTACTATATTTTGTTCTTCTTCTTTCTGAGCTTGTTCTTCTAATTCTATCTGATCCTGTTCAGGTCTTAGTTCAAACTTTTCTTCTTCTGCCTGAACTTGTTCTTCTAACTCTAACTGGTCCTGTTCAGGCCTTAATTCAAAACTTGCTTCTTCCACCTGAACGTGTTCTTCTACTTTTCCCTCCTCAGGTTTGTGTGTGACTTTTTCAGACTTTACCTGAGTGTGTTCTTCTTCCGCTGTCTCTTCCTGTCTACTTTCCTGTCTTATCAGTTCTGTTCTTCTTCTGGTCTTTATAGCATCATCGATTATTTCATTTACTGGGATCCATTCTTCCTGACTTATCTCGTGCTGTTCGTCATATGGTTGTCTTTCAGAATCTATCACTCTAGATTCTTCAACTTCACAGTTTACAACACCTGACGCTTCAGCTTGCTCAGTCAGTGGTTGCTCTTGTTGTTCTGATGGGCTCGGTACTCTTCTGGTATGGCTGGCATGAATCCAATTGGGCAAACCTGCACACTTCACTGCTGTGGTAGTGACTAGTATGACTTGTCGCGGTTTATCCCACCTTGGTGCTAAGCACGACTTTCTTGCGTGTTTCTTTACCAGCACCCAATCTCCAGGATTCAAATCATGCGCTTGGTCTGGCTGTCTTTCAACTGCGTCTTCTCCAACCTGGTGAGAGATAGAACGCATCATTTCAGCCAATCCTTTGCAATAGTCCAATACCAGATCATCAGTTATTCTCATTAGTTTATTTCCAGGAATAAATGCCTGTCTCATGGCCCTTCCCATGAGAATCTCATGTGGACTCATTCCTGTTTTTCTGTCTGGAATGCTCCTGAGACCCATTAATACAAGAGGTAATGCAGCTGGCCATTTCAGTTTTGTAGATGCACACACCTTTCCCAATCTTGACTTGATTGTGCCATTCATTTGCTCAACAATTCCAGAAGCCTCTGGACGATAAGCACAGTGCAGTTTTTGTTCAATGTTAAATGCAGCACAGACTAATCGAATTATCTCATTATTAAAATGAGGGCCTCTATCTGATTCCAAAGTGACTGGAAAACCAAATCTCGGCACTAACTCCCTCAACAACAATTTTGCAACTGTAAGACTGTCATTTCTTCGAGTCGGGTAGGCCTCCACCCACCTTGAGAAAAGGCATACTATGACAAATACATATTTCAGTCCATTGCATGGGGGCAATTCAATAAAATCTAACTGTAATCTGGTGAAGGGTCCTTCTGCCTTTCCTATTTTTCCCCAGCTTACCACTGTCTTTCTTCCTGGGTTCTGCTGTTGACAGGTTAAGCATCTCTGGCAAAGGCTCTCTGCGACTACCCTGAACTTCGGATTGTACCAACTCTGTCTGAATAGCCTGTTCATTGAATCTCGCTCTATGTGTGTTGCTCCATGATACACTCTCGCCATTTTTGAAAGCAAACAATCTGGCATGACCGGGCTTCTATCTAAGTACACCCATACTTCATCATGTGGTCTCTTTGTACAGGCTGCCTTTATCCAGATTTCTTTTTCTTTTACCTCAACTTCTTCCTGCAACTGTCTAATCTCATCCCATGTTTCTGGTACTGAGAGGTACATAAGTTGACATCTGGTTTCACCCGTTTCAATTTTTCTGTTTATGGCCACTGCATTTTTAGCACAGTATTTTGCCACTTGGTCAGCATAATTATTGCCAGCAGTCACATAGTCATTTCCTGACTGATGTGCAGCACATTTTACAACTGCTATTTCTTTTGGCAATTGCAATGCTTCCAATAAATCTTTCACATTTTTGCCGTTTCTGATAGGAGATCCTGAGGAAGTCAGAAATCCCCTTTGCATCCAAAGCTGGCCAAAGTCATGCACAATTCCGAAACCATATTGGCTGTCCGTAAATATGGTTACTCTCCAATTTTTCCCCTTTTTACATGCCATTGTTAAGGCTACCAATTCAGCTACTTGTGCAGACTTGACCCCAGGTAAACAGGATGCTTCAATTACCCCTGAAATTTTGCAAACAGCATATGCAGCACTTAGTCCCCCTTCTTGTGTCCTGAGGCAGGAGCCGTCTACAAATAACTCATGATCTGCCTCTTTCAAAGGTGTTTCTCTTATATATCCGGGCGGGGCTTCGTGCATAACTCAGTCACGTCCAAACAATCATGATCACTTTCGTTTCTCACTTCTTCATCACAGGGATCTGGTAATAAGGTGGCTGAGTTTAAAATCGTACACCTTTTTACAGTCACATTCTCAGCTCCCAAAATCACTCTTTCATACTTTGTCAAACGACTAGGGGTGAGGTGCTGTGTTCTTGTTCTGTTACTGCAAACAAATGATGGACGGAATGCTGACAATGCAAACATTCTCCCCCAAACGATCTGGGTTAAATCCATCGTTCTTTTGCCCACTACGCCACCCCAGTTTGGACCCACCATATGCAAATCAGTCTTGACCCTGTGCCTCATGGGAACAATCCAGACCGAACTGCCAGGCCAAGTCCTCCCTGGACCGGAAACAAGCATCCTGGGACTGGTTTCAGGGTATGTCACCCTTCTTCAGCCAGGCTAGCTTGAATCCAGTGGCACAGTGAGCAATGGACCCACGTCTGGGCATACCCATCCCACTTAGGGCGAAAAGTGTTACTGCAAACAAATGATGGACGGAATGCTGACAATGCAAACATTCTCCCCCAGTCAAAAGATCTGGGTTAAATCCATCGTTCTTTTGCCCACTACGCCACCCCAGTTTGGACCCAGCCATATGCAAATCAGTCTTGACCCTGTGCCCCATGGGAACAGTCCAGCAGATCTGCCAGGCCAAGTCCTCCCTGGACTGAAAACAAGTATCCTAGGACTGGTTTTGGGGTTTCACCCCTCATCAGCCAGGCTAGCTTGACTCCAGTGGCATGGAGAGCACGGGACCCACGTCTGGGCATACCCGTCCCACTCGGGGTGACAAATGAAAAAAGAACAATTGATGAACAAAATGCAGAACAATGTCATACATTCACCCCAGTATAGAGATCTGGGCCCAAATCCATCGTTTTTTGCTCCCCATGCCATTCCAGTTTGAACCCAGACATATACAAATCAGTCTTGACCCTGCTCCCTATGGGAACAGTTCAACACGAATTGCCAGGCCAAGTCCTCCCTGGACTGGAAACAAGTATCCTAGGACTGGTTTTGGGGTTTCACTCCTCATCAGCCAGGGTAGCTTGACTCCAGTCTAGGGAGAACCTGGCTTGGCAGTTCGGGCTGGACTGTTCCCATGAGGCACAGGGTCAAGACTGATTTGCATATGGTGGGTCCAAACTGGAATGGCATGGTGAGCAAAAAAACGATGGATTTAGGCCCAGATCTCTGTACTGGGGTGAATGTATGACATTGTTCTGCATTCTGTCCATCAACTGTTGTTTTTGCATTTGTCACCCCGAGTGGGACGGGTATGCCCAGACGTGGGTCCCGTGCTTCCATGCCACTGGAATCAAGCTATCCTGGCTGAAGAGGGGTGAAACCCCGAAACCAGTCCTAGGATGCTTGTTTCCAGTCCAGGGAGAACCTGGCTGGCAGTTCGGGCTGGACTTTTCCCATGAGGCACAGGGTCAAGACTGATTTGCATATGGCTGGGTCCAAACTGGAATGGCATGGTGAGCAAAAACTATGGATTTAGGCCCAGATCTCTGTACTGGGGTGAATGTATGACATTGTTCTGCATTCTGTCCATCAACTGTTGTTTTTGCAGTGTTCTTGTTCTGGTCAAAAGAATCTCAACTGAGTGTGGAACAAAAACTTTTACTGGATGTCCCATCACTATTGACTCACTTTGCTCCAGACTCATACAAGTAGCAGCTACTGCCTTTAAGCAGCCAGGTAATGCTGAGGCCACTGGGTCCAATGTGGCTGAAAAATATGCCACTGGACGTCGACTCAATTCATGTCTGTGTCAAAACTGAAAGTGCACAATTTTCTCTTTCACAACAGAACAAAGCAAAATCTTTCTTATAATCAGGCATGCCCAAAGCAGGAGCTTCACACAGATAATTTCTTAGTCTCACAAATGCCTCTAGGCAATCATCATTCCAATCAATTGGATCTTTTGCCCGCTTCCGGATCATCTTTATTAATGGCTTTGCTAACATGGAGAAACCATTAATCCATTGCCTACAGTATCCAACTACTCCTAGAAACATTCTCATTTCTCTCTGTGTTTGTGGCAATTGCATTTCTTTGATTATTTTTATTCTTTCTGGTGTCACTTTTCTAACTCCTCTTTCTATTTTATGCCCTAAATATCTTACTTCTTGTTGACAGAACTGTAATTTTTCTGGAGACACTTTGTGTCCTCCTTCAGCCAAATGGTTCAGTAGTGCAATTGTATCTGTGACACAATCTTCTCGTGTTTTTGATGCCACCAATAGGTCATCAATATACTGAACCAACACAGAATTTCCAGGCATGATCAATGACTCCAACCATTTTTTCAAGATTTGATTGAAAATTTAAGGACTCTCTGTGCACCCTTGAGGAACCTGACACCATGCGTAAATACGATCTTCAAATTTAAACGTAAAAAGATACTGGCTGTCTGGATGCAAAGGAATAGAAAAGAACGCTTGGCATAAATCAATTACTGTAAACCATCCTGCATGCCAGGGTATTTGGTAAAGAATTACTGCTGGATTTGGCACAATTGGACAACAGGGAATTACAATTTTAGTTATTTTTCGTAGGTCTTGCACTATTCTGTACGTTCCACTAGGCTTTTTCAGTCCCATTATTGGCGAATTACAGGGACTTCCCATCACCTCTTTTAGAATACCTTGTTTAACCATTCGTTCGATTTCTGGAATAATTCCTGCTTTCACTTCTGGACTCATTTTGTATTGTCGGGTATTTGGATACACTGCACTTCTTTAACTGGGTCTATAATTGTCATTAGCCCAATGTCTTTTCCTGTAAAATCCCATACCTCTGGATTAACTGTTGTTCTTAACTCTTCTGGCAATTCACTTTCAGTTATTAATGAAAACATTTCATCTACTTCTGTTCCCTGTTCTGCCAGCATCATCTTGTAGACTATGTCTTCATCAGGGGTTTGGAAAGCAACACCGTCCGGTGTACAATAGATCGTGCAATTCATCTTGCACAAAAGATCTCTTCCCAATAGATTTACTGGACTAGAATCGCAAACTACAAATCGATGCATTTCCTTAAAATTCCCAATATGCACCTCCATTGGTTTTGTGATTGGGGTTTTAATCTGTTGGTTTGATACGCCTACAACTTGGATTGTCTCTCCAGAGAGGGGTAGGTTTGGGATGTCTGCTGTTCTCACAGTAGACCTGGTAGCACCAGTATCCAATAGGAAAGTAATGTCTTTACCTTCTACTCTCCTATCAACAAATGGACCTGACTGATCTACCGGCAAGGATGCGCCAAGCACGCACTCCTCTTCCTCCCACCTCAGGCACCGTCATTGTGCGGGATCCAAATGTTCTTCATCATTTTGCAAAAAATATTGTGCAATTGTCTTATTATTCTTACCACTTTCTCCTGGAAATCCGGTGTTCGTACTGAAACTTTGATGGTTCACAAAATTTGGCATAGGAGCTGGTGGCACCTGATATTGTGAAGTAACTACCTGCTGCTGATTCATAAGTACTTCATTCTGCATCTGTGGAATTACATTTTGATTTGGCCCATTATTATTCTTATTATTCTGAATACTCTTGCACTCATTCTTCCAATGTCCAAGCTTTCCGCACGCATGACAAGGAAACTTCTTTTTTGCCTCTTCTCTGTCCATTCGTCCCTTATATTTATTACCATTCGTTCCTTGATTATTCTGACTCTGCTCTTTCACTTGATTATTAATTTGGTCATTTATTTTCTCTTCCTGCTGTTCTGCTATTTTGACTTGTGCCCACATCATTTTCTCTTTTAGTTTCCTACGCCTGGCTTCAATGTCATCTCCACAATATTTTGCGTATTTTAGAATTTCATCCACTGTCTTGCTTTGCCAGCACAACATGTGCTGCTGTATCGTCTGACTGATTTTTGGTTTCAAACCATACACAAACCGATACACAAAATGTCCCATATCTTTGTCACCAATATTCTCAAAGCCACTATACTGTTTAAACACCTGTAGTATTCTCTCATAATATGCATGTACAGATTCATTTGGTTCCTGCGTTGTTCTATCTATTTTTACCCAATCTGTTTCTTTTGGAGGAATTTTCCATTTCAAATACGTAATCACTTGGTGATACTTTTTCATCACCTCTCCTGAAGGTGCTCCTGTTTTTGCATCTCTAGGATACTCCTCATTTGGCCAATCAATTGTGATCTTACACTCCGTCCATAAATCAGTAGGTACCACTATATCAAACAGACCATCCAAATCCTTCAATAAAACCTTTGAAACTTTCACAAACCTTTCTACCTGTTTATACCATTCAACCGGTTTTTATCTCAATTTTGGAAAATCATTTGTGAATGACAAAATATCTTGCCTACTCGATGGAACATGAACATATCCTCCTCCTGGAACCTCTCTCATTGGACACAATTTTTCCACCTTACTTGTTTCTCTTACTGGGAATGCAGATGCTGCTTCTCTCGCTTGTACTTCCTCTTTCTTTCTTATCCATCTAATTCTCCATTTATCAATGTCTCCCCATTTTCGCAAAATGCTCATTAATTCTTTTATCTGTAGCCTTTTTCCTGAAGCATTTACACTTTCTGAATCTTTGTCAGTAAAATCCACTCGATAGGGTTTCTGTAACAATTTTGATTTCCCTATGTCTAGCCCAATCTCTGAAGCAACCTCAGTCAGTCTTTCATGAAATATTCTTGCTCTGCTAGTTATACTCTTACACAGAAACAATAACTCTTCATCATTGTAAACATTTAATCTCTCTGTACCTACACATCCTGTCATCATTTCTTCCAATTCCACTTTCAATTTGCTAATATCTAAAATTTTTGGTATCTGGTTCTGATTATCTCTTTCCTGAGCCCACCTTTCTATTTCTTCTGAGGTGACTACAGCTGTGTCTCTATTTCCAACAGGAATCAAGGGTCTTCTTTCTCTCAAATTCATAGGTGTAGCTCTTTTTGGGGTTTCCGTATGACGTTCTACAATAGGGAGATCCATTAATGAAATAACTGACTCGCTTTCGCTAACTTGATCATCCGTGATTATTATCTCTTTTCTGGGACTGTTTAATGGAATTGTCACAACTTGTGGTTTCTGGCAGATCTTATTATCTCCATATAATGGGATTACTAGGCCAATGGTTACTGGTACTGTCAAAGCTTCAGTATTTAAATTCAATTGATTTATCCTCTGAACTAATTCTTCTTTAGTTTTGTTCAAAGCCTCTCTTTCATTATCTTGCAACACTCTGTTGTATGATGTCTCATGTAAAATCTGTGGAGTTAATGGTATCCCCATCACTGGCGCACTTGGGACAACCTTACTAGCTGCTTCCTGGTATGGTGGTGGATTTTTAATTAAAATATCCTCTAATAACTCATCATCTGATTCACTATACCCTGCTGTATTCAAATGTTTTGTTTTCTCCTTACACTTTCCTCCAGATTGTTCCTCCGCCATCAACACTGGATATAACCCTTCTGATACCATAGCTCTCCTCCACTGTTTCATCTGCCCTTCACGTGACTCTTGCAGGTGTCTCGGAAAGAATCCTCTATATATTCCACCTCTGCACTTCTCTCTCTCATATGATTCAGTCTCCCATTCTTCCAAAGCCTCATATTGAGTTAACCTAGGTCTAGGCTCTAAATCATTCATTTTTAATCTCAAATTCTGAAGAATCCTCCCATTAAATGTACCATCCTTAGGAACTGCTAGCACACCATCATCCTTTGTATACTCTACCCAATTTTCCAACCACACGCAGGTATGATATCCTCTTTCCATCATCATAAAAGATGCTGGCGTCTTCGGTGGCGGAATAGGAATTCCCTCTCTAGTCAACACAGGCTTATCTTTTACAAAGAAATTCTTTATTCTCTTAAAGAGTGACATCTTTCTTTTCTCTCCGTACATTCTTGACGAACGATGCAGAAATTTGTATTCCGCAAACCCTCGAAATCTTCTACCTGTACGTCTTGCACTAACAGTCAAATCAAAAATCCGCATACAATTTTCTCCTCACCAATCCTAGCGCGGCTTCTAGCTAGGTATCCAATTGAATCAAGCTCTCACCCGTAACCTGACCAATGTCAGCGCGGCCTTTTTCCTGACGTCAGTTCTGCTCCTTTCTACTGACCCCTCCTTTACAAGGCTGCTCCTGTCACACGCCCGCTGTCTACCAATCCCAGCGCGGCTCACTGTGACGTCAGTACCACTCCGGCGACTACTGACCCGTCCTTTACAAACTCCTCCTGTTACATGCCCGCTGCTTCTACCAATCCCAGCGCGGCTCACTGTGACGTCAGTATCACTCCGACGACTGACCCTCCCTTTACAAGGTGATACGAAAAACTTATTTTCTCAATATTTTCTTCTAAATTCTTTGTTATTAACGACATAAAAACATTCGCTACTCTGTCTGTTCCACTAAATCAAAGGATAGTTTATTTCTTTTTACTGCGAGTAATAAGCTCCAGAGAACCTGCTACTCCTCCAGTGTCACCCGTTTCGGGGTATTTCGAGACCAAAGTTTCACCAGCGAACCCCTTTTGCTGTCAATCTAGCTTGAAAGAACCTACTACTCCTTCAGGGTTACCCTTTCTAGGTGATATGACGCCTGAAGTTTCATCAGCGAACCTCCTTGCTATCAATCACTCTCACTTTTACACAGAAAATAGTCCCTACTTCAACACTGAATTCCTCAGTGTTATTCCAACAGACGAGTAACCTCACTGCAGTGTGGTTTCTATCGCCACCCGCTATTCATTCCCCGGGAATTTTCCAGACGACATAAAACAAGAACACTGACTCTTGTTGTTAAACATAATCAATAATTAATCAATAATCTATACCTATCACCAAACTAGTTACTAACAACCATAGCTCTGCTACCAGAAACTGATCCAGCGGCATACTAACAACAGATACTCCACTACCATATACTCACCTGGGCTCATATAACTTTCTTATCTCACTCTTAAGAGACCAAGTAAACCGCTGGAGATAGTTCTATAATTTTTTTCTATATTTCCATTCCTCAGGATCTAGTTATTACTCCTTTAACTAACCTTTACTCCTTAAAGGTTAAATCTTTCCTCTGGTCAATGGACCAGTTAGGTAAATCTAGTTAGAAGTGATCATTAACATAATTCGTTAAACATACCTCAATTTATGAAGAAATAATCACAGACTCGAGAAGTTTTTAAATCTTTATCTAAATTAAGATTGAGTGTGAACCATCTCTTTTTTTTTTTCTTTTTTTATTCAATCCATGTCACAAATACATATCAATTTTGGTCAATACATAGAACTTCCTTCAATTACACTTGAAGTGCCAAGAATGGTATTAAAAAAACAAGAAAACATATATCCATCATAACATCATTTGACAACCAAAATCAAACAATCACCTCATGTGTTGTATCAATGATTCCCATATCTGCATCCCCAGCTTTTGCCGTCTGGCTGATTTCATACAGTAGAGGCTATATTCCAAATTAAAAACATTATAAAATTTAGCCCTCTACATCTCAAATGAGGGAGCCTCACTCTGAAGCCAACATGAGACTATACATAGTCGCGCCACAGCAGCGGCAATAGATGTCATGTATCTAAATTTATATGCTGGCTGCTCACTTGACACATTTCCCCAGATCCCCAATAACATCATTTCTTTTGTTATGTAAATTGTAGTTCCTGTAACCTCTTGCAAAAACAACTCTATTTGTTGTTTTAATTGTGACAGTACCGTACAATCAAAAAAGACATGCACAATATCAGCTCTATCGGTACTACACCTAAAACACTTCCCATCAT
Source organism: Calotriton arnoldi (assembly GCA_963921515.1). Classification (NCBI taxonomy): domain Eukaryota; kingdom Metazoa; phylum Chordata; class Amphibia; order Caudata; family Salamandridae; genus Calotriton; species Calotriton arnoldi. The sequence goes on along the minus strand of CAWUFW010007649.1, from coordinate 677,671 downwards.
TATTTCCACCCCACTTCATCATCCTCTCTGGTGTATGATATAGATCAAATATGGTCTTGAAGTGTTGTGTTTTCAAGTTTGCTGATAACAATATCTTCCCTGCAGTATCAATAGAGCTCTGCATGAACTCTCCATCTTGCCCTAATCGTACGGACCATTTAAAATCTTGAGCAGCCAAATCGTCCAGTTGAGACTCAATTAATATGGAATTTATTACCCCAATCCTTGCCCTATTCCTAATTGCCTCTATTATCGGTAGTGCAGTAATACCCTCATGCAAATGAGGTCTAACTAAATAATCACGAAGTTGCAAATACTTGAAAAATTCCTGATGTTGAAGTTCATAGCTTTCAGCTAATTCTGCAAATGAACATAATAGTCCCCCCTTAAATAGATCACCCAACTGTCTAATCCCCTTCAACCTCCACCACAACATCTTATAGTCCCAAAATATAGCTGGAAACTTAACAGCTGAATTAAAAGGTGTATAATAATTAATCTGTGGGATGGCCATCCATTTGCATATCACTTTCCATACCTTATAAGCTGTAATCATAACCTTGAACCGTGTTTTTTTATAATAGCTTGGCTCGCTAAATTTTACTAAGACATTTCTGGCTTCCTCCCCTAATAATAATTGATATATCGACGGAGCTTCTGCAACTATCACATCTTCCCCTGTCAACAAAATCCGCATGTTTTGCAATAAGCAAACATAATAATAAAAAAAGAAGTTCGGAACAGACCACCCTCCCCTATCGAGCGGTAACATCATAAATTTAAATGCTCTCCTTGCTTTTCGTTGTCCCCACATAAATCCATCACATATGGATTGAATCCTTTATAGATGTTTTTTTGTTAATTCTAGCGGTACCGCCCTAAAATAATAAAGTATTTTGGGGAGGACAATCATCTTTAGCATATTTCGTCTCCCCACCAAAGTAAGGTGTAGGCACTCGAGCGGATCCAGCTGCTGCTTCACCCCTGAAACTATACTACCCCAATTAACCTCTATCAAGTCTTGCAAAGACATTCTGATCTTAATACCGAGATATCTAGCTTCATTAGTACACGAGCCTCACCCGGACAGGCCTGATTGGTACATACTATCTGAGTTTTAACCGAATTTAATTTATATCCAGAAACCACCCCAAATTCTTCGGCTAGTCTTTCTATCTCCCTTATTGCTTGTGCTGGGTCTGCAGTAGCTACTGCAATATCATCCGCATAAGCTAGAACAAGCACCTGAAATTTCCCACATTCCATTGATCTAATACTAGCGCTTTGTTCTAGCATAAGCACAAATGGACTAATATATAATGCAAACAATAGCGGGGAACAAGGACATCCCTGTCTTGTTCCCCTACTAATAAAAACTTGCTGGGATTCCCTGCCCATCACACAAATCCTGGCTCGTGGCGACTTATACATACTCTGAATTGCCCTGATATAACCCTGTCCGAACCCCATCCTCCGCATAATGCCCCAAATAAAAACCCAAGAAACACGATCAAACGCTTTTTCAGCGTCGAGAAATATAAGCCCAAACTTTTTATGGTGTACATTGGCGTAATCTATAAGGGTAATGACTCTATGAATGTGATTAATCGTACTTCTACCAGGTATAAATCCATGTTGGGACATGGAAACCAAGGGCGTGATAACTCTCACTAACCTATTAGCTAATATCTTAGCATAAACTTTCCCAACAGCATTTAACAAAGATATTGGTCTATATGACCCAGGTGTATACTTCATTACACCGCAATAGGTTTTTATAAGGCTTAGCCATGCCTCCTAAAACTGGACGTGGAGGGAAAACCAAGACGGTTAGTGATGCAGTGAACAGGGCGGCTCTTTCTAGTGGTGTAGGAGAGTAGGATCTGCCTCTTATGTTGCCCCCACTTTTTTCTGCTGTTACACTGGTTTCTGGCTATAGTCAGGCTGGGTCCCTGCCAATCAGGGCCCCAGCCTCTCTGTTCTCTCTAAACGATTTGGAGTGCACTCTAGGTGCACTAGTGATTGGATACTGTGGTGCCTTATGAGTCCCTAGTATATGGTACCTTAGGTGCCAAGGGCATAGGTACTTCACAGGCCTACCAGGGGCTGAAGCATGTATTATGCCACCCCTGGGAAGCAGACTAAATCTGACACCACAGGCCTGCTACTGCAGCCTGGGTGAGGTGGTGCTAGCACTCCTCACTGAGATATAGGTTCCCTATATCTCTCCTGCACACACATTTGAACCTATCAGTCACCCCTAAGGCAGGCCCTATCAATCCTGAGGGCAGGGTGCGTGGCTCTCTATGTGAGGGGGTGCCTCTGCATGAGCAGGGCCCCTCTGCAGCTCTCAGAGTCCATTCTCTGGTGCTGTTTGTGGATGCGGTTAAACCATATACTCTTAAGTGCATTATATCCTCGCGGTAAAATGCTAACTTTGGAATGGCTGCATCAAAACATGTCGTGTTTGGTGTCAAACATCTTGGAATACTACCCCCCGCCAATCCTGGCGGCGGGGTAGCATTCCAACCTTCTAGAGGGATAGACATGTACCCACTGTGGAAACACGGTAGAATCCTAAAGAGCCCTGGCATCACAAAATGGATGCCACCAGCCGCAGACACGGGGCTGCCCTCCTGCTGATGACCGAAACTCGCAGTGGAGGAAGCCCAACAAAAGGTATCCTGTCACAGGGAGGTGTGACCACCTCCCAGACAGGGTTTAGTGTATTGGGGCTGGGTGGGTGCACTCTTAGAGTGCTTTGAAGGCCTGCACTGGGGGAGCAGAAGGCTCCTCTGTGCATATGCCAGTTCAAACCGGCTCAGGGGCTACCTGCCCCTGCTCTGGCGCGAAACTGGACAAAGGGAAGTGGGTGTAGCCACCCACTCCCCTGACCCTCCCATAGGTGGGGTCTTAGAGCTAGTCCCTCCCTTCCTTGTTAGTATAAGGTAGGGAGCCCTTGAACCTGAAGGTTAGATATCCCTGGACGACGCTCTAAAGAAGAATCCTGGCCCTTCGACGTTCCACTACCTTTGGAAGACTGAAGAATCTCCCTTGGAGTCAAGGAGTGACTCCCCTGCTTGGCAGGCACCAAAACCTACAAACGACGGTCGCAAACTACGCCGCTCCCGCCGGAGTCCGAAGTCCCTGCAGCCCAAGAAGTGGATTTCCTGACTTCTCCAAGGCCATCGTGAGTCCCCAGCGAAGCTGAGGCAAGTGGACCCCACGAGTGACGAGAAACCGCGACCCCTGGGTACCGTGCACTATTGTCGAGTGCAACCCTTCACAACGTTCTAAGAACTTGTGCTTTGGACCACGTGTGGTCCCAGCCTCCAGCAGGAATCCCTCCGAAGATCAGAGGCCTACACCGTCCCGAGTGACCGTGGGCCCCTGTTGAGCGAATCCTCAAGAGGCGTCTTTGCAATCCCTTGCCAGCCGGCTCGTGGGTCCCCAGAAGACTTCTTCAAGAAACCAAAGGGCTCCCCTGGTTGCTCCAGGCCTGCCCTGACTTACTCTCGCTGGGTGAGTTCCCCAGACCTTGCTGGTCTGCGCCATCGACTTTTCACACCTTCCATGAGACTTGCTGCTACCAAGGCTTGTTGGCTCCAATCGAGTTGCTGACACCACAGTAAGCTGCAGACATTGTGGGACACACGGAATCCAGCTCCTGGTTGTTGTTGACACCTCCTGAACCTCGTGGCTGAAGAGTCAAGGCAACCGTGATCGACCTGAATCCTGCGACGACGGTGGGCATCCATCTTCCTTGCCCCGAGTCACTGCCAAGTGACTTTGAACACTGTCCCCTCTGCTTTCAGGTCATCCTCCTTCCGAATCCAGGCTTGGATTCCACCGGACACTTCTTCAGCTCCCGCAAGCAGCAAGTCTTCTTTGTTCGCCATTGAAAACGACGCCGCGACCCGACACCAAAGGACACCTGTGCACCCGGCTTCCCTGGGTGAGGTAACTCCAGCACTACGGTGCTCCTGTGGGTGTGGGCCCTAGAACTACTTACCCTGTAAGTGACTTGCTTGTAGGTCCATCCGAAGTATCCTAAAACTCTTTATTTCCAACCGCGACTTGCCCCATTGAAGTCAACGGCGATCCGCGCCTGTGTATCCACACTGCACGCGTCCCCCGTGGGTCCTTTACTTACCTGCCTTGGGTGGTTTCGTGAGGCCCCAGCACCTCTGAAGGCCCTAGGCCTTGTCTCCCTGCAAGTCGTTGTTTCTAAGTCTCTTGCTTAGTATATGGTCTGGTACGCCCCTAGGGCCCCAGCCATATTGTGCTTAATTTATTGAGAACTGTTGATTTGTGCATATGTTCCTGACTTCTAATCTCATAAAGAGATTAGTAGAGAGTTGTTTATTAATAAATACATATATATTTGATATATATACCTGTGTGGTGTCTTTTCATTTGGTGATTCAAGAGATTGTGTGGTAAAACAAGCTGCTTTACATTCCTTCAAGACTTAGCCTGAAGGCTGCTCTCCACAGCTACCACTAGGATAGCTTTCTATAAAGGTTGTCTTAAACCTATCTACCATAAGAGTCGATTTGGACTGGTGCAAGGTGTCCACTTTAATTAGTGAACAGCATATACCAGGCCAACTTCTCACATTGGTGGGCAGCGTGTGGGATTCCAGCTTGCTATTGTTTTACCAGAAAATCTCTATTTGAATTACTAACTGAAAACCACTATAGGTACTTAAGGTACATATAAAGTCAAGCTTAGTATCAATAAGTTCTACTGAACTTAGAGCTGTGTGCCAAGGGATAGCACACCCTTTCCACAGCTCAAGCTAGGATCAGTAGGCCACAAACTAGTGTAGGTAGTACAACACTGCACAACACTAGAATGTCCTTAAAAGGTGGAGCCAGTGGGTCCACCCAGCCTCAGTACAAGGACATGGCTTTCTCTGACTTGAGAGCCATGTGTGTTGAAAGACACCTGAAGCTAGGACAGAGTCCCTCCACACTACACCTGATAGATCTGCTGACAGCAGATGACCTTAGATTGGCTCTAGGAGCTAAGGGGTCTGAATCAGTGGTTGGGTCAATCATAGTATCTGGGTCAGATGATGAAAATCAGAATGACCAGGACTCTGTGGTTGAAGGGCCAGGCTTCAAGGGGCCTGAAAAGGACAGAGGAATTCTCCCTAAGAGAACTGACAGAGAGGAGGAGAGGCACAGGTCCCCTTCCAGGGAATCTGACCACTCTTATCACTCTGGCAGAGAATTTGTCCAGCAGAGGAGCTCATACTTTTCCTTAAGAGAAACCTCCTCTGAGAGAAGGTGCAAACTGCTCCAGTATGAGGAAGCCAAAGTGGCCCTCAGAACCAAGCAGTTGGCACTGGATAGGGAAGCCCTGGAGATCCAGAGAGCTTCTAGAAGAGAGGGGTTAGAACCCCCTGGTGGCAGCAACAGTGTCCCTAGAGGCAGAGAATTTATTCCAGACCATAGGAACCTGAGCAAGGTTGTTCCTCCCTACCAGAGTGGGGATGATATCCACAAATGGATAACTGCTATGGAGAGGGCCTGTAGAGTACAGCAGGTCCCCCAAAAGCAGTGGGCAGCAATCTTGTGGCTCTCCTTTTCAGATAAAGGTAGAGACAAGCTCCTCACTGTTAGAGAAGAGGATGCTGATGATTATGAAGTCCTGAAGAGTGCACTGATAGATGGGTTTGGCTTAACCACTGAGCAGTACAGGTTGAAGTTCAGAGATACCCAGAAGGCACAGACTCAGGACTGGACTGACTTTGTTGATTGTGCAACCAAGGCTCTGGAGGGTTGGCTGGTTGGCAGTAGGGTTACTGATTTCAAGGGATTGTATAATCTGATGATGAGAGAACAGATCCTTAATAATTGCCAGAACCAGTTGTTGCATCAGTACCTGGTGGACTCTGATCTGACCTCTCCCCAAGAATTGGGAAAGAAGGCAGACAAATGGGTCAGAACCAGGGTGAGGCAGAAAACCCAGATCCAGGGGGTGACACAAAGAAGCAGGATTCTAAGGGCTCTGAGAAAGGTGGGGATAAGGCAAAAGACCAGAAGTCTTCACAAGGGCCCCAAAAATCTGCATCTGGTGGGGAGTCACAGTCCAACAAGGGAAAAGGCCAAAAGAAGTTATGGTGCAAATTCTGTAAACAGAAAGGGCACTGGACTTCTGATTGTACCAAGTCCAAAGACCAAACCACCACCACTCCTGCCCCTAAGGCAACTGTTCCCCCTAGCTCAGCTACTGGTGGAGGTGGTACGCAGAATAAGGGTGTAGTAGGGTTGACCCTGGGTTCTGAAGTGGACTCTGACCTAGTCAGAGTAACCACTCAGGCAATGCTGATTTGTGATGGGAACATTGATATGTCCTTCCTAGTAAGCCCCAGTAATCTGGGCAAATACAAACAGCAGCCTTTAATAAATGGCAAACAGGCTTTGGCATTTAGGGACACAGGTGCTAGTGTCACCATGGTGGCAGAGGATCTAGTGGACCCTGGACAGATCATCCTGGGTGAAATGTACCAGGTGACCAATGCAAGCAATGTCCAGACCAACCATAGTCTGGCAGTTGTGAATTTCTCCTGGGGAGGGGTAACTGGCCTCAAGAAGGTTGTAGTCAGTGCAGACCTCCCTGTAGAATGTCTATTGGGCAATGATCTAGAGACTTCAGCCTGGTCTGAAGTAGAGTTATGGACTCATGCTGAGATGTTGGGCATCCCTGCAGAGGTATTTGCTGTGACCAGGTCACAAGCAAGAATGCATGACACTGAACCAGCTCTGGATCCTGGAACAATGGACCAGATGCTTCCCAAGAGGAGGAGCAGTAGGGTAAAGGCAGTGCCTTCCCCTCTGTCTCAGATCACAGATTCACCCCCAGAGGGAGGTGAAGCAGATCCTGAAGAAGGAACTGCCCCAGAGGGACTTGAGCCTGATCAGGTTGAGTTCTTGGGGGCAGGGGGCCCTTCTAGGGAAGATCTGAGTAAGGAGCAACAGTGCTGCCCCTCTCTTGAACCCCTCAGACAGCAGGCTGCTGCTGAGGCTGCTGGGAGTGCTAGTGGGTCCCATAAAGTTTATTGGGATGAGGGACTCCTATATTCTGAGAGTAGAGACCCAGCCCCTGGAGCCACCAGGAGGTTGGTAATACCTCAGAAGTTTAGGGGGTTCCTCTTGACCTTAGCACATGATATCCCTTTAGCAGGTCACTTGGGCCAAAACAAGACCTGGGACAGGCTTGTTCCACATTTTCATTGGCCACATATGTCAGAGGACACAAAGGAGTTTTGTCGCTCCTGTGTCACTTGCCAAGCCAGTGGTAAGGCAGGTGGCACAACAAAGGCCCCCTGATACCACTACCTGTGGTGGGGGTACCCTTTGAAAGGGTAGGGATTGACATTGTTGGACCCCTTGACCCTCAAACTGCATCTGGGCACAGATTTATCCTGGTGGTAGTGGATCATGCCACCAGGTACCCAGAGGCAATTCCCCTGAGGACCACCACAGCCCCTGTGGTGGCAAGAGCCCTCATTGGAGTTTTCTCCAGAGTGGGTTTTCCAAAGGAGGTTATATCTGACAGAGATACAAACTTCATGTCAGGATATCTGAAAGCAATGTGGAAGGAGTGTGGTGTAACTTACAAGTTCACCACCCCCTATCACCCACAATGCAATGGGTTGGTTGAAAGGTTCAACAAAACCCTGAAGGGAATGATTAAGGGACTCCCAGAGAAGCTTAGGCGGAAATGGGACCTTCTTCTTCCTTGCCTACTATTTGCATACAGAGAAGTTCCACAGAAGGGGGTTGGCTACAGCCCATTTGAGCTTCTGTTTGGGCATCCTGTGAGAGGTCCACTGTGTTTGGTAAAAGAGGGCTGGGAGTTACCTCTCAAGCCCCCAAACAAGATGTGATGGACTATGTACTTGGTCTCCGCTCCCGGATGGCTGAGTACATGAAAAAGGCAACCAAAAACCTGGAGGCCAACCAAGAATTACAAAAAGCTTGGCATGACCAAAAGGCTGTACTGACTGTATACCAGCCAGGACAGAAAGTGTGGGTGTTGGAGCCTGTTGCCCCAGCAGCCCTCCAGGACAAGTGCAGTGGCCCCCATACAATAATTGAACAGAAGGGAGAGGTCACCTATCTGGTGAATCTTGGAACTCCCAGGAGCCCCCTGAGGGTGCTCCTTGTCAACAGATTAAAACCATATGTTGACAGGGCTGACATGGGCTTGCTCATGGCGACTGATGAGTACCAGGAGGAGGAGAGTGACCCTCTCCCTGATCTGCTCTCTCAGAACCCTGATGATGGGTCAGTAGATGGTGTTGCTTTGGCAAGCAGCCTCACTGACCATCAGCAAACTGAGTGCAGACAAGTTCTGTAGTAGTTTAGACATATGTTTAGCCTGACCCCTAGTCAGACTACCTGGTGCACCCATGAGGTGGACACTGGAGACAGTCTGCCTGTCGAGAATAAGATCTACAGGCAACCTGACCATGTCAGGGACTGTATCAGGACTGAAGTCCAGAAAATGTTGGAGTTAGGTGTCATTGAGCCTTCAGATAGCTCCTTGGGCTAGCCCAGTAGTCCTGGTACCCAAGCCTCATACCCAGGGTGGTAAGAAAGAAATGAGGTTTTGTGTAGACTACAGAGGTCTCAATGCAGTCACTAGGACTGATGCCTATCCCATACCAAGGGCAGATGAGCTGATTGATACTTTGGCCTCAGCCAAGTATTAAAGTACATTTGACCTAACAGCTGGCTACTGGCAGATCAGATTAGCTGATGATGCAAAAGCCAAGACAGCATTTTCGACTCCTGGTGGGCACTACCACTTTGTGGTGATGCCCTTTGGATTGAAAAATGCACCTGCCACTTTTCAGAGGTTGGTGAATAAAGTTCTGGCAGGGATGGAGACTTATTGCTCAGCTTATCTAGATGATATTGCTGTCTTTAGTTCCTCCTGGCAGGATCACCTGGTCCACCTCAGAAATGTTTTGGAGGCTCTGCAGAAAGCAGGCCTCACTATCAAGGCCACCAAGTGCCAGATAGGGCAGAGTCAGGTTGTGTACCTGGGCCACCTTGTGGGTGGAGGCCAGGTTCAACCTTTACAGAGCAAGATCCAAACCATAATGGAATGGGTTGCTCCAACCACCCAGACACAGGTGAGAGCCTTCTTAGGCCTGACTGGGTACTATAGGAGGTTTGTCAAGGGATATGGATCTATAGTGACCCCCTTGAATGATCTGACCTCAAAGAAAATGCCCAACAATGTTCAGTGGACAGCTAGCTGTCAAAAGGCATTTGAAGACCTGAAACAGGCCATGTGCAGAAGTGTGGCTACCTGGGGACTATACTTCCCCTTCAGCACTACTCCTAATCTCCTTAAAGTGCAACCAGCCTGGCTGGCCAACAAAGGAAACATGGCAGACACGGATTCAGTGACACCTGTTCTTGCCAGGGCGTCTTGCCTTAGAAGTGTAATTAGACCACTAGCCCACTCCCCAGCCATCCAGCTACAGGAGAGGAAGATTTCGCCCAGCAGATGGCTCCCTTGTTCTCAGTTCCTGAGGACACTTGCCACATAATAGCTGGGCAGGCCGGGGCAGCTGGAAGCAGCTGGGCCCATCGGAAAAGGCTATCAGTGCCCTTTTAGGCAACTTGGAAAAATACAGTTTCTAATGCGGCTTTTCTAAAATACTTAACTTAAATCTGACTTTGGCAATAAGTTGGATTTAAACACCCTTCTGGCTAGTACCATTGGAATGTTACATTTTATTGGAATTAATTAAAGTCACTGAAATATTATACTCTGGGGCTACCAGCTTTCCAATAGGGAAAATCAACTTTGGAGATTTTCCACTACCAGGTCATGTAAAACACACACACTTAATACATGGCCTGCTACTTAGAAACATGCCTCCTACCCTCTGGGCACTTAGAGTAGACTTTAGGGGTGACTTATTGGTAAGAAAGTGGGAGGTTTAGGCCTGTCAAAAGGGTTAATTTGACAGGTTGAATATGACAGTGCTTCCACTGTCATGTTTTCATTTGCCATGTAAGTAGTGGCACAAATAGTGCTGCAGTCCACTCAAGGCACCTTACCTTATAGGCTGTAGGTACTCTTAGTACCTTTACTAGGGACATACAGGTAAGTTAGCCTTGCTATTCACAGATTAGCCAGTTTGTACCCACTGGTACACACTTTTAGGGGTCAGGGCACATACACTGGGCGCTTGACGACACCACACTAGTGTTCAAAGTCATTACAGCAGTACCTGAAGTCATCAAAAAGTGGAGGTGAACCTGCAAAAAGCCATCCTCCTATATACACTGTTCTTTAAGAAAAACAACAGTACACATATTCTATCATGCCATGCAGTGGGAGGTGCTTCCGCTCCCTTCTCCAGCTCCTCTTTGCAGGATCTTTGCAGCAAAAGTGCTGCCTCTTTTTTTTTCTGAGACAAATATTCCTGTTTCACATTTTTTTTAAGTTGAATTTAGGGACCTCTGTGTTTGGAAATGTTATCTGACAGGATTTGTCACCTTTGTTTCTATTTTACTTTCCTACTTTCAATTTGTTATGAACTGTCCTAGAAAAAAAGAACACACAGAAATACCAAACCTGTCTACTTTGACAAAACAAACTCGCATAGGACATTCCAAGGCATAGAGACGATCTAAAGTGCATGACAAGCAGGAGGAAGCAGGAGGAAGCTAAAAAACATTTGAAGACAGAGGGGAGAGTCTACATACTGCAAGAGCCACCATGCCCCCTAAAAACGCACCCCTTGTTGGAGATCTGAAAAATGTGTGCTTGCAGATGAAATATTGGAACTCCCATTTGACATCAAGGACAGGTGTAATTGCTACCTGCTCACCTTTGAGCCTTAATGTGGCCCCTTTAATATTGAGATATCCTTCAACACTGAGGCATTCAACATCTGCTCCATCTTGAGTTTCAAAACCCTCAAGACCAGGAAGACAATACTTGTAAATGCTGGATTCTGAGGATTTTAGTTTTTATTTAACAATGCAACAGTCTCCTGGCATTGCCATTATATCATCTCCATACACTGTGCCTCAATCTCCCATCTGTAAATATTTCAGCTCTGTTGCTATTTGTGGGTATTCTGGCACTGCCCCCATCACAGACTCTGGAACTAAAAACACCTTTAGTTCGAAGTAAGTCTCCATCATTTCGAAAATCTACTCCACTTACCAGATCAGATACACTGAGGTGTACTCTTAAAGGGACACTATTCATCTTTAAGGGCTCATACAACAAAAAGGCCAAGATCAATCTCACTGATGCACCCAATATGACCAACTACATGTACGAGCTTGAATATAAGAATATGCCTTAGCTTATCTCCTCCTTCAAGGGGTTCACTACTGTATGACATCAACAGATTCCTCAACATATTGGCTACAGAAACAGAAAAGCTGAATATACCAATGACTTCTCCTCGGTCAAAGATCTCAGTAAACTTCATGTTATTTTCCAAACATATGCTTCCTTTGTACAGGACCCTAGAAGCTAAGTAGGAGCTTTTCCTTGATACCTGCTTCCATTAAAAGCTCCAATACAATTGTTGCTAAAGAAATAAAGGCCTAGTGATCAGGATTCACTTTTCTTGAGGTCGAATCAAGTAAAAGGCATGGCTCAGCTGCTTTCTCAGCAGTACCATGACATAGAAAATCAGACACTTGATTCTGTTTCCATGAAGGTCTGCAGGTCAGCTGTGGCATCAATGAAAGCAACAAGGACTGCTACTCTCCTTGGCAGATAGAGCCACTCACTCTGCAGAAGAGTTTCTCGAAAATCAAACAGAAGCCTTCCAAGTATTCCAAGATGTATTTAACAAAGCTAAAATGAAGTTCAACCACATCTTTATTGTTGCATCTGTCTCCTCTAACTTGCCATCTCACAATTACTGCCATGATTTGATTGTGCCTAAATAATCTTAGTGTTAAACCCAGCAACCATGAACAATCTTAAACCTATACTTTATTGAACATCAGTATTCGGTTCACACACAGACAGCAAGGTTCATCAAATACAAATGTGAACTACAGGTGCAATCAGAAGTCTCAAGCCCATCAGTATTATCAACAGAGGGTGGTTGAACACCCTCACTGGCACCAACATCAGTCTCAAATGAAACTGCCCAATGAGCAATGGGGGGTAGCTAGAGGTAGAGGATGACAATGTTCCCCTGCTGCAGCTGGAAAGACTTCAACCTGACTAAAGCAAAGGTTTTGTATTGCCCTGCTTCCATTATCAACTCCAAGAGGGGGAAGTATTTTGAAATATCTTCCAGAGTGGCAGGAAATCATAAAAGACATATGGGTGCTGAATATTGTGCAAAGCAACCACACTTTGAAGTTCAATATTCCACCTCTGTGTCATGGTTTGGCTGAGAGCCGAGAAGGCTGCGATTTAGGAGACCTCCCGTTCACAAGCTGCTGTTTCTCCTGATCCTTAATCATTCACTTCTAATGCACTAAAATGTGCCTTAAATGTGATTATCCACCTTCGGCACAATCAAACTCTATGTAGTTGGTGCAGGTACAGACAAGCTTTGACCTAATAGGCTATCCCTTGCTTAGGTTTGTGGCTGGTTACTTCGCAAATTTGAAGCATGAACCCACTCCTACTGCTCCTACATCAGACACTCCTACTTTAAAGATTAATGAAATAACAGCGTTCACTCTAACTATAGGGTGATGAATCAGTATTCATTATACAACAAACTGTTGCCTAGCTTCCCCACCTTCAAATTCACCAATGTCAATAGGTATCTGAATTAAAGTCGTTTTTACCACTTTGCCATATTGAACCTTTTTATTTCTGATGGTGATCTAACCCGGGCAATAGTTCATCCTGTATCAAAAGTGTTTTATGACAAAATATCACGGTCAATAATATCGACCTACAAATATACAGACTCAATAGTGACACCTATGTGTTGCCTTGGTAAGCATTTATAGGGACGTATACATTCACTATTCTTAACTCCCCAGTTACTTACCTTGATCATATGTTGGGATCTAATATTGGGAGTCAGTATAAGTGCAAGTTGCTAATAAAAACTCCTGGGTAGAGTTACCATCCTTTCACTCAGAGCAGCGCAGCAAGGCAACTTGCTGCACTGCATTGAGTGAAAAGGAGAGGGCAGAAGTTCTACATATTTACAAAAATATGGAGCATTTCTGCTCTCTCCTTGTGCTGGCGTACTGTGTGCTGCCTAGCCCCACGGAGGCACCCATGCACCATAGTGCAAAGGACACCTGCACAAAAATAATCCTTAGAGCCATATTTCTCTTTCTATTTGTGCTGCAGAATGTCGCACACATGGAAAGAGCAATTAACTAGGAGAAATAAAGTTATTTCTCCCTGTACACCTCTGTTGATTAGGTGCACCATTCTGGCACAGACCCAGGTTTACAAATCTTTATAAATCTGGGTTTTGTGTCAAAATACATAGGTAGATGCATGGGAATAACCATGTTCCACCCATGTAACACCTACCTCACACAAAGTAATGTGTTGTGTTACTTTGTATTTACTAAACCACACAAAGTGGCTTTGCATGGCTTAGTAAATCTCAGTTAAGGACTTGCATTGCCTTGCAACAACTTGTGTCACACAAGAACAACGCAAGTCCTTAGTAAGTCTGTCCCACCATATTTTGGTAGGACTCCTGCACACTAGCAGTGGCCTAGCTGAATGCTTGGAATGGGCGATTACACAATCCTCTGATATAATGTCCTCACAGAAGATTTCTTGAGTGGCTTTTGTTGATTATGTGTGGTATACTATCATGATATCGAGTAGTAAATATTGTGCTTAAAAAAATATTGTTGCTGTAATATTTACAACCAGAATAATTTAATGGTAAGTGTATATTGGTAAGCAAAGGTTCAAAATACATAGCACTAGATAAATGTACATTGATGATATATATCTTCAAGTTACATAAATGTGGATTTAAGAGAAGTAGGTCTATACTTACCTATATATATGTGTATCCACAGTGTTTTGGTTTTCAGTATATTGGCCATGATATGTTATGTTATGTTACGGAAACTTTTAAAGCGCACGGTTACCCGGAGGTGTCCTGGCGCTAGTTACTTCTCCTTTATGCAGAGCTAGAAAAAAAGGGTTTATTTATCAAAAAGCCAAGTCTTTAACCCTTTCCTGAAAGGTAGAAGATTGGTGGCATTTCTCAAATGGAATGGCAAGTCGTTCCAAGCTTTTGCCGCGCATGAAGAGAAACTTCTACCACCCCACTGTGCTTTTTTTGTTGGTGGGACTACGACCAGCTTGGCTCCCAGAGATCTAAGGGCTCTTGTCGGTATATATCATTGAAACTGGCGTCTTAAATGATCTGGTCCTAAGCCTTGAAGTGCTTTATAGACCATGCAAAGAGATTTAAAATGCACTCGGTTCTTCACCGGGGGCCAGTGCAATTTTTTTATCTCTTTGGAAATTGGGGAGAACCTGGATGTGCCCGTAAGTAATCTGGCCGCGGCGTTTTGTAGCAGCTGAAGTTTATACAGAAGTCTTTCTTGCATATTTAGATAGAGGCTGTTACAGTAATCCAGCCTTGACATGGCCAGTGCTGTAACCACTGTTTGCCGACTCCCCGAAGGTAAAAGCTGCAACACCTTCTTGACAGTTCTAAGGACATGCACTGTTGTTGAAGTTACCGCATTTACTTGGGCCCCAAAGGAGAGTTTCTCATCCAGTATTATTCCCAAATTTTTCACCTTTTTTAGGGTATAGGAGAGTACCCATGGAGGCAGGCCGCCAATTAGGGGTCCAGAAATTAAGATCGTTCCCAAACAGCATTACTTCAGTTTTGCCTGAATTAAGTTTTAGGCAATTGTCTGCCATCCATCTCCCAACCGATTCCATACAGACTTGAAAATGTTTATCTATTCCCATCTCTTGGCCAGGTAGCAGAGACACCACAATTTGTGTATCATCATCATAGGAAGTGAGACCAAACCCGAATGCACTGATAATGGGGGCCAATGATGAGACATACACGTTAAAGAGTGTGGGGCTCAGTGAGGACCCCTGCGGTACACCACATGGCAGTGCAAAGGGTTTGGACTGAAATTTACCTAGAGATACAATCTGTCCTCTGTCTGATAGAAAAGATTTAAGAAGATCCCAAGCTTTACCCTGGACCCCACATGCCTTGAGACGGTCCATCAAAATGTCATGATGGACCGTATCAAAGGCCGCGGACAGATCCAATAAGATCAGGGCTGCCCTACCTCCTCGATCCACGGCTTCCCTGATCTCCTCAGTGGCCTTAATGAGAGCAGACTCAGTGCTGTGTCCTTCTCTAAAGCCATATTGGGAGGGATCCAGTACTTGTACTTCCCCCAGAAAAGTATTGAGTTGACGATATGCTAGCAGCACTCTTGTTTGTTGAATTTCTGACATATGACGTTGTAGGCATACATTGGCATAAACTGACTGGTGAGACTGCAGAACTCTATAAATTTAGGTGTAATTACATGCAGACTGTACAATAGAAAAAACATATATTAAATATGAGCCATGTCTATCTCCATCTGTTTTTTTGAACTGTACTTATTTATTGTTGTTAAGGGGGCATGGTCGGTTGGACAGAGTTCTTAGTGGATATGTAGCATGTTAATGTCATTGTATGCATTTTGACTGCTCTTGTAACAGTTAGCTACGGCTCTTGGTATGCCCACGTGAAGGGCTGGTGGGAGAAGAGAAAGGATCCCTGTGTCCTCTACCTGTTCTACGAGGATATTATGGAGGTGAGAGCTGAAAGTTCCCCAACACCATGTAAGCAAATCTCACCATTACATCGACCTGCACGACTTCAGGTAGCATTCAGCAAACTGACGCCTTGTCCCATTTATCTCTCTTCTCTTCAGGACCCGATGCGTGAAATACGGAAGATCAGTGAGTTCTTGGAGAAGGATCTTGGAGATGAGGTTCTAGAGAAGATTGTCCACCACACATCATTCAAGGAGATGGAGCAGAATTTTATGTCCATCTATGGTAGCATCCCAATTGTTGACATGGATCATAATGTGTCCCCATTCATGAGAAAGGGTGAGTCCCTCCCTTTGACCACAAATTGTCCTTGTAAAAGAGAGTTATGTCTTATTTAGATCTCTTCCCTGAGGGCTGGTCATTCTTTATTGAGCTACAATATATGTACTGCCCAGCAGTGGTGGCTGGAGATCTTTGAAGGTGGTACGTCATAATATTTCCCACACATTCCAGTCAGTGAATTGAACTAGCATGTCTCTGGTGGGTTTCCTCCAAAGATTGTTCTTTAAAAAAGAAGCCAAATAGTGCACAGTTTTCATATAATGTTCTTTAAAAAAAACATAGGCTCTGTAAAGGGCACATCCAGTACCTTTCCCATGGGTTTTCTCAATTTTTGAGAATTTGCCATTTATACTCTCATGTGTCATACATCATCTATATTCCAGTGCTACCAAGTTGCTCTGGGTATCATCATATGCCAAGAATTAATTCAAGTATGTCAGGGACTGCTTTTTGCCAGGGGTGCCTGCCGCATGTCTTGGCTGCCCTTCCTATGCCAAAACTTACCTCTAGCATTTCAGTGTTAGCATTTTGCCATAGGTGCACACATAGGCCAAGAATCACCTCAAATATGTCAGTTACTGCGTTTTAGCTCAAGTCCATCACACTTATACCCACACACATGCACACACACCCACACAAAAGCACACACAGACTCTCACACTCAAACCACAAACATTCAAATGCACACAACTCAAACCCTCTCATGCTTTTCCACACACTCATGAGCTCAGACACACATTCACACTCTCCCTCAAGCTCTCACATTCACAAACATGCTCTCTAGCACATTCACACTCTAACATGCTATCACTCCACCCACCACACACTCACGCACACACTCTCACACTCACTCACATGCCCACTGTTGCTCTCACACATAGTGTAACAAATTCAAAAACACACATGCCCATATACACTTAAACACTCTCTCTCCCACACGGAAACACACTCATAGAGCAATTCTGCATACATTGTTTACTGACATTGCCTCCATGAAGGCTAGTGCTGGGTTTGGGCCCCTGCTGCTCTGGGTGGAATGAAATAGGTCATAGGGGTTGCATTGTTGATCACCCTGACAGCCCCATTTTAGCAGATATGCCACATTGCCCGAGGCATGGACAATATGTCTGCAAAATAATATGAAATGTGCCTTTGTAAGAGGGCAAAGCAGAATTAAAACCTAACCGCATATTTTCAGACATCTGTCTGGAGAGTGCTACGTACAGACAGAACACGGCAGGTGGGTCATAGTTCAGTTCCACTGGTACATTTGTGCCATTGTTTGCAGATGGTGTCCACCAGCGATCGTTTTTTAGCACTACTACTTATTTTTTATCATCTGACTTTGATCCAGTGTAGAGAACCTGCAAGAGTGAGATAGAAACAGGAAGTGTAGGGAGGTGGGAAAAATAGGCATGAATTTCAGTCAAGTCTAGGCAGCCTCGGCATTCGTCTTCATCCTCCTCATGTGCTCCTCAGCTGATCCTGGTGTGGAGCACTGAAGTACAATAGCAGTGTTCATGAAAACATCATATTTTTATGAGAACTGCGAATGGATCTGCTGGCAGAGACCAGTGTAATATGTAGTGGCATAGCAAATGTGTAATGAACCTTCATGCAAGCATGGAAATGTGCCTCCACCCTCCCTTTTGGTTGAAAAAAGGCACCTAAAATTTGGTTGCAGGGAGCCGCTCAGATCTTTGGGCTCTAGTTCCACTGCGCCTGCTGCACTGTTGATAGCTCTGCCCCTGGCAATATGTGGTTGCTTACAGGTGGCTGCCCTAACACTCATGTTGATGAACCCCAAAGCTACCTTTAGAACTACAGAGTTTCTGTTCCATGGTAGGCCAGAGAGTTGGGGGCACCTGTAAGTATCCCAGGATGCATTACCCTCAGATCACCTCCAAGCCTACTCTCTTTGCTGCACGACATTCACTTTGCTAACTGAGACATTCTGAAAGCTGTTTTTGCCACATCTGCATGAATACAACTTATTTGAGTGCTCTGTGGCAGTGTTAGTGCGATGTGCAAAAACCTAAACAAACACATAGGACATCTTTGGAATGAAGTTCTAGATCGTGCCAAATTAAATAAAACCATATATATAAATGTGAAGTTGTCAAAAGACTGCCTGGATGTCCACAGAAATGCCTCCTCGATGACTTTAAACATTAGACTGTCATAAAGAGATACATATTGGGTCCTAAGAAGAATAGCATTCCTTTTCAATGTTGACCTGCATTTCTTCTTCCCTTGCAGTTCTTGTTGCCTCCTGCCACTACCATTTCGGCTCCCTTTATAATGTCTACATCAGCAAAAAACTCCTTGTGTTCCCAGGGCACCGCCACCTGTGCTTGGCCATGATACCTCCCTTTGCTGGGAAAAAATAGACAGCATTTGTTTCTCTTGAAACCTCCAATGTATAATTCAAAGTGATATCTCTCTTTGCACAGGAATTGTCGGGGACTGGAAGAACCACTTCACTGTAACCCAAAATGAAAAGTTCGATGAAGACTACGAGAAGAATATGGCGGGTACCTCGTTGCACTTCAGAACAGAACTCTGACATTCTGATCGACGATCCACTCCTTGTTTTCGTCTCACTAAAAATGTGTTTGACCTGCCACAAGCAGTTTTTGAATTTCCATTGATCCCATTCCTCATTGGGTTTCTTCGGCAAAGGGGATGTCTCGCCCTACCCTTTAGCCCATCGGCCTGCATAGGTTATAGCCTTTTGCCACACCCACCATCCAGCCCTCCCTGTAATCCACTCTTGATCACCTCAGTGAATAAATTGCATCTTGTTCCAGGGAAATTCAAATACTTTAGAATTGTAAAAAAGTACTGTGGACTAATTTAGAGTTTGACTGAGAGGTACTCTGTCCCTAATGTGATCAATAGTCAGTCTACCTTATTACAAGGCCATAGAATATAATGCACTTGTAATAAGACAGACAGGATATCCGTCATGTTTGTGATGAGGCGACCCATCCTCCATACTCTAAGCCAGGCACCCTGTCTACTGTGGGCCCATGAATGACAGGACCAGCTCTCTTTCAATGTATGAAGGTAAATTTCCACACAATGTGTTGGTAAATATTAGAGTGTTGATGACGTGCCTCATAAGATGATCGAAACAATCTCTTAGTTCAGGGCTCTCTGTGGATCTGCTAGGTGCCCTAATTGAATGGGTTTGCATGATTTTTTTGTAGTTACCTCACATAAGTGGATTGTGTTTACTTTCTAAGGTTGATCCTCTTTTCTCCGAAACATGAATTGGTGTGGACATTCTGTAGATCTCTTAGAAAAACAAAAAAGTGATTGAGGGAATGTTTGATTTATTCTTGGCAATTACTTGGGCCACCTTCCAGTCCATCATTATTGTGTTTGCTATGCCACTGTAGATAAGGACTTGCCATATGCAAATCCGTCTTGGTTATCCTCCTATAGGAACTGTCCTGTCTGAAATGCCAGGCCAGGTCCCATCCAGATGGGAACACAAGCAGCCCCAGACCTGTTTCGGCGTTTTGGCTGTCGTCATTGAGCTTCAGCTTGAGTTCAATGGTAAAGTGTCATGGGACCCACATCTGATCTTACGTATCACACAACTTGCTCAGAAAAAACAAAAACGTAATGGCTGGAATGCTTGAATTATTTTCAGCCACAGGTAATTATGGATGGAATACTTGAACTGATCTCAGTCATTGGTACTTCGTGGCATCAGGAGAAAAACAAATGCTGAACTGGTAAGTTGCCCTAGTTTGTCCTGGTGGCTGAGATTAATTCAAGCATTCCACTCATCACCTTTTTTCTTTTCCTCAGTGCTACAACTTAAGTGAGACCGTATGACAGCCATGGGCCTTGTGTTCACTATACTATAGGAATCAAGGTGACTCTACTGATGCCGCCCAAATAGGCCGAAACCTGTCTGGGGTTGCTTGTGTTTTTGCGCAAAGGGGACCTGGCCTGTTCCTATTCACCAAGAGTACCATAGTTGGCAAAAGCACTAAAGGACTGGAATGAGACACAGGTGACGACCAATGACAGAGATCAATTTGTACATTCCACCCACCCATCATTTTTTGTTTTTCTCTGTGTGCATCTGGACATTTAATTCCATAAAATACACGTGGGCATTTTTTTTAGTCTTGCCTAGAGAGGCCATTTCACACACTACTTTCAGTCAAGACATCATACTGATATCTGTGAGGAATTTGGAAGAACCCCCACCCCCGCGAGAAAGTTACTAACAAAGCTTATTGAAATGTACACACCTGTTGAGACATTCATTAGTAGCAGAACACAGGATACAACATTCATTGAAATGGCCACTGTGCTCAGATGAATAATGGAAAAATGTTTGGGGACACAGTCTGAATGTGGAGCCCCTGAGAGTCCTGTAGTGAGATGCTTTGACAGGTCTGGTTTCATTGCCTTTATAGAGGCTGAACAGGTTAATCTTTGCTCGGCTCCTGATTCTTGTCCCAGAACTTGGTGGCTGAAATCTGTCATGAAAAGATCTTGCAATTTATCTTTGCCTAGTTTAGGCACTCCCTTCTCTTGTCTCGGTCTCATTCTGCACGTATAAATGGCAGTAGAAGGCATTTGGATGCTTCTAAATCTCATTCTTAACCTATACTCTTCAATAAATCATCAGTACGTTTAACAATGCTCATTTCTCAATTTTGTGTCACAAATGTATTCTAGTAATACGTTTCCATAATGAGCAACGCTGCATGTACATTTCAGTGGGCAATCTTCCTTATCACCACTTGAAAACCTTGGGGGCTGATTTGCTAATCATGTTGTAATGCAGCAGAGTAACCAAAGTTGCTGTGCTGCGTTGCGCTATGGGAGACAGCAGCACAGCGCCATGTCTAGTAATATTTGCCACTGCTGCTCTCTTCCCCAGCGCTGGCGCTCTTTCGGGCTGCCTAGCGCCACACATATAAAAGTAGAAAGGTGTGCGCCTAATGCCTAGCAAAGGGTTTGTACTGCAAGGGCACTCTTCGAGTACAAAATGCAATGCCTGGCTAAACTTTTAAAGATTGCACACATTCAATGTGCGGTGCACAGTGCAACACACATGCAGTGTATGAAACGTTAGGAGAAATTAAGAGTTATCCTTTTCACACGGTTGTGTGACTTTGTAGTTCTATGTATACTTATGTGTATGCGTGTGGATTTATGTAGCACAAACCTTGCTACAGATCAGATGTAACTGGGCAACCACCTCCCTCCAGGTCACTATGGACACTAGTTCCAGTCCTGGGCGTTTGTGTAATAGCCTAAACCATCCTGTATGTTGTTGTCTTGTTTTTATTCCATTGGACTAATTAGGATAACACACCTGATGTCAATATTTGACGGTGAAAATTCAGGACTGGACACTTTCGGTAATGAACTGGAGGGAGGTGGTCACCCTATAAGTACAGTGGTAGATGGGATACAATGCAGAACGAAGGAAGGGTGAAACAGTGGAAAATGTGAAGAATGAAGGACGTGCACACAGTGGAAGTAGAGAGGAGAGTGTACTTAGTGATGCGGAAGGGAACAGGAGGTCAAAGGTGAGCATGGCGGCTTAAGGCATGGAACTGAAGAGAACGGGTAAAGAAGGGTAGGGCTGGGCCAGGGGTAGAAGAGTGTGGCTCACTTGGCATGTAATGCTTGGGTGGGGAGAATCTGAAAATTCTATCTGAAAAGGAAAGAAAATTGCCAGCTGCTTTTCAAGATATACTTTAGGGAGGTTTGAGATAAGGGCTCATTTACAGTTTGTCAACCAGCCATATTTAGAGACTCCTGCAGTGTTGGTGGAAATGATTGGCGACGCCCACAACTAGGGGTGTGGTGCCCTTATTTGCATCTCGGGCGGGAGCCTCCGATGGCCTGGAAGGTTTTGGCAGGAAGAGGCGCTCCAGTGACGTCATTCAAATGCGCAAGGGGGCGCCGGCACAGGATATAAGCTGCGGGAGGGAACAGGTAAACCCTCTTTGCCCTTTCCAACGGCTCCTGAAGTGGTGGACCGGTGGCGAAATTCCCACCCACCCATTCCAAACATTGAAAGGCTGGTTCCCTTGCAGAAAAATGGCTAGGGATACTGAGATGTGGACTCTTCTTTCTATGGACTGACTGACCCTTAGAACAGGGCGAGCATTCAATGGGGCTCTGGGCTGCCGGGAGGGGGAACTGTCCTGGACTCTCCTGCCCTACCCGAGAGGCCTGGGTGTGTGTTAAGAACTTTTGGGGGTGCCCTGGGTCAGGAACCCCAGTGGGGGCCAAGGTGATATGCAGTGCCCTGGTGGTAGTACCACTGGAATGAAGGGCTGAAAAGGTACTACCAATAAAAATGACTGCTGGTCAATGTGTTGCGTCAGTGCTGTCGGAAACCCTGGGTGGTACCCAGGGGCCAGGGCAAGTTGAGACCTGCTGGCACAGCGAGTACTAAGGAGTTCAGCATAATTTGTGAGTCATGATGATTAAGCCAATGTATATAATATAAATACAATCTTTTGCATAACGCAACCTTTTATATGCTTGCATCTTCTGGGCAATTCATTAAGTAATTGTACAGGTGTGTGTTTCACTTATGCTTGAAATATGATACATTTAATAAAGTAAAGATCTAAACAGGAATGAGTAAATTAAAGTGAAATAAAGGACTACACCGTGGATGAACAACAATCTGTGTTTGTTTCGGTCATTCTGGGGTACAAGATTGTTGAGAGGGGATTGTACAACAAGTGGGGCGATTCGAACGTTGTATGCATATTATCTCTTTGTGAAAGGTGCCATCTGGTGTAGTGGATGCACTGTCTTCAAACATAAATGGCAAGTGGCTGACCGCTCTGCATTATTTTATTTAAGATCCAAACCCCAAAACGGATGGTGCTGGGGTGGGGGTGTGGCGTTGTTTCTGAAAAAACAAACAAAAAGAAAACGGTCATGCTGCACAGGGAGTTTTCTCCTGTTCGTTGAGGCAGTGTTGAATGTCTAACTCCTGCATCCATCATGCCTTGCTTGCAAAATCTTCATCAGGAGTACTGCCCTGGCTATGTCAGAACTGACGAATTACAGGCTGGAGCCCTATGATGGAGTGGCCTCTGTCAATGATTAACTCCCAGCAGTGGTTCCCCCAACGTTAAATGAAGTGGACGAACAGCAAATTTGACGGAACAGAAGCTTTGTCAATTTCTGGCTGAGCACCTGCTCTGCCAAGATTTACATCTTTAGGCCTTTAGGCCTTCATTACAAGTGTTCCTGCGTTGTTTACTAGGCAAGTAATCGGTGTGTTACCAATTTTTCCCTCCTCCGACATTTTAGCAGGATAAAAGCTGCTACAATTTTCGAATGAGAAATCTCTGAATAATGAGGAATTATGTCAGAATTCGTTTGCGGAAACACTGATACTCGTGGTAATTTACCATTTCTGATTGACTGCTTGGGTTTCACCCTTGGAACTTGGACAATATCACTTTGACCCTTTTGGTGCTCATGACGGAATGGTTCCGTCATGATCACCAGTGCTCCTGTGCTCATGAAGGAACCATTCCGTCATGTGCACAGGCACACTAAATCCCTCTGCTGCAAACAGCAGAGGGATTTCCTTTTTTTGGGGGCATCGGGAGGTGGGGAAGAGCTTCTTCAACCTCCTGAGGCCTGTTTCTGATTTTCAATGTACTGACGATCGCGTGCATGGCGCGCTGTCGACATTACATTGAAAACGAAACTGCAACTTAGTTTCAGTTTCGATGTTTGGTGCTCGTTGGGCGATCTCAGGCCCCTAAGCACCAAAACACTTGGGAGAGGTATCGTTGGAAAGGGGAGAATCTCCCCTTTCCAATGGGACCCTTCCCTAGTAGATCCCTGCCTGGGGATCGCCCCAGGAGGGCGATCCCCAAGCAGAGATCAACCCAGTAGCCACCAGGGAGGGGGGAGCGGCCCCTTGGGCAAGGGCCTTTACTCCCCCCATTAAATTTTGACAAACACCCTAGACGCCAGCGATTCTTTTTTTATAGGCCAGGGGTGGGGGCTACCCAGAATTGGCATGCCAATGCCCCCACCCCCCAAAAAAAAATGCCACAGTCTTTCTGCCCCCCCAGGAGGCAGATGGGGCAGTAGCCCCTGATCTGCCCCCCCCCCCAGGGGGGCAGAAAGCCCACTAGGCACCAGGGGTTTCTTTTTTTTTAAACGTAGGGGTGGGGGCTGCCCAGAATGGGCATGCCAATGCCCCCACCCCAAAAAAATTGCCACAGTCTTTCTGCCCCACCAGGTAGACAGATGGGGGCAATAGCCCCTTGTCTGTCCCCTTGGGGGAGCAGAAAGCCCACTAGGCACCAGGGATACATTTTTTCTAAATTCAGGGGTAGGGGCTGCCCAGAATGGGTATGTCAATGCCCCCACCCCCCAAAAAAGGTGCCACAGTTTTTCCGCCCCCCCAGGAGGCAGATGGAGACAGTAGCCCCTGATCTGCCCATCGGGGGAGCAGAGAGCCCACTAGGCGCCAGCGATTATGCTGGCTTTTTTATATGTAGTTGTGGGGGCTGCCCAGAATGGGTATCCCAATACCCCCACCCCCCCAAAAAAAATAGCCATAGCCTTTCTGCCCCCTTTGGGGGCATATCAGGGCAATAGCCCCCGATTACCCCCTCCCCAGGACGGCAGAAAGCCCACTAGGCACTGACTTTTTTTCAGAATGTGCCTACCTGTGGATTTTGGGTCCTAGCGCAGCCGGCACCCAAGGAAACCTAGAAAGCCTATACATTTTTGAAAACTAGACACCCAGGGGAATCCAGGATGTGGTGACTTGTGTGGCTCTCACTAGGTTCTGCTACCCAGAATCCCTTGCAAATCTCACACTTTGTAAAAAAAAAACATTTTCCTCACATTTCTGTGATGGAAAGTTCTGGAATTTGCGCAGATCCACAAACCTCCACCCACCCAGCATTCCCCAAAGTCTCCCGATAAAAATAGTACCTCACTTGTTTGGGCAGGCCTGCTATCCGCGACAGGAAATGGCCCAAAACGCAACTTGGACACACCACATTTTTACACTGAAAACTGACCCTTTTTTTGCAACGTGCCTAGCTGTAGAGTTTGAGCCCTAGCTCTGCCGGCACCTAGGGAAACCTAGCAAACCTATACATTTTTTAAAACTAGACACCCAGGGAAATTCAGGATGGGCTGACTTGTGTGGCTCTCACTAGGTTCTGTTGCCCAGAATCCCTTGCAAACCTCAAACTTTGTAAAAAAAAAACAATTTTCCTCACATTTCTGTGATAGAAAGTTCTGGAATCTGCGCAGATCCACAAACTTCCACCCACCCAGCATTTCCCAAAGTCTCCCGATAAAAATGGTACCTCATTTGTGTGGGTAGACCTAGTGCCCACAACAGGAAACGGCACAAAACGCAAAGTGGACACACCACATTTTTACAGTGATAACTGACCCTTTTTTTTGCAAAGTGCCTAACTTTAGATTTTGAACCCTAGCTCTGCCGGCAACTAGGGGCCTAGCAAATCTATACATTTTTGAATACTAGACACCCAGGGGAATACAGGATGGGGTGACTTGTGTGGGTTTTACCAGGTTCTGTTACCCAGAATCCATTGCAAACCTCAAACATTATTAAAAAAAACAATTTTCCCCATATTTCTGTGATGGAAAGTTCTGGAATCTGCATGTGTCCACAAACTTCCACCCACCCTGCATTCTCCAAAGTCTCCTGATAAAAATGGTCCCTCACTTGTGTGGGTGGGTCAAGTAGCCATGCCAGGTAAGGGCTCAAAACGTATTGTGGAGACATCAAAATGACCTATCACAAAACGACCTGGTTTTGCAAGGGGGGGGGCACCTGGAATTTTGGCCCCGGGCTCAGTGGCCATCTAGGGAAACCTACCAAACCCACACATTTCTGAAAACTAGACACCCTGGGGAGTCCAGTGAGGTATGGCTTGCATGGATCCCCCAATGTTTCCCTACCCAGAATCCCCTGCAAACCTCAAATTTAGCTGAAATAACTCACATTTTCCTCACTTTTCTGTGTGGGAAAGTTGTGGGATCACCGGGCTGACATAAATTTCCTACCACCTAGCGTTCCCCCAGGTCTCCCGATAAAAATGGTACCTCACTTGTGTGGGTAGGCATAGTGGCTGCAACAGGTAATGGCCCAAATCGTACTGTGGAGACTTCAAAATTACCTATCATAAAACTACCTGGTTTTGCAGGGGGGGTCACATGAATTTTTGGTCCCGGGCTTGGCGGCCATCTAGTGAAACCTACCCAACCCACACATTTCTGAAAACTAGAGACCCGGGGGAGTCCAGGGAGGTATGGCTTGCAAGTACTCCCCAAGTTTTCCTACCAATTTTTCTCAAATTTGTGTGTGGGTAAGTTGTAGGATTACTGGGCTGACACAAATTTCCTACCACCCAGTGTTCCCCCAGGTCTCCCGATAAAAATGGTACCTCACTTGTGTGGGTGGGTCAAGGACCAGCGACAGGCAAGGGCCCTAAACGTATTGTGGAGACATCAAAATTACCTATCATAAAACAACCTGTTTTTGCAGGTGGGGGGGGGGGGGACCTGGGTTTTTGACCCCGGGCTCAGCGGCCATCTAGGGAAACCTACCAAAACCACACATTTCTGAAAACTAGACACCCTGGGTAGTCCAGTGAGGTATGGCTTATGTGGCTCCCTCAACGTTTCCATACCCAGAACCCCCTGCAAACCTCAAATTTAGCTGAAAAAATTCACTTTTCCACACATGTTTGTGTGGGATCACCGTGCCGGCACAAATGCCCTACCACCGAGCGTTCTCCTTGTTCTCTTGAGTAAAATTATACCTCATGTGGGTGGGCCAAAGGCCTGTGACTGTGAAGGGCCAAAAACATAGGGATTAAGGGTATAGCACCGCAAATTCTAAGCGCTGCTTTTTCTTAAAAAAGAAGTATTTAGCTGATTCTGCATTGGACAGTCACACAAGTGAGGTTTAATTTTACTTGAGAAACCAAGGGAAACCACGGGCACTAGGCCTACCCACACAAGTGAGGTACCATTTTTTTGGAAGACTTTGGGGAATGCGGGGTGGGTGGAATTGTGTGGATTCACACAGATTCCAGAACTTTCCATCACAGAAATTTGAGGTAAATGTGTTTTTTTTTACAAAGTTTGAGGTTTGGAAGGGATTCTGGGTAACAGAACCTGGTGAGAGCCACTCAAGTCACCCCATCCTAGATTCGTCTGGGTGCCTAGTTTTCAAAAAGGTATAGGCTTGCTAGGTTTCACTAGGTGCCGGCAGAGCTAGGGTTCAAAATCTACAGCTAGGGACTTTGCAAAAAAAGGTTCTGTTTTCACTGTAAAATTGTGGAGTCTCCACGTTGCGTTTTGGGCCATTTCCTGTCACGGCCACTAGGCCTGCCCACACAAGCGAGGTACCATTTTTTTCGGGAGACTAAGGGGAACACAGAATTGTAGAGCAACTGTTATTACCTATTGACTTTCGATGCATTTCTGCCTTCCAAATGTAAGACAATGTGTAAAAAAGAAGTCACTTTGAAAAATGTCCTCTAATTCACATGCTAGTACGGGTACCCGCAATTTCGGAGATGTGCAAATAGCTACTGTTTCTAAACTCTATATTTTGTTCCCATTTCAGAAATACATAGATGTCTTTCATACTGATTTTTCACTGTTTATATTTTCCTAAATGAATTGCAATATACCCGGTACACAATAAAAAACCATTCCAAGACGCTGCTCAGTTATTGGCTCTGGGTTCGTCGGGTTCTTGGTGAACCTACAAGTCCTATATATCCCCACAACCAGAAGGGTTCAGTGGATTTAACGGTATATTGCTTTGAAAAATTTGTCATACCTAGTTGAAGTTACAGGGGAAAACGTTGGCACAAAAGGCTGGTTTTTTCAACTAATTTGCAATTGTTCCTATTTTCAACTGTTAGTTTCTATAAAAAAAACTAGAAGGATCTACACAAATGACCCCTTGCTGAATTCAGAATTGTATCTACTTTTCTGAAATGTATAGCTTTTTATGATCCATTATTGCTTTTCTACCCATTTCTACCATTAACTGGAAGAAGGTTGAATGCACAAAAAATAGCAAAAATAGGCTATGTCCCAGTAAAGTGCCAAAACTGTGCAAAAACTTTTGGTTTTCTGACAAAAGTCTGTCAGTCCCTGAAAGCTGGGAAGATGGTGATTTCAGCACCACAAACCGTTTGTTGATACCATTTGCAGCACCTTTTTCCAATTTTTCCCCAAAAACCAAACTTTAGCTGTATTGTGGCTAATTTCTGGGTCCCCTCCAGGGGAATCAACAAACCCTCGGTACCTTTAAAATCCCCATGATGTTGGAAAAAAAGGACGCAAGTTTGGCGTGGATACCTTATGTGGTCAAAAAGTTACAGGGGCCTAAGTGCAAACTACCCCAAAGAGCCAAAAAAAGGCTTAGCACAGGGGGGAAAAAGGCCTAGCAGCGAAGGGGTTAAATTGCACACCGCTGAATTGTGATTGTTTTTGTGTGTGTGTGTGTGTTTTCTTATTGCTGTCTTGATAACATGACATTTTTGACAGAACTGACTTTTTAAGCAGTTTTTATGTTTCATATTAGATGAACTAGACAGAAATTCAAAAAGGCTTGTTAGCTAATTGACATGAATAGATCAGGCCTCCAAAAACACACACTTTATTCCCATGTGAGGTATGGCAATTTACTTCATGGTAACGTTTATTTCTTTGGAAGTAAGTTGCCCATCACCTCCCTTGAACAAACATACCTACTTACAGCTCCAGTCCCAAATCAAAGAAAAAGTATCTTCTCCCTAGGAATGAAATGGTCCTAAAGGGTGACTCTGCAACCAGAAAATCCTGACTTCCTACCAGAGCTCTTGATGAGGTGAGACAGTAAGTGGGAGTAACGTAAGGAGTGGGATGTTTAAAGAAAAACTGGAAAAAATAGATATTAACGTAAGTGACATGCGCATGAACTCCTCATCTCATTCCTCATTTTAGCCCTCACTACTCAAGGATACAGAGAAGAAATACAACCTGGATTGATGACAAAGAAGAATCAAATTATCCAAATATATTGCAAACATAGTACTGCCTCTCAAATCCAACAAAGGAATCTCATTTGTGAAGGGCAGATGAGATTACTTCATTTCCAAATATCAAAGCTCCTCGGACCATCAGGTTGGGCGATAATAGGACACAAATGTAGAAGAGAAGTGGTACACCATGTAGTAACTTTATGGATCTCTGGGAACAGCCCTCATGCCTCTGGTGGTGATACGTCAGAGAGATGCCGATCCGAATCCCCCGCTCAGGGAAGTAGAAGAGGCCTTCTAACCATATCCTGCAACTCCAAAGTAAAAATACACTCTTCATGTTTGCAAAATATGGCAGACTGGGGAACATAAATTAGGACTTCTTTAGGAAGGTCTGGGTTATAGACACGAGTCTCTGAGTCTCCACAGGGAAAAAGGAAAGAAATCTAGCAAACAATCCTGTCCTTGATGGAAGTTAAAGCTATCTTTAGCACAAATCCTTCATTGAACCTTAGAACTAGGCATCCTCAAATATAGGAGTCTTAATGTAACAGAATCCAACTCTTCCAGACTGAGTTGCCATCTACGTCACTGAAAAAAGATTTTTTTAAAGAAAGTAACTTTTCAGATAGGCCCTCCAGTGTCAGATGGCAGAGAGGGTGAAAAATGGCAGGCTCCATTCCAGCAATAACTGGGAGGTCTAGCTTCATAGGGCAGAAACTCTTACTACCTAGTTTAGGAAGAAGTTTGTAGAAATGATCAGTTCTCCAACGATGATGATAAAAAGTCTTCCTTTTAATAAAGCATTAGTTAAAGTATAATAAACCCCATCCATCAATAGATAGGTCCAGAAACCAACTGACACTTCACTTCTAAACATAACATTCCCCCCTTGAGCCTACATCACATAAACCTTCCAGAAGAGTGGTAGGCTAGCAAAGCTACCACAAAACCTTTAGTATAGGATACCACACACCTTCCCCGTTACTTCAACAAAAAGAGAGACACACACATGACTATGAAGATGAGACAACTAATACACAGCAAAGCATGAAGAACACTACATTACATAAATCGCATTTAAGAATATCATTACACAAAATCTTGGAGATGGGTTGGTCTCCTGCTTATACATTGACTTTTCCTGTTGCTTGCTTATATACAGTTGGCAACCCTGGATTCCGAAGAGCACTAAACTTACTGCCCCTTGGAAACAGATTTACTACCATCCTCGGATACAGGATCAATCCCAGAGCCAGTAGCAAAATCCATTGATCCTGCGTCCTTCCGTACTGCAATTCTACCCAAATTCCAAATACGGTGATCATCAGTCTTGATTGCATTCCTGAGCTGTTTGATAACCCTCCTGGGTTGGGAGAAATTGTCCAACAACCCACCTATCCTTGGATTTTTAATCTTTACCCAATCACCAACTTTTACATTGGTACACTTCACTGCCATTTATTTTCAAAATACTCTTTCCGCTTCCTCACAACTTCTTTCTCTCTGTTAGCCCTCAAACTCAGGCACAAATCTTCACTTTCTGAAATTAGATTGGTTCCAAATGTCCTCACTTTCTTTATCTATGCCGGACCAATCAGATCATTGGGAGACCTTTTCTTAAACAGTAAAAACAGCGTAACGTCTGTAGGAGAATTAGGAGTCAATCTGTACATACAAACTTTCTTTTTCAAGTCGTCCACCCAACTCATCCCATTCACTACTGCATGCTGGATACACTCCTTTACCACCTTGTTGTAACGTTCAATCATACCTTTGGCAGCGGGATGATATAAAGATGTAGTCCTGTGCTTGATTGCCCCTTTCACACAAAACCTCCTCCATCATCATTGATGTTAATTGCACTCCATTATCTGTCAACAAGACCACTGGAAATTCATCCCAGCCAAAAACTTCTTCTAAAAACAAAATCTTATCCTGGGTCTCTACAGCATTCACCACTTTAAGCTCAGGCCACATAGAGAACATATCCATGCAGGTGATAAACTTATCACTCCCTGAAATCCTGATAGGACCTACTATGGCCAGGGCAACCTCTGTCCAAGGGCCAGACACAGGCTCTCTGATTAACAAAGGTTGAGTCCTGCATTTCAAGATTTTGTCACTCTTACTGCACTCCATGCAATCTCATACCACTCTCTCAATTACCACATCCATGCCCGGCCACCAATAATTCATTCTTATTCTCTCCTTCATTTTGGAAATCCCCGGGTGACTCTCATAAGCATTCTCAATAAGCTTCATCCTCACCTTCTCTGGGGAAATCAATCTTCCACCTCTCATTATCAGGCCATTTTCCGTCACTTGCAAAAAGCCTTCTATGCTCTTGGGGACTTTAACCCCACCAGACCAACCTTTTTTTAACCTGTGAAGCAGTTCCTGAAAATGTGCATCGTTCATCAGTTCTTTTCTCCACTCCTCCTCTTGAATGATGCCACCTGATAAGGCACAGACCACGACAGATTCATCCCCAAATTAATTTTCAAAACCTATGTCATTGTCTGCTCCAGGCACCTGTGCACACAATCTAGAACAACAGTGTGCAATGATTTTCAATACACCAGGAACATATGTGACAGTGAAATCAAATTCTTGTAGTGCCACCACCCACCTTCTGATCCTACTGGAGATGGCATGAATTCCTTTTTTACAAAAAACCTCTTTCAAGGGTTTATGGTCAGTTTTTACCTAAAATGGACTGCCCCACAAGAACCTTTTTTTGCTTGGATATTGCCCAGTACACCACCAAAGCCTCTCTTTTAATGACAGGGTAGTTTGCTTCAGAGCCTTGTATCGCCCCACACAAAAACAAGGTGGTGCTATCCTTACCACACGTTTCTTGTTCCAACACTGCTCCTAATCCTTTCACACTGGCATCTGTTCTCAATATAGTTTTCACACCTGGCTCGAAACTAGATAAACTAGACGCCTTAGCCAAGTCTTTTTACCCTTTTAAACTCCTTCTCACATTCTGAGGTCCAAATAAACTCAACCCCCTTTTTCAGCAACATTCTCATGCTGTTACATCCTTCAGCAAAGCTGGGAATGAACTTGCTGTAGAATTTTGCTGTTCTCAAAAACGTAACTAGCTCTTCCTTCGAATTAGGGTTTGGCATATCTTTTATCACACACACAAGACTGGCTATGGGACGAATCCCATCAGCGGTGACTAGATGGCAAAGATACTCTATTTCTGTCACTCCAAATATGCATTTCTCCAGTTTCAAAGTCAACCCACTGGACCCCAATCTTCTCAACACCTCACACACCCTTCCATCATGTTCCTTTTTGTTTTCACAGTAGACTAGTACATCATCTTGAAAGATTTTCACACCATCAACCCCTTTTAGAACATTCTCCATGGCTGTTTGAAAAACTGCCAAAGCAGATATTAAGCCAAAAGGCATCCGCAAATACTTATTAGTGTCAAATGGTGTAATAAATGAAGTTAATTCTTGCGATTGAGGATGCAATGATATTTGATGGTATGCTGACGTGAGGTCCAAAGAGGTGAATAACCATCCTCGTTGCCAATGCAGAAATGGATCAGTTCTCCAAGGATGATAATAAAAAGTCTCATTTTATTAAAGTATTAGATCAAGGACAATAAACCCCATCCATCTGTAGATAGGTCCAGAAACCAACTGACTCTTCACTTCTAAACATAACATTCCCCCCTGAGCCTTCATCACATAAACCTTCCAGAACAGTGGTAGGCTAGCAAGGATACTGTAAAACCTTTAGTATAGGATACCACACAGTTCCAAAAGAAACGCAAATATCCTAGGTGTGTAATGCATCCTCCTGATGTCTCATCCACTAATGTATACTGTATTGAGGGAGATGAGATGACGTTTTGCCCATATTTCAATCTGTAACTCCAGGGAGGAGAAAGGGGTATCCTCAAGTATTATTGGTTGATTTATAAAGACTTTTACCATATTATTGTCCATCCACATCCCCAGTTTGTCATCCACCAGCTTGGGGACAAAGAAAATAATTTATAATAGCTCCTTCAAGCTGGAAGAGGGGCTTATTATCCTCACAGAATTTTTTTTACCAGAATCTTGAACAAATATGCCTCCCCAATTAGACCCTCTGGTGTCAGTGGTGAGAACTAACAGTACCAGGGTTAATGCCCTTTGCCGAAGTAAGTGGGCATAAACTACCTCTGCGCTGAGCCGTTTATTGAGCTTGGGATGTTAACTAGCCTCTCAACAACCTCTGAACTGGTGCCTAGTGCTTCAAAAGGCTGCAAACCAACGGACTGGAATGCAGCCTTGCAAAGTGAATGACCAACAATAACAACGTTGACTAACTACCTTGATTCAGCCATGGGGAATCACCGACTGATAATTGCTGGAGATTTTAATACAACTTTTGAACCGGTTGACTTTATACAGGATCTTATCTCAGACGGGGATAAAGCCAGGGGGATTGCAAAACATCAGATACCACCCATTAAGAAACCCACTAGGGTGGGACAACATGTTTTATCACTCACTATTGCATTTGGGGTCAGAGCCTGCAATGGGTGAACTGACTCTGACAAAGGAGCATGTCATACATTTAAGAGGGGGGCATCTAAGACCCGGATCGACTATATTCTTGTCGATCTTGATCTTTAGTCCAGTGTCAAAGATATGGCTGTATTAACCCGGGAAGATAGTGATCATAACGCTCTGGCTCTCACGCTGACTGGTTTAGCTTTATTGTACAGGCACCCCAGGTATGAGACTACCTCGGTTATTACTAATAATAATAATAGAAGAGTCAAATGGCCCCTGATTTTAGCCGATCCAACCGCACTCCTTAAAATATATTCTGAGGTGGAGCAGACTCTCATAGATCTGAGTATCTCTACCACTGAGACTGAGGATACTATGACCACTTTTTTTTAAATTGACTACAAACATAAGATAAGACCTCTCTTTTATAAACAATGTAATCGACCAAAGCGGAAAACAGCCCCTTGGTTCAACGATGCCTGTAAAAAAGCCAGGGATGACTTAATTGACGCGGTGAAACTGAAATCTCCCATAGACGTAAAAAACAGCAGGAAGCAATACAAACTGCCACAAAATAAGGCAAAAAGGGACTGGGAGTTTGAAAAATGGAGCATGCTTTTAGAAGCCGCGAAATAAAAGAATACTCAACTTTTTTGGCACCTTTTGTCAAAGGGGTCACCAAATCTGGAAATGGAAACAGATTTCCATATACAACCCCATGTGTGGGAGGAATATTTTGGGCAATTTGCAGGCCAGGGGCTCTCATCTGACCCAGACACACATATGAATTTTCTTGACCTAGTAACATCTGATGAAGATAACATCACAGTAGACAAAATTATTTTGGCCATAAACTCGTTGCAGAGTGGGAAAGCCCCAGGCCTCGACAAGCTACCGGGAGACTTGTATAAAGCAGAACCCATTATATGGGGTCCTTTGCTCCAAAAAGTTTATAACACCATCTTGTCCGGGGGAGCAATCCCGGAAACTTGTCGGGGCGCCGAAATTATTCCCATCCACAAAAAGGGTGATAAAGGGTCGCCTGGAAATTATAGGCCCATCAGCCTAATAGATGTCTCCCCAAAAATCTTTTGTAAAATTATTTTGACCAGAATCCAAAATTGGATCGAGGAAAATAATGTTTTGTCCAATTTACAGGCAGGATTTAGGGCTTCCACAAGTACTACCGACCAAGTTTTTAGATTCCTCCTGTTAATATAGAAAGAAGTTACCATCAGAGGAGGCCTCTTGTATGTAGTATTTGTGGACCTAAAGACTGCCTTTAACTCTATTGATCGGTCTCAACTTTGGCTAGCACTGAGTGATTTAGGACTACCACCTTACTTACTTAGAATCCTGATTCAGCTACATCATGGCACCTATGCCAAGGTCAGGTGGAATTCCGATGGCAGTCTGACCAATGACATTTCAGTGCAGAAAGGCGTTCGCCAAGGTTGCGTCCTTTCCCCTACATTATTTACCCTCTACATCAATGGTTTAATAGGAGAACTCTATAATTGTGGTGGCGATCCCCCGAAACTGGCCAGCAGTGTAGTGCCTTGTCTGCTTTTGCAGACAACACACTACTTATTGCCAGAACACCTTGAGGAATCCAAAACCTCTTCAATAAATTTGCTAAAGCCTGCAAAGAAAAGGGCTTAGAAATAAACTGCTCCAAAACCAAATACATGATCTTTAATCCCTACAAATCCAACAAGGGCAAACTCGTGCTGGGCTCGCAAATTTTGGAGCAGGTAAGTCCTTTGATTATTTGGGCGTCCGTATCAGCAATAGGCTGGTATGCACACCGCAGCTAGAAAAGAGTACACTGACCCTTCAGCATGTCGATTGTGCCATAGTACGTAGGGCTAGGGCGTCCCCCTACTGGCCAATTTCCCCTATTTTAGAGCTTCATAGGGCAAAAGGTCTAGGAGCGGCCCTATACGGGTCTGAGTTATGGGGGCTGGAAAATCTGACGGACCTAACCCTCGCCGAAAACAAATTCATCAGAGCCATTATGAACCTGCCAGTGAACACACCCCTTCTGCCGTTAAGACTTAATCTTGGCCTAAAACCTATAGACCACTTTGCTATTCTCAGGACACTTTTGTTCTGGATAAGGGTATGGACAAGCAACACACAGGTCCCGTTGAAGGAGGCCATGGGCGAGCTGATCACCCTGCACAAGCAAACAGGTCGCATTAAGTGGTTTAGCAAGATCAAGGCCTGGTTTTTAAAAATAGGGTTGGGGCAGCTCTGGGAGGAATCTGGGTCCATTACTAAATCTATGGTCCCCCACGTTAAAAAAAGGTTCTGGGAACTAATGGACTCGGAAAGCGTGGAACGTACTGCACATGGCACTTTAACCGCGAGGTTTTTAAATTTTAAAGGAGGTTTTGGCTTCGAAATGTTTCTGGATGATATCGAACCACCCCAGGCACGAGCTCTGTACACTCAACTTAGATACGGAGGTCTTCCTCTAAATGCAAGAAGAAGTACATGGGGAAATGTGTCCGTTAATCCATTGTGCCCTTCATGCCATACTCATCCTGAGACCCCTGAGCACTTCCTCTTTTGTTGCCCCTTCTATGCAGACCTCAGGAAAACCTGGATAGCTCCTGTCTGTCGCATTTTATCTTTTAATCGTCCCTTGGAAGCCACACATATTTTTAGATCAGATACCACAAGTTGGCTAGTGTTTGCTATTTCAAGATTCCTGCTGCTTGCCTGGTGGAAGAGGTCAAAAATGGGTAAATCTGTCTCCGAACATTGGACTTGTCAATTCAGCCTAACTTGGACCTATGGTATGATTTCGAGTACTGTGTCTCCATACTGGATGAATTATGAATTTGTTTTATCTTACTGAACATGTTTTTATTCTGATGTACTGTTCTTATGATGTGAATGATCATATTTTTGATCGAATAAAGATATATATATGACCAACAATCAGGAGTCCTGAAATTGTTTTCATTAAGACTCAGATGGATAATACCTAATGTCTACCTACTAAGGGTAACGTATTTATATGTTTGTATATGTTATATCTATAGTGCAAACCTAGCCAAAAGTTAGCAAAGAACATGTATTGAACATATCTCAGCTCTTGAAGCCACTGACTATTTGGAACAAAGTCTTTGATAAGAGTGGGGACAATTGAGACCTCAGATTTCCTATCTGCTGTAGTAGATACATTGCATTCAAATGGGTTGTGAATGTCTTGTTCATGCATTTCAGATTCTGAAAAAGGTAAAGATGGGGGTTTTGTGGTTCAAAAGAACAGCATCTTGCACACATACGTTGCATGTCTTTGGGCATGTATCCTGGATGGTTTGTGGATGAGGCAGTTATCTAGGTAGCAATGAATTCCCACAACTCGATTGTGAGAGCTTTTCACCAGAGGAGTCAGGGCTTTAGCTGGCACACCTAATGAGATCATGAGAATGAAGTACTTGGAGCTGCCGCTGTCACCTTTGGGCAGATAAAAGCCAGAAATATTTTGCAAAGTGCCCTGATTGTGATGTGAAATTGAATATTCTGTAGGCTGAGCAGTGTGCTAAAGAACATTGGACTATTGATGGGCAAAAAACTCCATTATGAAGTACCTGGGTAATACAGACCACTTGATGATGTTTAGGTTTAAAGTAGCATAACATTTATTGGATTCTTCCTGCACCACAAGACTTTCACAAATTAACATTAATTTCCTGTTCCTGGTCCAGGCCTGTACAATTGTCTGGGACAAAGACTCTTGTTTGACTTGCATAGGAAGACAACATAAGGACAATATGGCATAGCCT
Source organism: Calotriton arnoldi (assembly GCA_963921515.1). Taxonomy (NCBI): domain Eukaryota; kingdom Metazoa; phylum Chordata; class Amphibia; order Caudata; family Salamandridae; genus Calotriton; species Calotriton arnoldi. Next base: position 640,177 of record CAWUFW010007649.1, on the reverse strand, counting down.
ATAGAAATAATGTGTAGGATCCAAACTCCTGAAACAGTTTTCCTCCAGGCTGGAAAACAAATTGTGACTGTCCCACACTCGAAGAAGGTCCACTGGTTCCTTCCTCGTGACGCTGTCTGTCTGGCACCCCTTGCCAGAGTATGTTGAAACCTTCCTTTGCTGTAGGAAGGGACCTGTCCATTGGAATGGTCCTTGGAGTAGTACATCTTCACTTTGTCAGCAGCCCTCGCCATGGTTTTTAATTAATGGGTGTGTTTCTATCCCTTACAGAATGCAGCACACCTTCTGAGATTCAAATTCCTTCCTGTCTTTGATGTGTACTGATGATGGGCGTCCAAAACACTCTCTGATGCAGGAGCTCCATGTTTATAAAATGCCACATCTGAAACTTGTGTGATGGCCTGCATACCAGTGAGAAGCCCTGCACTGTCCTCCCCAACCTTGAAATGGCAGAAGGTATGAAAATTCTTCACCAGTAATTGGGAAATATAAACTACATACATCAATACACATATAGCCAATGAGAGACTAGAACAAGCTTCCTTCAAAACTGATTTCTCCATGCAATCCATCTGGTTAGAAACAGCAACTTCCTCTGCCAAACACTGTCATCCATGATAAATTTGCAATTGTAAAGTCCTGATGCAAGGACTGGAGGAGCTCCAATTCACTCTTAATGAAGGTGTTCAGCCTCTCCAGAAACCGTGGGAGAAAAGCAAGTTCTGGATCACTTCATTCATCACTTCTTAAGTCGAAGAAGGCAAACTATGTGTATCTGTTCTCCTGAAGCATGGTATGCCAGGAACCCAACTATGACCGCTCTGATAGTTAGGATGCTCACAATAGGTTAGCGAGAGCTACCTTATGCCACAGCCACCATAAACCTATAAACACTACAATATGTCAAGTTTGGCTACCTTATGTCAGTGCTACCATATGCCCTAAAAGTCCATATTGTGCCAAGAAGGACTGCCATGTGCTAGAGTTTATTCTAATCATAGAACAATTACTTTATGGCATAGAGAGTCATGTATGCCAAGACCACAATGCCTATAATGCCCACAGAATTGCAAGGAGACAAGTAGCATAATATGTACTAATATCCAAATCACCTACCACTGCCATCTTTAGTTTCATACACACCTGTTGTTTAGCCTGTCTCTCTGGCTGGCTGTACCTATTTCTCTTACTTCTGCCTCCTACTTTTCATAATTTTCATTCCCTGTGCAGTACTCACATCTGTTTTCTTTCTTACCCTTTTTAGCACCAACACCTGCCTTTATGTCTACCTGGATTTTCCACCTTTCGTTCTCCTTTGTATTTCATTATGTCTCCCTTGGTATCTTTTTCTGTTACAGCTACTTTCTTTTTTATGTTCATCACACTCCTTCTCACCTTTGCCTTTCTTTACCCTTTTTTGTGTTCTTCCATTTCTCATTTATTTGTTGTTTTAGTTTTCTATTTACATTTTCATTTCCTCCTTCTTCCCCATCTGTTAATTTCTTGTGTATTTTTACTATCTTCTCATGTTTTTCTTTTTTCCTTTTTCTAACATTCCTTCTCCCATTCGTCCTTTGTTACTTTTTTCTTACTTTATTTGTCTTTGACAACATTTCTTTTTGTTTTCTGTTTCAGTTCTTTAACCTCAAATTTATGTCCAACTTCCTCTTTCCATATTGCTCTTTTTCAGAATCTCATCTTCATCTTCCTTTCCATCCATCTTCCCATGTTGTATTTATTTGCTTCCTTTTCTGTTTCTCTCTTTCCTTTTCACGTTCCTTCTATTTAGTGATTTTTGTACTAACTTCCTTTAATTCTTTACGTTCTCTTCATATTTACTTCCTTTTTATTGCATCTTTTTTCCATTTTCCATCTGCCCTCATAGTTTCAATCTTTCTCTATTCTTAACATTTTTATTTCTTAACTTGTTACTTATTTATTTAATCTTTAACTGCTTCACCCCTTTTCATTTATATTTGCCGTTCACCCTTTTTCATCCTTTCTTTTTCTCATATTTTCTTTCTCTCTTTCATCATGTCTTTTCTTCCTTTGCTTTTTTAATTTAACCGTTCCTCCTTTATTCCTCCCCATCATCTTCAACACTTTCCTGCTTTATTACATCATCTATTCCTTTCTTTGATACTTTCTTTCTTTTATCTTTTCTTACTCTACTTCTTTTCCCCATTCTACTTCCTTCCTTTCATCATCTTTACTTTGTTGAACCATTTTAATTTTTCTTTCATCTTTACTCCTTTCATCCCATATTTGAAACCATCAATTATTTGTCTGCAGGAGACCTCGCTCACTGCTAAACTTATGTCACACTTGTATTTTGCGACAGAGGTTCCCAGACAACCAGTCTCCAAAGGCCACACTAAAGGAGGTCTTGCCATTTTGTTTTCCATACATTTTTACTGGGACTTTGAGATTCTTACCCTGTCATTTAAAAATAAAATATTCAAAGCATTTGTATTGACTTCCCAAAGAGAGATAACCAACAAGGGAATTCTCTTTTGATATTCAATGTTTATATTCCCTCTGGTTAGCAAAATATCTATTGTGAACCAAATATTCGAATCTGACTAAATACTAGTAGACAGAAGAAATTATTTTAATATACTTTTGGTTGGGGACTTCAATGCTAAAAGTTCCACTGCAGCCGTAAACCCTTATATGGGGACAAAGCGCTCAAAGATGCATGGAATATTCCATAATCGAGAGAAGCCCCACGTTCCAAAGAGACAGGGCGTTACTTAGCCAAAGAAGAAGATAAATTCCCTTCGGTAACCAAATAAAATAATTGTTCAACCAATCGTCTGAAATATACCGCAAACCATTCATATCAATCACAAAAAAAAAAAACATATACCTATATTTGCAATGCCACAAGACAACCACTGACTAATAATGAAATGCCACCTATATTTTATTAAAGAAATGTTGGAGCCATTATAAAATGTCCATTATACAGAATTCATAAATTTTCATATTATAAAAAACATATATCATTATACAATATCATGTATTATATAGACAGCATATCAATTAATCAAGAGGGAGATGCAAACATTCATCAAGTATCAAAAACAAATATTATATCACATATATAAATCCTTGATTGAATGGTTTGCGGTAAATTTGAGATGATTGGTTGAACAATTATTTTATTTGGTTACCGAAGGGAATTTATCTTCTTCTTTGACTATATTCCAGAATCCGCCTTTCCTGTTAGCCGATAAGCAAGGTAGACTTTTTCTTGAACTAGTATGTAGTATAAGCGCAGTGATAATAAATGGAAGGGTGCATCCAAACATCCCTGCATCACCCACAAGTAGAGGCTATACAGACTCTTCCATCATCGATTATATAATCGCTGGCTACAACCTTTATTCTTCATTTCTGGAAGTTGATATCCAATTCTGCCCAGGAAGTGGCCATGCCATTCTTCGTATGACTTTGGACTCATGGCTGCTGCAAACTGGTCTTTGGAGGACAGTAACAGCAAAGCAACTGTACATTTGAAGCAGGGTATAATATTTTTGAATTTCTGTTCTTTGAATACATCACTTTTGTCCCACTGGAATTCTACCATAGTAAAGGAGAATAACTTAATTGTTCACTTTGAAAAAGTTATGGATCAAGTAACAAATGAGATAAGGAAAGCTAGTAAATCACTAAAAATGAGGGAACAAGTAATTGCTGTTCAGGCGTTGCGACTAGAACTTGCATCAACTAGCTCTTCTGCTATCGCAACACAAATATAGTACATTGGGCTTACTGACATTTACATGCAACAGATGGCTGGAAATATTTGCAGTATTGAAGAAATCTCATGTGCGCTTTATAAAACATAGAAATAAGATTGAACATCTGAAACTATGGTCTCCTGGATAAATAAGACACTTTGTATGAAACCAGATTTCAAGACTCAGTTATTCTGAAGAGAGTATTCACTGTAAGAAATTGAAGCTGTAAAAAAATCCTACTTGGAATTATAGAATATAACTGCCCATAAAAGTATTTATCTCTTTCATTAGAACATGGAGTTAGGAAGGTTGTACTCACACTCAGGCTGGGCTTTCTTCCTCTAAATGCATTTAAAGCCACTGGTTCAGGTCGACAAATTAAACTAGCTTATGCACTTTATCTAACGGAGGGTCTTAAGATTTAAAACATGCACTTTTCATATGCACTGCAGTTTCAGTACCATGCAGCCGTTATTTAGCTCCCTTATATTTTAAATTTAATTTAATGAATATATATGCTATAATGTTTTTAATTTTTTCTGAAACTTTTTTAGATGTTATTAGTGTCACTGTATGGAAATGAATGAAGAATCATTTATTGTTTTACGATTGTTGATTTCTGTTGAGGTTTAAATCAATAAACTTGAATTGAATCACAATTGAGCTCTTTAATGCTATTCTACTGAAGTGTTATTTATGATCTCCTATTTAAGACCTTCTTCTCCAATCAACTGTTTATTGTGACAATAAACTGCAACACCAGTTGCCAGTGGGTCTATCTAGCCCACTGGTAACCTCTGCTGCAGGTGGTGCAGAAGGATCTTCACAAAGTCCTTATGATTTACCTTTTCTGTGTGTCTGCAGATACATTGTCCGCTGTTGCCTTTGCTGTGTCCGTTCTGTGTGTGATCAAATATATCATTGCTAGCACTATGAGGGTTACTCAAATTACCAGAAGCAGGTCGGACCTAGATGTATCAATTTGTATGAGTTGATGTTGCTCTTAGAGGCAGAAGGAGGACTAATACGGTTCTCTGTCATTCAATTTCACATATAATAAGATGATATTGATCGAGGATTGAGGATCCTTAGGTAGTTATTCTGTTATATGATGAGAAGGGTGCCATCCTATGATGAGCCTCTGAAGCATAATATGTCACATAACGTGATAAAAAGGACATCCTCTAAAAATGTGCTGCTCCAAGAGCCTTATGACCGAGTAGTAAGATCGACTGCCACTCGACCTCTGAGAAAGTGCATTGTGTAGACAGGGCGAATTTATCTAGAAACCTTTTCAACTGGTAACACTCTGCTTGGTTCCGTAATAATCTATACCAGTTACCCTGAGCTTGGTCCTAAACAAAGCAGATATTGTTGGGGAGGAAATTGCACTGGACTCAGGACAACATTTTTTTATCAGCTGTGTAATCTGCTGAAACCCATGTAAAAAAAGCTTACATCAATCACCACAGCTAGCCATGGCAGCTTTCCTTAACCGGGGAGTCTCAGGATTTCCATTAGCTCTAATCTATACTCTTGGAGTTCTGGTGTTACCCAGAGGCGCCGCCAAAAAAGTAATGGCCTGCAGCCAATTTCCTCAGAAATAGATCTCACCCCTAGGTCCATGCGCAGTGGGACCATAGGGGAACTGATCGGTAAACTGAATAATTGTCTAAGGAATTTGTTCTCAGTTGTGACCAAAGGCCTATGGTTGGAATGCCCCCAGAGTTCAGCCCCATATAAGGCAGCACTCCTGACCTGGGTTTTGTATATCTCCATGACCGGGCTCACTGGTTTCTGGAATGCATCCCTGAAGAACCTAGCCAGGCCACCTGTGGTCTGTGTCATTTTGAGATTAGACTTGCTAATTTGGGCCCCCCAAGTCATATTCTCTGTAAGAGTTAGGCCCAAGTAATCAAATACAGAAACCTGCTCCAAAGAGATACCATTCATGTGCGGGTTAGGGCGTGTAGATTTGCTAGGGTTAAAGATCAACATTTTGTTTTGTTAATATTGATCTCTAGTCCCCATGTCCTACAAAACTCACAAAACCCATCTAAGATTCTTTGGATACCCATTGGGGACTTAGAGAGAAGAAGGGTATCGTCTGCAAACATCATGGCAGGAATTTGCTTTTGCGCGATTTTAGGAGTGTCAGTATCCTTACAAACTCTCAGCGCATCAATCAAACCATTGATGTATATGCAGAACAAGGTGGGGGCGAGCACACAACCCTGTCTAACGCCCCTATTTACAGGGATGGGCTGCGTTAGTTCCCCATTTTTCCCGTATCTAATTTGGGCATAATTTCCATTATGTAGCCTTCTCAATACATTTAAAAGGTAAGGGGGTAATCCTAGCTCGCTTAAAACCCTCCATAGAGCATCTCTGGGTACCAAGTCGAACGCACTCTTCAGGTCAACAAAGACCAGATACAGGCTACCCCTTCTAAATGGACTGTTTTCCAATAGAGAAGCTGGAGCCTGAAAATCTGGTCTATTGTTGATGTTTTCTCCCTAAAGCCAGCCTGCAAGGGGTCAAGATTTTTGTTCTTCCAGCCAAAATTGCAGATGATCTAGAAGAACCCTGGCAAAGATTTTCTGTGAGACATCGATCAGACTGATCGGTCTATAATTTGCCGGTGACAGAGGCGATCCCTTTTTATATACCGGGATGATCTCGGCTCCTAGCCAGGTTGCGGGAAGAGCCATTCCCAATAAAATGGTGTTAAAGATTACCCAGAAGTAAGGGCCCCAGATCTTAGGTTCAGCCCGATAGAGATCCCCTGGGATCTTATCCAAACCGGCAGCCTTGCCAGGCACAATTTTATTTAGGGCTTTACAGACTTCTGTCAGGGATATCTCAGGGGTGGCTGTCACCGACCTTAAGTGTGTCGGGGTTGCTAGGGTCTGACTACTCTCTGTGCCGTCTGGTGGGGCATAAAGGGCTGAAAAATGCTCTCTCCAGCAGTCGGCCGCAATGTTTGGCTTAAAAGCCGCTTGGCTATTACTGCTACCAGTGGTTACAATGCTCCAGAATGATTTCATATCTTTGGATTCCAAGGCAGATTTCAGGCTGTCCCACTGATCTATTTCCCACGAGGATTTAGCAGCTGCAATGGTTGATTTATAATGATATCTGGCTGCTTTACTGTGGTATTGCACTTTGTTTTGCTGGCCTCTATTAATACCTTTTTGGCCGCCCGGCAGTCCCCATTAAACCAAGTTTGCCTAGGCGTCCTACCATGGCCCCTGGTGCATGTTATCCAAAACGTCTCCTCCAACTTTGTGGTTGTGGATTCATTGATCTTTTCAACCTCCTCAAGTGACGCGGCAAGGTCTCCAGATTTCACAATCTCTGATAGGGCCTCAATATTGGGAATAATGGTGTTGAATAAGAGAGCCAATTTTTCCTGCGATTTTTCCACCCAGGCCCACCTAACTTTCCGCCTATTATTTGAAAGGGTCAGTCTATGGTCAACACCGGAAGATTTAGCCGATTTGTTCCCAATGGGTGGAAAATTAAGTGTGAGAATTAAGGCATTGTGGTCGCTGTCTTGCCACGGGCAGACAATAAAATCTTTAGCCAGGGGCCATAGCCTGGTTTCTAGGAAGATGTAATCTAAGATAGAGGAATGGCCAGCTCTTTTAAAAGTTTGGTTCCCAGGGGAGTCTGAGTCAAAGTGGCCATTACAGGCTCGCAAAGTATACTTTAGGGTAAGCGCCTTGATTTGGAGTGCCAATGGTGTCCAGGCCCTAATAGGAGTGATGTTGGTCTCGGGGAAGGCCCACAGTTCGTCCTCCTCAATTACTAATGGACCTGTTAGATCTTTCAGTGGTTCAAATTGGCAGTTTATATCGCCTCCCAGCACTACTAAAGCATTGTTCGGGAGGCTGGCTAGCAAATTGTCAAGATGTTCTAAGGTTGCTGATTCCTGGCCAATCCTAATCGGCCTTGAGTATATGTTGATTAAGGCGATTGTTAACTCTGTTTTGAACGTCAGTACAAGGCACATTATGTCTGGGGAGATGTGCGGCACTGAGGTAATCCTACATCCAAGATGACTCCCAACCCACGTGCATAGCCCACCCGATGGCCTGCCTCGTCCCTTGGTTACAGCCGGTATATGGAAAGAAGCAAAACCCTTACGGGTTGAGTTGTCCACCGACCAGGTTTCCTGGAACAGACAGATATCGCACATTTCTACAAAACCCCCCCAATCAGGGCAGTCAAGCTTGTTTTTGATGCCTGCCACGTTCCAGGATAAAATCTTAAGATCGTTTACTGTACTGCTGTTGACCCTAGTGTCCCCCTGAGTTTTGATCCTTGAATGGACTGCAATGTCTGGTTTCACTGCTATACCTATGGTTTTTGCTTGAAACTCATTCGGGGAATCAAAGGTGAGCGTGGTGTCTACCCCACAAGCTACGTTGCCGATTTTTTCCCTGTTTCCTCGTAAATGAATCGGAACGAGTGGGTGTGTAACAGTGCCAGATTGTGAGTCCTTAGTGATGGTGGGAGCTTTAAATCTACCGATGGTAGTTGTATTTGTAGGGGGTTCAAAGGGGGCTATTACACCAGTGTGAGCATTATCTATGGTCATAGAAGGGTCGATTTCGAGGGAGCTAGGAGACTTCTTCTTAGGGTCCATGGTTTTTTCCACTATGTGGTCCCTCGCACAAGGAGACCGTAATCGCCACCTGGCCGAAAGTCAGTCTACCTCTTCCAATGCCCCATATCATTTCGCCAGAGGTAGGTTGAAAACATGAGGTTGCATTTGAAGGGGACCCTGGCCTGTCGTTAACCAAGTCTGGCGCCATGTATTATGTCTGGCTCTAGGGTCAACCCTGTCATCGTGGAAAAATACTGGGGCATGGGGGGCACCCTGGCCTGTCATTAGCCGAGTCTGATGCCATGTGTTGTGTCTATGTGTAAGATCATCCCTTTTATTGTAGGAAGTTGCTGGAACATAAAAATGAGTGAGCGGGAAAAGACTGATAACCGAACCAGATAATGGAAAACAGTCGGTAAAATGCAGTAGGTTTTGCACAATAGTGGGGTTTCTAAAATTAACTATAACACAGTCCCCCCTGACATCTTTTGGTCTGTTACCCACCCAGTCCACTCTACGTGTCAAAACAATTTCGCCTGCATTAACTAGGTTAAATTGGCTCTGTCTAGCAAACAGGTGTAAACATTTGTTCTTTAGCTCAAAGTGGGTTTCCTTCTGGCCTTCTTTGAGAGGAGGTACTCCAGTAAGAACGATGACATATGGAGTTGAGGGTGGCGGCAGGTTTATTATTGGCAGGTCCATCCCTTCCCTGCCTCTCAGTCTCTTCGTCCCCCCTTTGTCAGAAGATGTTTCAGAGGTATCCTCATTAACAAGTGCACTACCCCTTGCCATACGACCCTTCTCACACTGTTCACTCTGCGCCTCCTGAATAGCTTTTGGGACCCCGGTAAGAATGGTGGACTTCTCTCTGTTCTCTCTAATTCCAGGTTCAGGGAGACTATAGTCACTTTTCTGGTCTCTCTTGCCATTATATGGGGCTTTAGTGCTGTTCCTGCAACACAGGTACATGTGGTTGAAGTTTGATCCAATCGAGCAGATATCTGGGCAAATTCCTCTCTCATAATATCTAGGATTTGGCCTCGTAGTAATTCCAGCATGGGAGCTACCCATGCCGGTGGTGTCAGATCCGTAGGCTGAGGTTCCCCCTCCGGCACGGTTGAAATTGGCCCGTCACCAGTGCACACCGGTGAACCATCGTTGGGCTTCTTTCGCTTGACCCCAGCCCTAGTAGTCTTGGTGGACTGCCTTGAGTGGATGGGCTTAGCAGATCCCTTGGTAGCCCCCCTCCTTCTGGTGACCACTTTGGGGGTTGAGCCAGTGTCCAGCCCTGGAGTCGGGGTCAATTTAGTTGTTTCAGAGGATCGATCAATGCCAAATTGTGTATTGGGGGAGTCCGTGATGGTGCTAATCTGTGGAAGGTCCGGGGTCAGTGATAATCTACGTTCGGTGAGTTCAATTTCATTGGCCACAACGCCTATAGCCCTTTGGAGCATTCTGTCGATGGATGTCTGCAGTAAAGAGGGAGGTATGAGCCGCGGGGGTCCATGACATAAGGCAATTGTTGTCTGCTTCCCCATGTCGGCAGATTTAGCTATGTACAATGAGGGGAACACTATGACTATAACTAGACTGAACAGATGAGTGCCCCACCACACTTAAGTACCAAGGTAATGGAAGAGGAAGATCAGACAGTCAAAATTAATAACAAATGCGGCTGGAGAAAGAAACAAAATGCTAGAGTCACTTACAGTTTGGTCCCAGGGTTGGCCTCGCTATGGCCGTGGCTGTCCCCTCCTTAATTTGCCTTGGCTCTGGGTAGATACAGTCATGTCAGAGCAGACCGTCCGAAGAGCTTGAGAGTTTGAATGGGATGGAGCAAGGCCAGGAGAGGGGGCCCAGCCCAGCCTTGATCGGCCGCGGACGAGCGCAGACGGGCCTGCCCTTGGCCCGGGCTTTGCCCGGGCACAGCCCGGGCCCGCCCGCGCACGTCCCACGCTGCGGGAGGTGGTGGAGCTTTTTATCATGCCTCCGGGCGCGAGTGCAGCGTCAGAGGCACGGGGCTGCTGGTAGTTGTTGTTCTGCCGTTTCCCTCACGGCGTGTATTAATGCGTGCTGGCCGTTTCCCCCACGGCGTGTGTTGGTGCAGGCAAGCCATTTCCCTCATGTGTGTGTTGGTGCAGGCAAGCCGTTCCCCTCACGGCGGGAAGGTAGGGGCAATCCGACCCTTGAGTGACCCGCGCTGCGGTAGGTGGTGGAGCTTCTTATCGCGCCTCCGGGCGCGAATGCAGAGGCAAGGGGCTGCTGGTAGTTGTTCTGCCGTTTCCCTCATGGCGTGTATTAATGCGTGCTGGCCGTTTCCCTCACGGCGTGTGTTGGTGCAGGCAAGCCGTTTCCCTCACGGCGTGTGTTGGTGCAGGCAAGCCGTTCCCCTCACGGCATGAAGGTAGGGGCAATCCGACCCTTGAGTGACCCACGCTGCGGGAGGTGGCGGAGCTTTTTATCGCGCCTCCGGGCGCGGGTGCAGCGTCAGAGGCACAGGGCTGCTGGTAGTTGTTGTTCTGCCGTTTCCCTCACGGCATGTATTAATGCATGCTGGCCGTTTCCCTCACGGCGTGTGTTGGTGCAGGCAAGCGGTTTCCCTCACGGCGTGTGTTGGTGCAGGCAAGCCGTTCCCCTCATGGCGGGAAGGTAGGGGCAATCCGACCCTTGAGTGACCCCTTTTGGATATCACTTGATGACCCTATAAGCCCTGATGAAGTTCCCCTTGAGGGAATGAAATGCGTTGGCTGAGCGTTGCTTATCCATATGAAATAACAAAATTTGAAATAAAGGATTTTTTTAAACTACTAACAGTCTACTGGACTTCATTGCCTGGCGCACCCCCACTTGTAGTAATCTGTTTGGATCTGGAGCACAGAGGCGTCACACAATGGATGGCGCTGGGGAGTATTGTGCAGGACCAGGATCTGATGGAACTAGCATGAGGTGCAGAGCTAGGAGTCCGCCGTTGAGATTGTGGACAAGTTTATAATTGGTATTTGATAAAGTAATCGGTCGGTATGAGTTGACATCCCTTGTTTTTTCCCCCTTTTTTAGAATGTATCCAGCCATGGAAGATCGCTGCTTTCGCTGCCAGCAACAGGGGATGAATGGCTGGCTGCACACCTTTTTTACCTGCCAAATGGTGGCAACGTTTTGGGAAAGGTCTTTGCTGCCCTAAGCCATGGCTTGCAGATCAGGATTGAACCGGTAGCTGATGTGGCACTCTTTGGCTTTTTACGACAGAGGAAGAATGTGTCATTAGGTCAAAGGGGTGAGGCATTTATTGCGATTGCCACTTTAATAGCTCGCTTCCTGATCCTACAGAATTGGAAGACAGCTAGAATCCCAATGTACCAAGAGTGGCATAACAAAATGATTCAAACCAAGAAACTCAAAGAAGCATTCGCAAGTAGGGTTGGCGGCAATAAAACATTTGCTGCCTCGTGGCAGTTCATGGATGTACTAGAAAGTACCAATAACACAAGCATGATTACATTTTTAGTAGTGGTTTTTGATGGGTATTGTACATATTGTTTTTATATCTCGTATGCTGCTATACCATTTATTAGGTAAAAGGGGGTCAGACATTTATTGTAATTGCTACTTTAATAGCTTGCTCTCTGATTTTACAGAATTGGAAGACAGCTAGAGTCCCAACATACCAAGAGCGGCATAGCAAAATGTTTCAAACCACAAACTCGAAGAAGCATTTGCAAGAAGGGTCTGGGGCATTAAAAAAAACAAAAAAAAGAAAGAAAGAAAAATCTGATGCCTCGTGGCTGTCTGTGGAGGTAATAGAAAATGGCAATAATACATCATCATCAGAAATCTTTATTCGGCTAATAAAATCACCATAAAAGAATACAAACAGCATCTTCATTATAAAATCCATTATTGATAATTAACATCAAATGGTAATAGTCAATAAAACAGTAAAACACCACCCCTCAGACACTACATCTATTAGTCAAGTCTCGATCTTCTGGACGTCGTAGCTGCTCGCAAAAATGATAAAACAGTGAAAGTAACACAGTCAGTGGGGAGCATCTGAAGATACAACAAGGCTGGCCTAACTTGGTTAAAATTCATAGATTTCAATAACAGAATTAAAAATCGCTTCCTCAGTCAGCTAAAATAAGAACAAAACATTGCAAAATACAAAAGTGTATTGGGGAGACTTATTGTTGCAGCCGCAGGGCAACCTTCCCTCAGACCAGTACCACCCACGTGGAGATCCCAAAAGATGATGCAGTTGGTTAAACTTAAACCTGACCAATAAAAACCTATCTTGCTGTGAACGAACCATGGCAAGATACGGTTATACAACAACATATAACCCCACACTGATGGTTTCTGCAGCTCCAGGTGCTCTCTCTCCAAACCAGAATGGTTCAAGAACAGCCTTTTGACAAACCCCAGCTCACACATGGAGAGGGAAGTGGGGTCCTCATAGATATCGGGCCTACCTATGAAAGCAAAAGCTGCCTTGATATAGGGTATCCATTGTATTTTATGAGCCCGATTGAGGGCTAAACAGTCTGCAAGAATCAACCGATTTAATTTCAGTTCTTCCCTACCCCAAATCTTAATCCAACACTATAAGGGCTTAGGGATATCACGTCTGTCACTGTGCAAGGCCAAGCTCCGCCTGCACCAGGAAAGCTGGGGTAGAATGTGGAACCTGGACCATCTGGCGTAGAAATGTTCTCTACTAACTGAATCCTATTCAATTTGGCATAACACCATACCTCGCTGCCATATCAGAGCTGTGATATGCATTTAGCCTGGTAAATTGTTAAAAGGTCTCTTGGCACCCGAGAGCCTTATCTATGTGCAAAGCTAGAAACCACCCCCATGGTTTTGACAAGTTCAGATCTTTTGGCCTCAACTAGTTTGTAGCATAAAATAAAACACCCTGATAAGGAAATGCCATGACTTTACCCAGAGTAGAGTTATCCACCTTTAAGGTCTTGCTGCTTGTGGATTTTGGGTCCACAACCATCAGAAAGGACTTCAAAAAATTAAGCGACAAATCAAGGTTCCCTATAAATGACACATACCGGGCCAAGAGTAGATCCAACCCTTGAGCAGTGCGGGTCATAAGGACAGCGTCATCCGCGTATAATAAAACAGGAAGGGATCCACCTCCAACCTTGGGGCAGTCCACTGAGACTGATAATAAAGCAGACTCAAGCCCATTCACATATAGGGTAAACAAAAAAGGGGCAAGGATGCACCCTTGATGAACACCATAGCTGGTAGGAAATAAGAGAGTACCAGCAGGGCCCTGAGAAAAATGCACAGAAGCAGAGGTCTTTGAGTGAAGACTGGCTAAAAGGGCCACAATGCTTGGGTCAACCCCCATCACACTAAGCAAAGCCTAGAGTTTCGCCATGTTCACCCTGTCGAATGCGGACGTCAAGTCCATAAATGCTAAATGTAAGGATTCAGACCAGGCAACCGTTTATTTTTTAATAATTACATGGAGGTAAAGACACTGATCCGAAGTAGACCTCTCCACCCTAAAACCATATCGAATATCACTCAAAATGTTATTCTTCTCTGCCTAGTCCCTTAGTCTGTTTAAAATCACCCTCCCAGGACCCTAACTTCCGCATCCAATAAAGAAATAGTTTGGTAGCATTGTGGATTGTCCTTGTCACCGTTCTTAAAAATAGGAACAACCACTGCTGTGGACCAGGAGGGCAATATCCTCTCCCAGGCAGCCGCATTTGGGTCAGAAGTGGAGCCCAAACCTCTACATTGGCTTTAAATAAATCTGGCGAGGTACTATCAGGCCCTGGGGCGTTATTGCTCGACAGAGCCAAAATACCCTGTGTGACTTCTTCTAAAGTAAAAACCAATCGGTTACAAGCTGTGACCACTACATCCGATTGCTTTTACATTTTGAATGCTGCTATACCACTTATTTATATGGCTAGGCTTGATAGCCAAAATAGGTTTTTATGTCTTGGGCCTGCTCTCGGTGTATTGAAGTTTTTTTTAATGTATTATATTTTAGAAAATAAGGATTTCTGTTCTATGGGAGTTGTAGGCCGGAAAGAAGAATGTGGAAATTGACATTGTACATTCTTTTTTATGTCCATAGTAATCCTGTGCTTTTGTTTAATGTCTGGTTTTATCTGAAACAACAGTGTTCCCAAATATTCTGTGATTTATAATCTATATTTTCAATGAAATGATTATCTGTATTGAAAGTCCTTCATGATTTCTTGGTTGTCAATTGCTCTATCAATCTGGTTAGTAAAAAAGTTTTTTTTTAAAAAGAGCATGTTGCAATCGACTACTTTGATGCTAGCTGTTTCAGTGCTGCAATATACACTGAACCAGATGAGTAGTCTTGCACAAGGGAATTTCTGTAAACATAGTCTTTTTGTTGGGTAGCAACTCTTTCTATAATTATATTTTAGATGAATGATTGATTTGAAATGTGTCAGTAGCTGGAAAGATCTTAAGGCTTAATGTGAGAAAAAGCCCCTTTTTGCATGGTTGCCCTGGTTCACTGAATTTTATTGCTGGTATTAAGAGTCTGCACACAGGAGCACTGCTTTCCAGTTCCCAGTGTATGTGCTTTGAACTCTAAAACATGTAGAAATTGGCTACTCACTGATTGGCATGTTTAACCTTTCTATAAGGCCATAGCATGTGATATGGAAATACACACATGGCATGAAAAGTTAAATGTCTCTTGTGCACAGCAGCACTTTTTTGTGCCATGCTCTAGTGTAACGTAGAAAACATGGCTTCAGGACTACCATTGTAACCTGACTGCTGCACAGTAAAAACTGCAAAGAGACTTGAAAAAAATAATGCTTTCTGACAGGTAAAAATCTCCCTTTTAAATATTAGTATGTCACCCCTATGTAGGCCTTGCATTCTACAAGGTAGGGGTTAACTAAAAGTGGGACATGTAGAACAACAATGCTAACCTGTCCCTTCAGTGAAAAGGCCTAAAAAGCTATTTTTACTGATGCAGGCCTGGCTGTCCTATGTAGAAAATCAGAGTACAGATTACAATTCTTATATTGTAACTCAGGATTGGGACCAGGTAGAAAAATATTTAAACCGCTATTTTTAATAGATATTAAAAACGCTATTTTAATTGGTAGGATTGCCCCGGGAACATTTACCCCATTAGTTATGGAGTACCCAGGGGTCATCCTCACCCACTAATGCCAAGCCTAAACGTGGCACCCTAAGGAACCCCACCAGAGAACTACTGGACTTGCAAAATTATGCCGGCTGGATTGAACCTGTAGAATTTGGCATCTGTGCCCTGTGAGAATGACTTGAGGCGTTTTGACCCCCCTTCCACTTAAAATTGAAGGACAGAAAGATCTCCAAAGATCATAAGGCTTATTTCCTAGATCGCACCAAGAACATTACAAGGCTAAAGAGGCTATTCCTTATCCTCCCTGGTGTCCAGCTTTCAGAAATGTGTGGTGATGTTAATTTTCTTTCTGAGTCTATGCACAACTCCAGCACAAATTCATACCGGTTGGCTTTAGCACTACTAGTATTAATAGGGTCAAAGCGTCAACACTAATAACAGTGTCAGAATATTGAACCCATCACTTAGTGTTAGTGAGCCGTAAAGCCAGATCAAGGCACCAGCTACTTTACAGTCCATTCACATGCCTTTCATGCGTGCCACACAAAGTCATTTATACCACCTGCCATGGACCCAACACACTCAACACTCACATCAATAAGCTGCTACCATTCAAGGGCCCATCACATCCATACACCAATAGGACAGAAACATCAATCACACTGCCAGTCAACCACTCATCAGTCAACGTATTAGAGAAACGTACCTCTTGCAACCCAATACACACATTCCCCCAGCCAACAACCACATATTCCACAAGCCAACAGTCACATATTCCGCCAACAGCCACACAGTCCACCAGCCAACAGCCCCACTTTCCGCCAGCCAATAGCCACATTTTCAGCCAGCCAACACCCACACATTCCACCAGCCAGCAGCCACACATTTCACCACCTAACAGCCACACAATCTCTACTACACACATACTTTCAGGTGTAGTTAGGTTAGTGCCTTGAACAGTTTCACTTCAACCATAAACATCTGCTTCTTCCTACACAGGATCCCTATGAAAGCAAACCTAACTTATGGTTTAACTACCTGCTCATGTCCATCTCATCACCTGTCTTAGTGCTGAAGGATGACAGGTCCACCTTTACTAAAGCCTCACTGTGGATGCCTGATTAGGCTGAGAAAGACTTTTCTTTCATTAGACTTCAATGGACTCAATGCCGTAAATCTACCTCGTTCCAGTGTGTGGAAGTAAGTCGGGAGCTGTCTGAAGATGCATTTTTGGCACATTCCTTGGACAGTGTTAGCAAATCTACCTTTCAAAATGGGGCTAAGCATTCTGGGGCAAACTCTACTAAATTCTCTAAAGAGCACTTCTGGAAGTGTCATGTCCTTTATGCTAGTCCTGTCATGTATGCCCCTTTTTATATACATTGTTCCATCCCCACGACAATAACGGTTCTGAACAGGTGACCTTTTACCTAGTAGCTTTCTCCTGTCTCTTCGACACCAGGCTCTTAGTATTCTATCATAAACCCTGTACCTGACATACATAAACATGTCCTCAGGCACAGCATAATTATTTTGTATAAGGGTCACCACTTTTTTTCATCCTTGGCCAACAGCCAACTGTGCATGATCGCATTTGTTTGGAAACAAAATTATGATTGTTTTCAAAACATTTATGATTGTTTTTCAAAACATATCAATTCTAGAAGAAACCCTGGAGTGACCACTCTAGTATATAGTACCCTTATTCCCCCCTGCAAATTAGAGGAGAATTCCTTCAACGCTGACACAGGGTCCTGCACAATGAATCTTCAACATGCAGCAGTCTCACATACCTTGTGGGGTGTCATCCTCGAAGCAGAGACGGGGTCCTTCATTCCCTACCATCAGGTGAGGGGGATGGTTCTTCCCTAGAGGATTCTTGGCTATATACAGATATATCTATACACATCTACACGCTACACCTACATATCTAGGCTAGGTACATTTAGGCGCGCATTATAGGAGTATGCAAGTGCCGATGTTTATCTGAACTGTAAATGTTCATCTTCTTAGCACTATGGTAGAAATGTATCTACTGTTTACTATATTGGTACTCACGATTTTGTTCATCTGCTTTTGTCTCCTGATTGTCGCAGCAAATATGTGTTACACAAGACTGATGCTGGACCAATAAATACTCATTGAAACGTCCTAACCGCCATCCTGTGTATTTTCTGAGAATAAGTAGGCACGAATGACTGGGCGAAAAGTACTGTTCTGTTTTCCACGATCCCTGAGGAATCAGGGTTGTCATATTCAGTGGTCGCCAGAGACTACCTACATCACTGTAAGATACAGGGGGTGGTAGTGGCACTGTAGAGCCAGCTGGTCTAACGGCTGACATATCCTGTGAGGGTGTCCGGAAGCGGTTTGGACACCAAGCCCTCAGTTTAGGTCATCAAAACGCGCAGGTCCTGGGGATTCCTAGGAACTATATGACATGGCACTGACAACATTGGTTTGGTTCTTATATTAACAGTTCAGTCATGCTTTTTCAGAAAGCCCTGCTCACACTTTTCAGAGATGTCTGAAGTGGGAAGGGAGATCCGCCTCAGCTGAGCAGATATACCCTGTGTATTGGCTGAAAGTGTAAACAAGCTTGTAGGATAAAAGGTTCCAACATTGTGCAAAACCCTAGCTCTTAACGTTTTCTATTCTTCAAAATGACTGACCCTGCAAGGAGCAGTGGAGATTCAGGGAAAGACGAATTTTCAAACGCTCTAAACATTACAGAGAACTGCAGACATGCAGTAACTGTAAAGTTGTTAGAACACAGCGTACCCGCAACAAGTGGCTGTGTTACCTTCGTGATTGAGGCCCACGAGGTGTTCGGATCAGAGGTATTCTATTCGTGGGTTCAGTTCCCGCCTGCAGATCCACAGACTAAATGGTTCCACACATACATTGTTGTTGAACCACCAGACAAATACATTCCATACGAAGACATTGAAGTCCTGTTAACTTACCAGCAACACAGAAACTGGTTTAAAGGCGCCCTCCCACACACAACATCTGTAGTAAGACTCGGTTCACTCAGCATAGAAGGAGCGACCTGGCCAGTCTTAGCGACATACACATCCTGAGATACATGCACTAACAGTAGATGAAGTCCATACAATATACAAAGACATAGTCTGGCTATACAGACACATTGTCCAGTTTGTTATGCGAACATTAACAGTCCAACCTGCGAGAAATGCACCAGTCGGTCCACATCAGACCACACATACAATTAACCCAAGGACACTAAAATTAGTGATGGGAACAATTCCATCCAAACGGGTGCAAATTCCGTTCTGGATAGCACAACAAATTGCACAGCTGGAAGCAGTATTTCCCCATACGGGCCCGCAGGAAAAACATAGAATGCTAGCCATTTGCTTGCCAATGGGGATCGTTCCCTATATTGAGGATTGTACCATTTGGGCAACAATCTTTGCTGCCGTATATATCAGAATACACAGTACCCCTTCCATAGCAGTCGTTACAGAGGTATTGAAACAGATACAGAATGAGTACGGAGCAGGACCTGCCCTGGACTTGGGAATGAAACTGATGGAAAATGTTGCCCAAGTCTCTGTAATCATGCTGAGCAACATAAAAGGGGAGGCAGCAGCAGTGGCTATGCAACATAAAAGGGGAGGCAGCTGCAGTGGCTATACACCACCGCCTAAGGGAAATAGCTCCTGTAAATGAAGAGCAAGAGTTACCAAAAATTATCAAAGAAACCTATGCTGCATTAGGTAGAGATAGTTTGGGAGCCAAACCAGGGAAGCCACAAATGGCTGGTAGTCCCGACAAGGACAACTGGAAGCAAGCATCCTCTTCTTCTAAAAAGAAATGGGATAACAAAAATCTAAAAACAACAATACAGAAAAGAATTCACGATCAAGGGGTGGGTCCCCCCAACGGAAGTCCTCTGAGAAAAGGTATAACCTTAGGAATCGTGATAACATTAGGAAACCTGACAGGTATCAGGGCAGTGGTACACGTTCCTTTCGTTCCTTCCAGGGTTCTTCAAAAAACTCGGAGAGGGACAGGTGATCAGAACAAAAGCAAGAAGATCGACCAAAGACAAAAAGGGAAACACATCGCAATTCAGATTATAGTACCAAGCAGGAAGAGCAACCTAAAGCAAAACCTCAATTCAAAAAGAAGAAAGTAGCTTGCTTGAAAATTAGACATGTCCAGGTTACTGAGGACTCAGCTTCTGAATGAGGAATGGGCTCTGACGATGCTAGACAGCGCGGAAGAAGTAACAATAGCTCGTCAGAACCTGAAGGATTTTCTGGTGACAGCAGTATTGAATGAACACATCATGTTAGAATCACCTGATACAAGAGTTAGTGTCCCACAAAGACTATAGGAAATTACACTCCAATTAGAGGGGGGCATCTCAAGAAAAGTTAAAGGTCTCTTTTGGGAGAACTTAACATTTGGATATGACATCCTTTTAGCAGAAAATGATTGGTCGCCAGAATTTGTGATGGATTGCCCAAAAGGGGAAAGCGTCATTTTGACTGCTTTCTCCGACCTCGTTCCAGAATATTTAAAACATTCAAACACGCAGGAGTGGGCACTAGCGCTAGCTCAGGCATTATACCGCAACCATGTAGGGTGGGACATGGAGTCTACTCACCACGAAATCCCATTAAAATCTACTCTAAATCCTCAGAGACAGTACCCTGTTAAGAATTATGCAAAAAGACAGGTCAAAGAAATCTTAGACCAACTTGAATACCAAGGTGTGAATGAAACTTGCACCTTCCCCATGAACAATCCTTTGTTTCCCGTAATGAAACCTGACAACTCATATCGTCTATTTTTAGATTACCGACATTTAAACACATGCACACGAACATTTGAAGTTCAAAACACACATAGTGCCGCATTGATGAATAACATTTTGCGGAAGAAATACAAAACGACATTAGATATCTCGAATGGGTTCTTCTGCCAGAATATAGTTCCAGAAAGCAGATATTTGACAGCATTCTCTGCCCTTGGCACTCAGCAAAATTGTTGTTGTTTGCCCCAGGGGTATAAGAACAGCCCGGGGCTATTCTCGGCAAGAGTGTCAGAATTATTACAAACATGCGACAAGGAGGCAGTGTCCTATGTAGATGACATCTATCTGACGGATGATGAATTACTTGAACACTTGTGCAGGGTGAACAACATAATTGTGGGATTTGCCAATTTGGGCTACAAATTTAATTTCAAGAAATCAAACATTGCCCATCTCAATGTCCTATTTTTGGGATATGAGCTATCATGTGAAGGCAAGAGCCTGGCAGCAAACTTTTTAGAAAAGTGTGCGCTGCTCCAACCTCCGAAGACACAGGAACATACAGATATACTACGTTCAGTTCAGGCTGTCATGATAGCATCAAAATATTTGCACACACGTGTGAATTCTAACAACTTGGTGATCCGGGTGGTCCCTGGTTTATCAGGATATACATACATCACTTTCAATGAAAGTGAGACAGTCCCAATTGCATACAAATCACATTTATACACAAATGCTGAAATGCGATTTGCTGGCAAAGAAAAAATACTGACAGCAGTACAGACTGCTGTAGTGAGAACAAGAGCACTAGCTCAGGGAAAACGCAATATAATTGTTACCCCGGTACCAACTTTAGAAGCTGTTACCAAAGCGAGCATCCCAAATGCAAAAGCACTGCATCTACGATGGATACAATGGGCTAATTCTCTCACTGCAACAGATGTAGATTACAAATACGATCCTACTTTGAAAACACAAGCGTTCCTGCAGTACGAACAAGAATACCCTCTCCCGAATGAAATCTTGCCTCTAGAAAAATATGAATATATCATTTGTACTGATTGTTGTGCTCAGACTGCCATTGGAAGTAAACAACAGTATAGCGCAGCATGTGCTATAATGAAGGGACGTATGTGGGACGGTACGTTACATCCCAGCAATACGACTACACAATCTCTAGGAGATTGTACAGCACAGTTGGCAGAACTGAAAGCCCTGATACTAGCACCACAATACACCGATCAGGAATTCCCCACACTGATAGTATGCAATTTGTTTTACTGTGTGCAGTCCTATAATGAATATCTTCATTACTAGGGCCAAAATGGGTCTAAGTGATTCCAAGGGTTGCACAATTAAACATAAATTGTTATGGGAACAAGTGGCAAGGCTGAAGGAATGCCTGCAACAGGCTCAAGTTATTCACACCTTCAGTCATCAACATGTTGGTGTACACGTTGAAGGGAATTCACTGGCTGATGAAGCCGCCAAGGCACGAGAATAGACGGAGTCATACTGATAGCTGTCAATGCATCAAAGAACGGCTCTGCCGTACCGAAGGGCTTTCCACTCAAATATTCCTATAAATTAAATGCACAAAATACACTGTATGCTCAAATTCCAGGAGTGGCGGATAGAGTTATACCAAACATGATTCGCAGATTAGGTTTAATTCTAGCTGCACACAAGGGTCTGGGCTCAGCACACGCAGGAGTTACTGCTACAATTTCATTACTGAAGCGGCGCTACTGGTGGCCAAGTTTGGTCACTTTAGACATAGAGTCTTTATATACCAACATACCCAGGACCTGGCCATAGAGTCTGTGGCAGCTCTTTTGGCCAGAGTACCTGGCGATAGACCAGATAGTTTTATCTTAGAGTGCCTTGATGTTGTTTTGCATCATAACTATTTTGAGTTCAAGGATTCCGTATACCAACAAATCAAGGGGACCAGCATGGGGGCATCTTGTGCCCCTAGTGTAGCGAACATTTTTATGGGGGAATATAAACGTAAACATATTTTTAATAAGATAGCCCCATACTATGAAAATGTAGATACCTGGCACAGATTTATAGATGATATTTTTTTCACCTGGTCAGGTGAAGAATTGGAGCTTTTGAAGTTCATTGAGAGGCTCAATCTGAGTGACAACAATCTCAGGTTCACGGCTAAATATTCAGCAGATATGGTTGAGTTCCTTGATATATGGATCATGGGCAGAGAAGGCAAGATAGAGGTTAGCAAGTATAGAAAACCTACAGCTAAAAATACCATCTTAGAACACAGTAGCTTCCACCCCCCTTGCCAAAAAGACTCTATCCCTTTTGGGGAGTTCTTAAGAATAAGGCGGAATTGTACCAACATAAGAGAATACATGGAACATGCAGAACAACTTCAAGCACGCCTTCTTCTTAGAGGATATCCCAAACGATTAGTGTGCCAATCTATGAAACGTGCTAAGTATTATAATAGGGATGCTCTTATCACAGGGAAAACAAAACAACCAATGGATAAAATAGTATGTGTCGTCAATCACTCCAATTTGAATCACAAGATCAGACAGTTCCTGGATAAAAATTGGAGGATTCTTAATGTGAATGACGAAGATATTCAACTTGAGAAACCCATGTTGGCATACAGAAGGAACCCCAGTCTCAAAGACAAATTAGTTCATACTAGGGGGAAACCGCAAAAAAGAGAGAACAAATGACCATTGACAGGTTGCCTCCCATTTTGGGGAATCACAGATGTGGCAATTGCCACACCTGTGATTCGGCTATTACCACTCAACTATGGACTTATGGAAATAAAACGGGTAAGCTGAAGAGCATGACAAACTGCAGGAGTATGAATATAATCTACCTTATCCTTTGCCCTTGTGGCCTAGGATATATAGGTGAGACAGGCAGGGAATTCCGCGTACGTTCTCTGAACATAAGTCAGCTGTCAGGACGGCAAAATTACAGGCCCCTATGGTTAGACACTGTATAGAATACAATCACAGAGAGAATGAGCTTAAATGGCTCATCTTAGAACGTGTTAGACATAAACCTGGTGGTGACATAGAGAAGATCAGAAAAGATAGAGAAACCTACTGGATTTTTACTTTGGACACAGTACGACATGGACTTAACGAGGAAATTGTTTGGATAGTTACCTAAAGATCTCTGGGTATGGAATATGAGACTGACATCCTCATATCCCAAATGTTGCATTTGGAATCTCATCTCCGGAGTGCTTTCGAGTTCACTCTATCCCACTATGAGCCCACACATAGAGACTAGGGGCCATATGTATCAAAGTTTGTGTTTGCGATTCTCAAATAGCGAATTTTTGAGAATCGCTATTTGAGAATCGCAAACGAGATGTATGTAGGATTCGCAAGAAAATTTGCGAATCCTACATATTCCTTAATTGCGATTCGCAAATTGCGAATCGCAGTTAAGAAACCCTCCCCATTCATTCCTATGGGCCTAGAGGCCCATAGGAATGAATGGGAGGACATTCTCAATTTGCGATTAGCAATTAGAGAATCACAAATTGAGAATGCAATTTCAAGGTTGCAAGGGTGTCCAAAGGACACCCTGTTGCCCCCTGAAATGAGCATGGGTGCACATGTGGCGCACATACATGCCCTAAGGGCATGTATGTGCGCCACATGCCACTTTGAAAAATGCAATAAAATGCATTTCTCAAAGAAATCGCAAGTTACCACCAACCTGTAGTTGGTGGTAATTTGCGATTCCTTAAGCCATAATCGCACAACTTAGGTGCTTCATACATTTCATTTAAGAAATTGCAGTTTGCGATTCCTTAAATGCATTTGCAAAATAGAGAATCGCAATTTTGCGATTCTCTATTTTGCGAATGCCTTTTGGGATGATACATCCCAAAAGGCTTGTTCCCGTTCGCAAACGGGAAATGGGCTTGATACATATGGCCCTAGGTCCCTAACTCAGATGCTATGGGTTTTACATAAGATAGTAGGATATGCCTAGCCCGATTACTTATGGGCAAGTCTGCTTGGGAAGGTGATAACTTCTGATACTTACTAATTGTATACCCTTACCTACCTAGTAATATTAATATTAGGAATGCCATCGTTAAGGTTGGTTGCCTTTACGGCTAGCCCCATATGGGTATTAGTATTGGAGGTTACTGCATGTATTACCAACAGCGTGATGGGAAAATAGGAACCAGTCAGGTAGTAAGTACTGACCAACTATTATCTCATTTCAAGATGGTAGCTACACATGTCGCATCTGTTGAACTATGGTACATCTGAATACGCATGTTCCCCATACATTTAGAGCATTATTTTTCACATATACAGAGGGAGAGACAGAGGTTTATATAAAAAATGCATGAGGTGTCAAACATAGAGGGCAGTATGGATAGGCACCCGGGCTGAAGAGTGTGGACAAGCATATCATTAGTACAATAATTATTGTAATAGTGACGTATTCACCACTCCATCATGGCGCCCATGTTTACGGCCTTGGGACCTAAAAAACATGCTCGAATATACGTGCAAGTTTGTATATACGTATGCGCCCCATCGCGAGACATGACACACTTGCCGCTCAGCGTAGTCTCCATAAATAATGAGTGCAATTTTAAACTTCCGGTATCGTTGAAACAAGGTGAGTGTACGGGCCGGATGCCAGAGTGTTAGTTGAGTCTCCGTCGAACGTACAACTTCGGTAAGATCATGACGTGGTCCACCTTTCCAGCTTTTGGTCTCTAGCAGGGGGAGTTGAAGATAATTGAACCCCCGCAGGCTATTGTCATGACACAGGATGACTAGTATCGCCAACTGTACCCTGTATAACCTATGAATGTCAGCGCTGCTATCTACTTACGGGTGGAAGAGGTCCCATTGTTTTAGCCCACCATGCAGAGTGAAAGGAAGTACTTAATGACAGCACCTTTACGTATAATATATAAAAAGTCTCTCGTAAGGCGCTGTGCATTCAGTCAGAATTTCTTCTTGTAATTTTAGCAGTACTTCTGCCTATGTACTTACCGAGTAGATGGCCACGGCGATTATGTGTATCGGATTACGATATACTAAGTAGGCTGCATGAGTGTGCTAGCTGTCCTGTTTGACTAAACAGGTTATCTTGGGAGTATTGTGACGCAGATGCCCAAACTATAGCGACACATCAGATATGAGTAAAGCAGGTGTACCACAAATATAGGACACATATAATAAGTCTTGTCTCTTCATTTGCACTTTCAGGTACAGATACTTTTTTAAATAGACATCAATAAAAGAGATATAAAAGACATATACATGATTACAGCTACAGCCTCGGACTGGAACCTATTGAGGGTAAGAATCTGCCGTATAAGAGTAGAGGTAGCGCTCACATCCAGACAGGATTGGGACCCTAATTGTGCGATGATTGCTCTCTTACAGAAATACCATTAGACCGTTAGATGGTAATACCATCATTGTGTCCCCGAGGCCTCGCTCATATCATAAAAATAAGAAGGAGTTGGTCGAACTCACAGCATAATTTTTGCAGTGATTACAATAAGGTATAACATCATTTTGTATACAAAGCAAATTTACACCTATATACTTCTATGTTTCCCTTACTGGAAATCACATATCTCTCTTTAATGCCTAGCACACTTTAAGGCTCTGAAGGCTGATGGTGAAGGTTGTTCCCTTACCATAAATCTCTGCCTTACCATCTCATCTTACCTATGAATTTTACGAATTTCTGGAATTTAACTTCTAAGTCACCTTCATTGGGATGTAAGGTAACAGTGGTTATTTGCACTATGGGCTTGCATGTATGGTGCTCTTATCACAGCATGCTTCTTTGATATGTTAGGAGACACTACTGGCTTATAATTTATTTGGGTTGTATCAGATTTTGATACATGTTTTAATTTAGATGTATAAATTAATAGCCTTACCAGTCCCCACAGTCTTACTGCCAGTGATACAAAATGTATATTATTATTTTACAGATAACCCCCCGCCCACCCCATGTGAGATTTACATGACTCTACTTTTGGTCCTGATGAAGGTGGCACAGTAGATGGTCCACCGAAACGTGCGAAGACAGGAATATACGAATGGGGATTCCTCTCAGAGACATTCACGAAGGAATAAATTGATTGGATACAAGTGTACCATTATAAATAACCTGATCAGTCTTGGACAACAGGTTCTTCAGAAAAGTTCTTTGAGGATCTCCTACAGGATGGCTCTGTCTTGAGTATGAATGATAGTATGAGTGTGATGGTATGATAGGTGAGAATGCAGGTGTGTAGTTTTAGTGTGGGGTTACCTTTGAATTTGATGTTCGTTATCTGAATTTAAAAACTGAGATTTATCATATTGTGGACATGGCTACTCATAAACTGACAATCTCCCATGTACTTGTGCAATAATGATACACAATTGTAAATAGTGTGTTTTATGAATAAGTAATTGCAGTGTATTTTGGTATATATTTTTTATATTGAAAAAATTCTCTGAAAAATAATTGTGTATATATGAAAAAAAGAAAAACAATAAAATGTACATTTTTGAAATAATTCCTTGTGTGTTACACTGTAGGTGGGTACTGGTTTAGGCAATGAGCCATAGGTGGCCACAGCTAAAGTAATATAGGTTGGATAAGAGGTTCTGTTTCAGTATTTGGCCAAGTTTGTCTAAACAAACAAAGGGTTACGTCCTAAAGTGCGGAATCTGTCAGCAGATTAAGGGTTCCACAGTAGCACGGCCACGGCAGGCACCATTACTTATTTCAGACGGACCTCTTGCATGTGTCTATTTGGACCACTGCGGCCCCTTAAATTCAGATGGGGCTTACAAGTACATCTTGGTGGCAGTGGATTAATGCTCTAGATTTCTATGGGCTTGGCCTCAGCGCTCGGCTGACACTCAAACTGTTATAAAGGATTACAAGTCTTCATCGGGACATACACAATTGGCACGTTACATTCCGACCGTGGCTCTGCGTTTAGTGCACAGGCTTACAAGGAAGCCATGGAAAGTATGGCCGTGGCCTTGTGGTACTCCTCCCCCTACCATCCAGAGGGAAATTGGTGGTGGAGAGGAAAAAAGCAGGACCTAAAGCAATCCTTAACAGCAAGGGTATTAGGTGCAGGTGGTAGTTGGGTCAATCACCTATATGGGGTCCAGAGAGCACTAAATAACATGCCAAGAAAATCCTTGGGAGGACGTACCCTCTATGAGATCCTGTTTGGGACAAGAATGTGGTACCTGACCTCGATTGTGCCAGCACCGTGGCGGATGTAAAACCATTTGAACTGAATGATCATTTGGCTGTTTTACAGGAACTCAATGAATTCCGGCATAACAAGCAACGTCCAAGTAAAATGCACCGCCACTGGGGAAGTGAAACCGGTTCCGGCAAGGCCTGCCTGGGTCCCGAAGATTGGGGACCTGGTCATAAAAAATATCATGGACAAGAAGGAGTTTGGGCCATCTTACAGAGCATATGGACCTGTCCTGGCAGTCGAAGGAACAATAACAGTACTTCTTCCGCCTCTTGTTGGCAAAAAAGAAAGAAGATTCATCCCCATTGATCTGATCAAACCACACTATGAGGCCGATTCTCAACTGTAGGCTGCATGGAATCCTGAGTAGCCGCAGATCTCCTCTTGATACTATACAGGAAGTTCAGATGGAAAGACTAATAACGTTTCAAAACTCTCCTGCACAAAATACAGGATTATCTAATAATGGAGTACGATTTACACCTGTTGAAATTGAACAACATCCAAATGCAACTGAAACGCAAATTGCAATTCGGCCCAGCAATGAAATCTACATCAATGTGCCTTCACAAGAAGCATCTGCCAGTTCTACAAACCCTGCAGAGCTATCAAAGATAGATCGAACTGCATCTGGATACTTCATCAACTTCGATGACTTTTCTTCAGATGCAAGTGAACCTGAGCAAAGGCCACGCATTTCCAAAAAAGAGAAATTGTGACAATTCTATCTCTGGCTGAAAAATACTTACTTTGTGTCCCCTTGGTTGCATCTTTGGTTTGCATTAGGGATCCTGTTCCTGTTAATTTGGATTGGTATATTAACTGTCTTTTTCCTACTACTGAATGGACATTACCTCCCACAAAGCTCTGCAGTACAATCTGTGAACTTGGTCCTGAAACCACATACGTCATCACACCATGAACAGAGAGACCTGTCCCTAGTGAACATTACAGCAGTTCCAGTACCTGATGGTATAGTTTGAGATAGGTTTCATATGATGTATTTGGTCCTACTGAACATCTGAAAATTCCACATGTATTTAAAATTTCATTGAATGATTTCATCACCCCGGGTACACTCTCTGATGATTGGGACATTGAAACTGTAAATTAAATGCTCTCAGATTTTGAACAATCTGCTGCATTTTCATACAGGGAATTATATGAAGATACACCTGATTTAGGTAATGTCACTCCATTAATTCCTATGGGCATATATAGGAATGAATGGGAATGCATTCGCCAATTGCGATTACCAAATTGGTAATCACAAATTGCGAATGCAATTCCAAGGGTGCCAGGGGGCCTAAGGCCCCCCTGATGCACCCCCCCAAAAGTTAAGTGTGCACATGTGGCGCACACACATGCCCTAAGGGCATGTGTGTGCGCCTCATGTCACTTCGAAAAATGCACTTTTGTGCATTTTTCAAAGAATTTGAAAATTACCATCAACTTGAAGTTGATGGTAATTAGTGTTTCCTAAATGCAAAGTCGCATTTAGGAAATGCTACATGCATCTTAAATAGGGAATCGCAATTTGCGAGTCCCTAAATGCATTTGCAATTTAGGTAATCGCAAAAAATTGTGATTACCTATATTACGAATGCAAAAATGTACATGCATCGGAAAAGGCATTTTTCCAGTCGCAAAAGGGCCGATTCTGCGAATCGACCCATTTGCGACTGGTAAAATGCTTGATGCATGTGCCCCAAAATCCATCTGGGGGACAAAAGAATGGCAAGTTCAGGGATCTGAGGCTTTATTTAGAGCTTGCCTCATACCATTAAGGATAATTTTCCTAAATAGAACAGTGCAACAAACTACCTGTTACGGGTTTGCAAAAATGAAAGACCTGAAGACACCACGTATCCCCTCGCCCACAACTATTGAAGGTATATCGAATAATACACTAATTAGTGAGGAGGTATTGGGGACAATGTTACAGAATGGTACATACAATTCGTCAGCTCCCTATTGGAAGAGATGGTTGGTTTGGCCGATCGACACAAATAGGTGTCAATCAAGATTTAGGGGTACCACCGGGGGGTTTAGTATCCATAAGCCTGACCCACGCTATGTACACACAGACAACCCAGGGGTAGTGACTTCTTATAATGTTGGGAAGTTGTGCTTAGAATGGCTAAAAACCTCAAAACTTTTACAGGTGAAACAACACTTGTCCCTTCTGTCTGATAATAAGGATCTTAGGGATTTCTTGCTAGGTCCCAAGAAACCGTTGAAAAAAATGCTTCTTATATGCTATCTACAATGAACTGTGGAAAGTCTCCCTACAGGATGCTGCTGAGAGATTACGTGCGATTGATAGAATTAACCTAGAAAGGGCCTTGGCTGTGGTAGACAATGGTATGACCACACTTTCTTCACATATTTATACACTGGGCAACATTGTGTCCTCAGCACTTGACATAATGGAACAAGATTTGTCTATTCTACAACATGGGCAATCTCAATTGCGCTCCATTTTGCTTTTGAGCTGGACGCTACAATCACTGTGTTCTGGCCACTTGCCATGGAAGTACATTAATGGCACAAATCTGTTTTCGGCTTATAACCTGACCGACAGACAATTTACCATGGCACGCAAGGATGCTAAGTACACCATGCTGCTCATTGAAATATTAGAGAAGTTACCTTTTACAGTAGCAGAGTCACTGTCTACGGAATGGTTAATTCATGAATATATCACGCTGCCAATCATGGCATTCCAGTTCCAATACTGCCTTAAATACCTCCAGGCAGGCAGGTTTGAAGCATTGGGTGAACGGTACATACAGGAAACCTGGGATTTACTGTACAGATATAGGTGTAGAAATAAGGACACTGAAGTTTTCTTAAGTGGTACAGACTGTGAGAAGGCTTTAAGTGGGTCGTGTGTAAGGAGGTCTCACTTCACGGAGCGTGGAATGCTTCAATAGCAAACTTATCTTGCTACTTGAAAGGCTCCCCAGCTGCAGTGATTCATCCAGTTTTCGAGTTACTCTCGAATGGGAGTTATATAATGCTGAATGATCAAGGCTGTTGCTGGGTGGCACCAGGCATTGTTTATCTGGTCCTCTGCATTAGCAATATTGGTGACTCTGTTGCAGGAATGCGGTTGGCAGAGTGCCAATCCTGCAGCCTTGCAAAGTTCTGCACAACAGAAAAAGCAGAGGCTATGGCTTCTACAGCAGTAAGGCTTTCAATTACAGACAACTGAGAGTCAAGGAAGGACATCAGTCTTCCTGTGATGTTCTGCCGATAAACAACATACACATCGTATGTTGTCAACTGAATCAGGTGAGTAGCCAACTTCTTATACCATGTGCAAGGTTGACAACTCACATTATATGTTTGAAGAACTTGGTAATTTTTATCTACTCTTCCCATGCACTTGTTGTAATCAAGTATACAGGTGGGCTTGTGGACTTCTGTAAACTGACCCCAAACTGTGACAAGAGAAGTGCTCTCATTGTGAAGTGTAGTGAGCAAATATATGAGAAGAAGCACAACAAAGTTGGCAACTTAACACTCAGCTGACGAAGTGTCAAAGCAGATTTCTCAGACTACCCTTCACACCACCTGAACACTAAACCTGCATTCCAAAATGAGCCATACTTGATCATCGGAGGCTTGCATAACTTAATTGCTCTCATTAATCTACACATTAAGGCATCCTGTCCAACCAACTTTCCATCTACCATGGTATGCCCAAAAGCTATAGCTCACCTATAACAATAGCCCTATAGCACAAGTCCTTTGAAAAAAGTCAAAATATTTGCTATCATTACTAAAGGTACCCCCAAGGGATCCAAATTCCTCTCCACATACCAATGTTCCCAACATTTGATACACCTCAATACCTTGTCATGTGGTCACATTAGCCCGGGAAAGAACAGAACACCATCATTTTACATGTTCACATTTAAAGGTGATATCTTTTTCTTGAACGTTGACATTTGACACACATTTGCTTGTGTGCCTGTATGGATAATGTTTCATGAAATAGCTTTGCTTCATAGGCATGTTTATCAGAGCCTTGAACATTCTATACAAAATCTAAAGTTCACTGCACAAAGTGATGTTATTTATTATTGTTCGCTCAGCTACACCTTTGTCAGGGTAGAATCAATAATGACAGCCTGGCTGGGACTTCGGCATGGCAACATGGGTTAAGTTTATTATCTAAACAACATCACTCCTTTGTTTAGTTGAGGAGCACTTCGATGACACTGTTGAGGTCACCCCATGCCAGAATTCCAGCCCAGCTGATTCCTGTTTACTTCATGCGAGGGGTGATGCCCAGCTCTCCACCAAGACGGGTTCCCTGAGGACACTTACCCACAGGTAACGGCAAAATTAGATCACCTTACAGGGATTATGGCAGATTCACCCACCCTAGGCACACTAGGATAGGGAGCACAAATATTACCGCATATATTCTAAATAATGGTTGAATGTTCATTTTCTTTACCATTCTTGTGATGCTGATTACTCTGGGTTTTTTTCCTTTATGTTGATTATTGCAGCACACGTATTTTACACAAGAATCTTATTGCTTCAATAAATATTGAAATGCCAATTCAGTATTTCTCGTGTCTATCTATGGGCATGCATGAGTTAACAAAAGAACCAGTTCTAGATCTGTTTCCATGATTTCCTAGGGGAGTCAGGGTTGTCATGTTTTGAAGTTGCACATACCATATGTTACCTTGCCAGGTTAGGGGTACAGATGGTGCACTGTGAGCAAGCCAGGTCTCAGGCCAACATATCCTGATTGTGTGCATAGAATCAGTCTTGCACAGTTTTGACGTTTATGTTGTTCAACAAACACACAGTTTTACTGAGAAAGTATGAACTGTACACCATGGCGCCTCCAACGTTCTAGCTTGGGTACTTATTTAATGGGTCTTCCAAGTAGTTATCTTTTGTGTGCCCAAAGCCCTTACTCACCTACTAACTGGAGACATCCATGGTGTTAGGGAAAATCCTCCTCAGCTAAGTAGGGAACCCCTATTTCGGCTTGTGGGTTGCTCAAGCTTAAACCTTTAAAAGGATCTCCCCACAGAGGTACCCTCTCTGAATTCAAAATATTCCAAACACTTCAATGCCTGATCCAGAACACATGGTGGTTCTACCAATTAATTGCAGACATGCGTTAACACAAATGTTATGACAACATGGTATCCCCCGAACAGAAGGGGATGTTACCTTCGTAGTAGATGCACACAAAGCGTACAAAACAGAGGTATTCTATTCATGGGTCGCCTATCCGGCAGCAAATGCCAACTCAGAGAATTTTCATGCATACACTGGTGTAGCAGTACCAAACCAATGCAATGCATATGAGGAATTTGAAATCCTTCTCAATTATCAGGAAGACATGAGTTGGTTCCTAGGTGCCCTACCAAATACATTAGAAAATGCCAGACTAGGTACCCTCAGCAATGAGGGAGCAGCATGGCCAGTCTTAGACGGTTACACACCATATCCAGATATAGTCAGCATTACATACGCAGAGCTAGGAGAACTATACAGAGAATTAGTTACACTCTATAGATGTCTAGTACAATTACATAACCGCAATATCCAACACCTGGAATTAGACTAGTAACCATTAATGCAATAATGGGCAAGGTTCCCATCAGATGAGATGAGATTCTGTTCTGGATTACACAAAAAACAAATCAGCTTGAAGCAGTGTATCCCCATACGGGACCCCAAGAAAAAAATAGAATTCTCATGTTATGCTTGCCAATGGGGATGGCTCCCCCTGAATGACTGCACCATTCAGGGCACAGTATTTGCTGCATTATATACCAGAACACATGGTACACCATCATTAGGTCTTTTGCTTGAGGTGCATAAACAGATCCAAAATTAGTATGGGGCAGCCCCTGCCCTGGATTTGGGGATGAAATTGGTGGGCAATTTTGGCACAGTATCCTCAATAATATTAAGTAATATAAAGGGGAAAGCAGCAGCATTGGCTATCCACCAGTGACTCACGCAGGTTGCTCCGATAGATCAGGAGCGCAAATTGCGTACAATTATTCAGGAAACCTATGCATCTATAAATAGAGATAATTAGGGAGCCAGACCTAATAAACCACAGCTTAAGGGTAATTCTGACAAGGATAACTCAAAGCAAGCACCTGAGTCTTTAAAAAAGAAGTGGGATAATAAGAAAAATAAAGAAAAGACTAAGTCACTGGGGGGATCTGCTCAACAGCATTCCACTAAAAAACACTTTAATTAGCAAAACCAAGATTCAATTAAACAGCCTGATAGGTATCAGGATACTGATACACGTCCTTGTCATTCCTTTCAGGAGTCATCCAAAAAACACCCTGAAAGAGTAGGATGATCAGAGCACAGATCTGAGGAGTACGTAAAAATGAAGGACTCACAACGCTCTTCTGACTACATAATTAAAAAGGAAGACAAGCCTCCACAGTCTAAGCCTCAATTTAAAAAGAAGGAAATGGCTGGGATTAAAGCCAAACATGCCTCAGATATTGAGTACTTGGCTTCTGAATGGTGAGTGGGCTCTGACCATGCTGGACAGCACGGCAGAAGTCACAATAGTTCGCCTGAATCTTATGGAGTGTCTGGTTGCAGTAGCAACGAGTGACAATTTCCAGGTGGAAACACCAGACTAGAGACTGAGCGTCCCTAATTGATTATATGAATTGCAACTCCAGATGGAGGGGAATATACCACTTACAATAAATGTTCTCTTTTGGGGGAACTTGTCATTTGGCAATGACATTCTGTTGGCCGAAAAGGATTGACCACTGGAGTTTGTTAATGTTTGCCCGAAAGGGGAAAAGGTAATTTTACCTGCCTTTTCCAACCTCATTCCATAATCAGTTAAACATTCATATGCCAAGGAGTGGACCTTAGAGCAAGCTCCAGAGTTATACCGCAACAATGTGGGTTGGGATAATGGATCACATTATACTTGAGAGGTCAAGCCCCTAACCACAGCAACAATACCCCATTAAACATGAGGCTAAAAAACAAGTTAGAGAAATACTCACAAAACTTGAATACCAAGGTGTAATAGAAAGTTGCACCTCACCTATTAATTATCCATCGTTTCCAGTAATGAAACTAGACCATTCATATAATTTAGTCTTAGATTACAGACACTTGAATACTGCTACATGCATATTCACTGTACAAACGTGCATAGCATGGCACTAATGAACAATATAGTGCGTAAAAAATACAAAACCACATAAGACATATCAAATGGATATTTTGCCAAAATATAGCACCAAAAAGCAGGTATTTTACCACATTCAGCTCTCTAGGTTCTCAAAAACAGTTCTGTGGATTGTTACAAGAGTATAAGAATAGCCTAGGGCTGTTTTCAGCCCATGTAATGGAACTGTTACAAGACTTCGATGATTAGGCCTTGTTCTATGTCAATGACATATACTTGCCAGATGATGACCTGTCCACTCACTTGGCTAGAATAGATCGCATAGTTTTGGGATTTGCTCTCATGGGCTACAAATTTTATTTGAAAATATCAAATATTGCCTATCTTAGGGGTCGACTAGGATGGCGGTCGGAAATGCATTCCGACCGCCGTGGTAGCAGAAAATAACTGTTCGCATGTACCGCGGCAAAACCGGCGGTCAGATTAGGATGCACCGCCAGAAAATCCGACCGCGGCGGACGTATTCCACAAAACTCCGCCGGGACTGTCCGGAAAAGCTGAAAATCCATCCACGGCGGTTGGATGTGCTGCGGAAAGACCAAAAACCGCCGTTCGACCAGCGGAATGACCGCAAGTGAAATTACGATACGATGGCGGTGCCAGCGAAACGATCAGTTGTTTCCGACCGCCGCGATCGCAACAAATGATGAATGGGAGAGCCGGTGGAAGGACTGTTGCATTCCGACCACCGCGGTCGTGCGGGAAGAGTAATGGCGGTCGAAAGCAACCACACAACAAGGCTACCAAGTGTGGCTGTATATCTGGCTCAGCCTCAAAAAACATCTAACACAGCCCAATGACACATCCCATGGCAAGTAAAAAATACAAATCCCAGGTCATCCCACACAACACACCTGACATGAATACTCCATTTTGACCCACCCACAGAACTGAGTATAAAATCAGCCCCTTCCCTACCCATAATCCTTTGCACAACTCCACAACTGAAGGGCCGAACCCCACAGCACAAAGGAGAGGCAAATCAGCACACATCACACCATCATAACCACACACACACCACACACATCACCATTACCACCTTCACACCTGCACCTTTCACCCATTTGTACATCACACACCATGTCACAGAAGAAGATGCCCAAATTCACTGACAATGAGTTGTCAGTGATGGTAGATGAGATAATCAGAGTAGAACCACATTTGTTTGGAAGCATGGTCCAACAGACACCAGTAGCCACAAAAAATCAAATGTGGGCAAGGATAGTCAACAAATTTAATGCAATAGGGACCACTCCACGCACCCTGAAGGACATCAAGAGGAGGTGGCATGACCTCAAGAGCAGGGGGAAAGAGCGTGCCAACAAGAACCATGAGCTGGCTCAGAGGACTGGCGGTGGCCCTCCCATTCCACCACTAACATTCACCGAATGGGAGGAGAAGGTGCTTGCCATACTGCATCCAGAGAGTCTCACAGGAATACCCGGGGGAGTGGAGGCTGGTAAGTACCATCAAATGTCTACCATTACACTGCTATGTACTGTCTTGCACAACCACAAAGCTACACTTCCTAAACACAAATGCATTTACGTACAACACACTCTTCCCAACACATGTCTCACAGATCTAACATTTCTTTCCTCTGAATCACCCCAAAGGTAGCTAGCAATATTTCCATGGGAGCAGGTGTACGGGCAGCCAGCACTACAACTTCCACCAGGCCCCCCTTGTCCCACACCTGAGCAGGATGTACACACCTCCCACCCAGAACCATGTGGCAGCCATTTCATTACTCACTTTCACCTAACAAGTAGGTAGCCATCTTAACAGGGAGGGGTGTTTGTGGGTGGGAAGCCATCACTACAACTCCCACCAGGCCCCTTTGTCCCACAGCTCAGCAGGATGGAGCACTCCCCCCACCCACAACCATGTGGCAGCCATTTCATTGCTCACCTTCACCTAACAGGTAGGTAGCCATCTTAACAGGGAGGGGTGTTTGTGGGTGGGAAGCCATCACTACAACTCCCACCAGGCCCCCTTGTCCCACAGCTTAGCAGGATGGAGCACTCTCCCCACCCACAACCATGTGGCAGCCATTTCATTGCTCACCTTCACCTAACAGGTAGGTAGCCATCTTAACAGGGAGGGGTGTTTGTGGGTGGGAAGTGTTGGAAATGGGCCTTTTCGCAGGGTTATCCCTAAACTTTTTGCTTCTTCCTCCTTTGTTTTTCCTGACCTGTGGTTGTTGGCTATAGAACTCTGGGCATTTTACCACTGCTGATCAGTGCTAAAGTGCATATGCTCTCTGTGTAAACTGTTATTGTGATTGGTTATCCATGATTGGCATATTTGTTTTACAAGTAGGTCCCTAGTAAAGTGCACTGAGTGTGCCAGGGCTGGTAATTCAAATGCTACAGTGGGCCTGCAGCACTGATTGTGCCACCCACATGAGTAGCCCTAAAATGGTGTCTCAGGCCTGCCACTGCAGTGCCTGCACGCAGTTTGTTAACTGCCATGTTGACCTGGCCAGCGTACCCACTTGCCAGGCCTGACCCTTCCCTTTTCTTACACATTGGACACCCCTATGGTAGGCCCAAGGTACCCCCCTGGGCAGGTTGCAGTGTATGTGAAAGGTAGGACATGTACTAGTGTGGGTAACATGTCCTGGTAGTGAAATACTGCCAAATTCGTTTTTCACTATTGAAAGGCTATCTTGCCCATAGGACAGAATGGGGAATGCTGTGTAACATGTTTACCTGCATATCTTCCCATAGGAGCAAGGTAGAAAATTGGAGTCTGGTATCCCTGAACTCAGAATTTAATAACACATCTTTCAGGAAGGATGGTTTTTAAATTCTGTGTTTGAAAATAGCACTTTTAGAAAGTGGCTATTTTCTTGTTCAACCTTTCTGTGTGCCTCTGCCTGATTGTGGATTGACTGTCTGGTTTGAGAGTGACAGGGGCTGGGGTGGCTCCAGGAGTCTGGGTGAGTCAGCACTAGGCTGAATAGACCTAACTGCATTTGGAGTGGTGGGAGGAGTAGCACCTGGGCCTGAATAGGGCTGTGCCTGCCTTCCACAATGCTGGCTCCACCTCCTGCGGTGTGTCTGATGGCCCTGGCCCACACTCACAAAGGAAGAAGATGTGCACTGGTAGAGTGCACCCAGAACTGGTTTGGACTGGGTCCAGGACCCCTCACACATAGAGAACAAAGACTTTTGGGGTATAAAAATGAGAGCTGAAACCCCTGAAAGTTAGACTACTTTGGAGTCAAGGAGGAACCTTTGCTGAGGAGAAAAGCTGAAGAGCTGAAGGAGAAGTACTGCCCTAGTGTGTCTGGGGTTGGCCTGCAGTTGCTCATTTCTGCCAAAGGAAGGAGAAGGACTTTGCTGTGTGCTGTGTCCCCCGCTGCTTGAAGAAAGGACTTTGCTGTGTGCTGTGTCCTGAAAAGAAAGTCTCCAAGTGCCTGAGGAGAGCTGGCCTCCTGTTGTGGAAACTCAGGGTCATAAAAGTTTCCAGGACTACTTCGTGCTCAAGAGGAACCTGCTGCCAACGAAGATAGCTGAAGAGACTGAGAAGTACTGCCCTTGCTGTGTGTCTGGGGCTGGCCTGCAGTTTGCTGTTCTGCGGAGGAGAGGACAAGGGACTTTGCTGTGTGCTGTGTCCCCCTGCTTGACGAGGACTTTGCTGTGTGCTGTGTCCTGAAGTAGAAGTTTTCAAGATATCCCAGAAGTGCTGTATGACTGAGAAGGGCTTTGCCTCGTGATCTGCAAAGAGAACTGCGTGCCTGTTTTCACTTCCGCCGGCCCGCGACCGGAGGAAAACGCTGTGTGCCTGCAATTCACCGCCGCCGGCCCGTGAGCCCGAAAGCGCTGTGGGTGTCACCGCCGCCGGCCTTTGACCGGAGGGAAGCGCTGAGTGCCTACATTACACCGCCTCTGGCCCGGGAGCCTCGGGAGCACTGTGCGCTTCACCGCCGCCGGACCAAGTCCGCCGACGTCAGAGGGAAGCCGCACTGGGATTGCCGCCAGCGGGGGGTGTTGCCCGGCAACGAGGGGCTCGTCAGAAGGAGGAGCTGCGCTGAATTCCCGGAAGTGCGAGGCGTCGCCGAGCAAACCGACCACGTCCCGACGATCAGCTGCTGCCTGCCAGGAGAAACGAGAGAGACCGCCTTGTCCCAGGTAAACGCTCGGACCAAAGTCCAGGGAGCTGGAGTGTGTCACTGCCTGGGGTGGGGGTGCGAGTCTGTGTGCGTCGGCTCTCCGACCTTGGCAGTGAGAGCCAGCCCGAGTGCTCGTAGCGGCCCGCACTTGCCCAAGAGGAGCGGCAGTACCGGGGCCTGTATCGAGACAATGGTAGTTGTGATCAAGAGCAGTTGGGGCATATTTTGGAAACCGCTGACCGCGAGTCAGCCACACGTGGCAAGAGGTCCGCATTAAACACCGTGGACCGGTGCTGACAATACCATCTATCTTTTGCCTAAGTAATCAACCTACTGAAGTCCGAATTTACAAGCCTATTTTCGTTTTACTTACAAAGAGACTTATCAGAAACATTTCTAAGGAGAAATCAATTATGTATGTTGGAGTTTTGTTGTTTTGGTCATGCCTAAGTTAGATAAAGATATATATATTTTTATAACAACCTGTGTGGTGTCCATTTGTGGTGTCTCAGTGTGTTGCTGTGGGTGTTGGTGCAAATACTTTACACATTGCCTTGGGGATAAGCCTGTCTGCTCGTGCCAAGCTACCAAGGGGGTGAGCAGGGGTTATCTACAGTGTGTTTCCCCTTGACCCTGACTAGAAGCAAGGGTCCCTATTCGGTCAAAGGTACCTACCTCTGCCAACTAGAGACCCCCATTTCTAACATTGGTGGTCAGCTGTGAGGATTTGAACTTGTATTTGTACTTGACCCACAGTGATTGGTGTACATCACTAGATTAGTGCAGACTACTACGCAACCACATACTGTGTTTTGTTTTTGGTTCTATTTTTGATCTGATCCTTGAGTCATCCACGCATCATGTCTCAGAAGGGTAAACCAGCAAGTGATCTTGCAGAACTGGAGTTTGATATTGAAATTTTAAGTGGCTACAAAGTAGGTCAACTCAAGCAGTTATGCAGGAGCTTTGGATGTCCCATGAAGAGCAGCTCCAAGAAGGAGGAGCTACAGAAGGCTTTAAGGGCCTGGTGGGAGGCCAAAGAGTCTGGGGAGACAGATGGTGCAGAGGTGGATAAGGATGCACAAGGGGATGGTTTCAAGTCACAGGATCTGCCTGTGTCCAGAGCAGCCTCCAGGGCTGGCAGCAACCATTCCGCTGGAAGTTTTTCCCCAGAGGAGCTGGAGGAAAACCAAAGGATTAGAGATCATGAGTTAGAAGTCATGAGGCTCGAGATGGAAATATTGGAAATGGAGAACCAAAAGGCTGCAATGGAAGAA